>JAPPVO010000059.1:150508294-150641029 GCA_030407325.1 Camellia japonica
TTTTGCATGAAAACATCTTTAGTCGTTTTGGTTTCTAGACCATAAAATGATCAGTACATATTTTTGTAACCGGTTCTTTGAGTCGGTAGTTAAGAAATACTCTATCACTCATAAAGTTGGCACTCCATACCACCCTCAAACTATGGCCAAGTGGAAGTCTCAAATAGGGAGGTAAAGCACATAATTGAGTAAACTGTGAGACCAGATAGGAAAAGATTGGTCACAATGGTAATGATGCATTATGGCTTACCGCACTGCTTATAAGACACCCATTGGGATGTCACCATATAGAGCGATGTCGGCAAAGCTGCATCTCCCGGTTTGAACTTGAGCACCGAGCATTGTGCCATATCTCCATTAAAGAAGTTTAACTTCGATATGGCCGCAGCTAGGCTCAACCGAAATTGTAACTCAATGAGCTGGAGGAAATCCGGAATGATGCATATAAAGAGTTCGGAGTTTTTAAAGCCCGACTAAAGAATTCCATGACAAGCACATTAATTAGGAAATCTTTGAACCCGACCAAAAAGTGTGGCTTTTTAATTCAAAATTGAGACTCTTTCCGGGTAAGCTAAGATCTAATGGATGGACCCTTTGTAGTTGTTGAGGCAATCATTCATGGCGCGTTGAGGTGCGATCCAAAGACTGGTCACACTTAGGAATGGCAACGGGGGGGGCGGGCCGGGGATCACACTCCCCGTCCCCGATCCCCGATGTAGGAATCCCCGTCCCCGCCCCAATCCCCGACGGGAGTCTCTCACCACCCCACCCCCGTCCCCTAACGGGGATCGGTTTCCCCGACCCCGTAAATTCCCCGACCAAAGAACAGATCGACCAAAGAACAGATCTGAATATAAGAACAGATCTGGGCTAAAAAAAAAAAACAGATCGAAATCAAGAACAATATCAACATATATTAACAATATATCAACATATATATCAACAATATCTAACATATATATCAACAATGGCAACACTAGATTAACATATAAAGAACAGATCGAAACAGATCTGAGCTAAAAAAAATTAGATGATGAGAGGAGGGACAACGGCTGAGGTTGAGGTTAAAGCCTCGCCGCCGATGCTCGTGAGAGGAGGGGATGCGATCGGCGATCGGATGAGAGGAGGAGCTCGCCCCGTGAGACCACCTGCGAAAAAGAGGCAGAGAGGCTGAGGTTGAGCCTCGAGAGAGGAGATCGCACTCTGCGTAGAAGAGAGAATCAGAGAAGAGAAAGAGAAGAGAGAGTGTAAGGATAAGACAGAGAGAGTGTAGACCTTAAGACCATGATGGTCTGACCATCCTAATCATATATATATAATATATTATATATATAATATTTAAGTAGTCTGCTGTGTTCAACCAACCAAACCACACTGAATATATATAATATATAATTCGGCTGACCGGGGCGGCGGGCGGGCCGGGTTGGAGAACTGATCCCCGTCCCCGCCCGAATCTGTTCGGGGATTAAGTTTTAAATACCATCCCCGTCCCTGCGGGTATTTTTCGGGGAAAACCCGCTTAAATCGGGTCGGGATCGGGATCCCCGTCAGGCCGGTTTCAAATTCCATCCCTAGCCACACTTTCAAAGTGAATGGCCAAAGATTGAAAGCATATATATAGGGGATTGGGAATGGGGATATGATTGAGTCCATTGCTTTGATAGACCCATTTTACTACGATTGATAGATTAATTTCTTGTTCTTTTTCTTTCCCTTTTTTTCTTTGTTCTCGTCATGCTATATTTGCGTCTAGGAGACTTTAAATCCTCTAAAGGTGTAATTCCTTTGGTGTTTGCCGTGCCCGAACGGCATCTGACGGTCTGGTATAGCCACCTAACCGTGTTTGTAGTGAGTTCCTAGGAGACCAACTGAGACGGTGGAAACTAGAGTTCGAATGGCAAAGCCTAGAGCACAAAGGTTTGGGATTTCCGAGACTAGAGGCTAGTTTAAATACCCAGGGGTGTGGAGATTGCTTCAAAACTACCTCGGCTTGAACTCTGTATGGCAGCCCCATAGGTTGAGTAGCTTTATGTGCCTCGATTCTGGATACCGAATCAACCTAGTCTGTCACCCTGTTGGAGAATAGGGAAAGTTACAAACACAGTTAGGGAGAAAAGTAGTACCTGTGGTTTCGCCGTGAAGATCATACCTTTAGTGGGCATTCCGTTATGTTCTTATTGGCTATATTTATTTCGGATGTCAATTAAAGGTAGAAATGGTTAAGTATATTTCGGTTGTACTAGCCCGAAGGCTATAAACTACGCGGGTTTTATGACTTGGGGGATTCTGAAGTGGCAACTTTATGCCATAACTCTGGTGCCTTTTGTTAGGTGCTGAGAGTTAGTAAAAAAAAAAGAGCATGCTTTCATGTTTATTTTTTGTGTTTTTTTTTTTTAAAAAAAAAAGAGAGGGTTATACTTGTTCAATTTAAAAATAAAATAATAATAATAATAATAATAATAATAATAATAATAATAATAATAGTTTCATACTTGTTCAATTTTAAAAAGTAAAAAAAAATAAAAGTACAAAAATAAAAAATAAAAACTGTGTTGTATTTGTCAAAAAAAAAAAAAAAAAAAATGGAGCCCAGACCGCTCGAGCGGTTGGCTCGCCGCACAAGCGGCCTAGCTCGAGATGCATACTGTCTACGGCCGTTGGAGCGGCCCAATCTCGCCGCAGGAGCGGCCCAAAATCATCGCTCGAACGGCCCACTTGGCGCACGAGCGGCCCAGGTCCAAGCCAAGTCAAGCAAAAAAAAAAAAAAGCATCCCAGACCGCTCGAGCGGTTGGCTCGCCGCACGAGCGGCCCATACCAATTTTGCTACTGTCTACAGCCGCTGGAGCGGCCCAATCTCGCTGCACGAGCGGCCCACTCTTCGAAAAAAAAAAATGTTTTGTTTGTTTATAATTTATAATAAATAAATAAAAATTAAAAAAAATTATTATAAAAAAATAATTGTTTATTATTTATTTTTTTATATATAATAATAATAATAAAATAAATAAATCGTATTTTATTTTATTTTATTTATTTTTATTATTTATTATTTATTTTTATTTCCTATTTTCAAAAAAAAAAAAAACCAAACCTTATCTAACTCTCTCTCTCCCTATCCCAATCACTCTCATTCTCAGATTTCTCTCTCTCTCTCTCTCTCTCTCTAAACCCCACCAACCCACTATCTTCACCATCTTCTTCTTCCTCCTCCTTCTTCTTCTTCTTCTTCTTCTTCTTCTTTCCTTTTCTTTTTCTTTCTTCTTCCTCCCCACCACCATCTCACCACCAGCGTCCTATAACCCTCCCCATCCGTCGAATCTCCGGCGACCACCATTTTTTCCGGCGAATCACCACTCTTTTCTCTCACTTTCTCCACTTTTTCAAGGTAATTTTTTTTTCCCTTTTATGTGTAGATTGTGGAGTCTTTGATGTTGTTTTTCTGTTTATTTTTTTAGATCTATTGTTCATTCAAAAAAAAAATAAAAAAAATATAATCTGCGAATCTGGGCAAGAACACCATTGCCGCACGTGCGGCCCATGCCAGAATTTAAAAAAAAAAAAAAAAAAAAAAAAAAAAAAAACTCAGAACTAAAGTTAATAATAATAATTTAGTTTATTTTTATTTCCTCCATTGTTTAATTTAAATAATTTCATTAGTGAATCTGGTTAGTTTAATTAGTTAGTGGATTATTTTTATTTTTATTGTGTTGTTTAGTTAGTGATTTTATTTTTATTTTTATTTTTTATTATTTATTTTTTATTCTATGATGTAATCGTTCATTTAATTATTAAGTAGATTAGTTTTTATTATTATTTTATTTCATGAACTTTTATTTCATTTTATTTCGTTTTCTAAAAAAAAAAAAAATTATGTTTTTAGGTTATTTATTCTATACTTTAGCCTCTTCTGTAATTTAGCTATTTTATAGCTTAGTTTATTTTATTTTATTTTATTTTATAGTTTAGTTAATTTAATTTAATGTCATTTTTATTCATTTATTTAATTATTTTCGTTTTTATCATTAAAAAAAAAATTTGGTGGTGTGAGGATGATCCGGTTTTGAATGATTTATGCCTACATGCTATTTCTGATTATTGTTAATATAATGGTTCCACATTTTTGGTTGTGTTGGTTGAACTATTTTGTGCAGATATGGCTTCATCATCCCGCTGAGCACCCAAACGCCTCGCACTGCCAACATTGCATTCAGGGATATGCCCACAGATGCTTGGGCCACCAAACCGGTGGTATGTGATACAGCCTTTGATATGGACTTCTTTCGTTGGCATCAAACCACTACATGGAGTATTCAACAACTTGAAGACCGGGGCCTCCTGGGCATCTGCACTGTCACTGAACCAGCATACTCGCGCATTGTGCGCCTCTTTTATCAGCATATGTACGTCAGCGACGAGGCCCCGGGAGCTCTTTGCTTCATTGTTGACGGAGTGGAGTTAGTGGTCACTCCAACTTCAATTGCCGAGGTCCTCCACTGTTCCATGGACCCTATCAATGCAGAACAGTTCCCGGTATTCACTCGGTAAATCACCATCCCGGATTTGGTGACTGAGTTTTATGAGGGGTGTCAGGAGGATGACAACCGTACGAGCATCAGGCAGGCTAATTTACCACGTCGCCTTCTCTTCCTCGATGTGGTCCTGAAAAAGAATGTCATTCCTATTGGCCACAAGAAAGAGCGGAGATGGGACTTCCTCCGTGCCTTGCATCGGTTTGACCTCGGGTTTTGGATTGACATCCCTACCTTGATCTACAATCAGATGTATAGAATCCTAAATGAAGTCAAAATCCGCAATACACGGGGTAGTTCTACATGGGCTCTCCCTTTTGCCAACCTCATTACAGTGCTCATAAAAGCCCAAGGGACATACTCACTGCAGGCCATTGAGGTTCAGCTTCCGCCGCCCCTATTTTATGGTAGAACTCACTGGCGTCAAACCACTGCTCGCCTACCGCCTCCACTAGTTCTTCCCGAGGCCCCGGCAAATCCTAATGATGCCCCAGTCGAGCCTGCAGCCGCACCAGCGCCGGCACCACCGCCATTCCGTATGACGAGGGCGCAATATTAGGCTATTATGGATAATCAAGCCGCCCTTCAGCAATCTATGGTTGATCTCCGGAACGACTACCAGGCTGACCGGGATTATTCACGGGCGGCATTTGATGGGTATCAGCAGTCAGTTGCCTCTTTGCACACTGATTTCTATGCATACCAGGATTCGAGTGGGCAGCGGTTTGATCAGTTTGATCAGCGGTTTGATCAGTTTGATCGGCAATTTGATCAGCATGGTACTAGGGTTCATGATGAGGCGTTTGAGACTCGGACACTGATGCATGCCCTATTTGAGCAGCATTTCCCACCACCACCACCAGATCCACATCAGTGATTTCTGTATATTTCCTTTATTTTCTTTCATTTTGTTTTGTTTTATTTTCTTTTCCTTTCTCTTTTATTTGTACTTATTAAAAAAAAATCAAAAAAAAAAAATGTGTTTGGGTGTCCTTGCCTCGCTGGATGTGCGCCCATGATGTCTGGTAAGATCCTCTCTCTCATTTTACTATCTCATGTCTACTTGCTTACATTGAGGACAATGTTATATTCCAGTTGGGGGGTGAGGGTATTTGTAATAAATATTCATGTTTGTACTTGCTGCACTTGATTTGCACCACTTCACTTAATGTTTACTTTGTGCCAGTATGATAATGATATGAACATATGTTAATTGGGGAACATAGTGGGCTTGTATGAAAAGGGTTTATTGGGTAAATATTCACATGTGATGTTTGCACTAGGATAGTTGTTTGTGTTTGTGGTATTAGTACACTTTTCATGAGTATGCCTTAATTCACATGAACACACTATCATATTAGCGACCTTTTTATTATAATCCCTGGTGTACATCATTGATAATGGTTGAGGTTGCAGAAAAGAATGAATGAGTAGCCAAGTTTCTTGTAAAAAAAAAAAAGAAAAAAAAGAAAAAACACTTGAGTTATTTGGGTTCGTAGCCTCTTTAACTCGAGTTATTAAGCCCGTAGGGGTGTCTTTACACCTAGTGCCCTAAAACCGTCTGGTTTGGGAGTCATTGGCCCAATACTTGCTACATGGGTTAATTAGAAAGCTTAAGGGACCTAGACATTGCACAGTTAAGGAAAAATAAAGAGAATGACTAGTTCGGATTTGTAGCCTTTTCAGCTCGAGTTATTAAGCCTGTAGGGGTGTCTCTAAACCTAGTGCCTTAAAACCGTCTGGTTTGGGAGTCATTGGCCCAATACTTGTTACATGGGCTGAATAGAAAGCTTAATGGATCAGGACATTGCACAGTCTTTCATAAAAAAAAATAAAAAATAAAAAATAAAAAAAAAAAATTTGAGAAGCTTGGTTGCAACAGTTTAGTTTTTCTGTATATGTTGAGTGTATTATGAGTTACACTGGCTATTATAGTGGACAGTTAACTAATATGGTGATTGCACTTACACCGAGGGTACTAATGATGTGTCTACTAGCATTCACAAGTACAGGGGACTCTACTTTTGTATTAACTGAATTGTGGTTTAAGCTCAATAGATTCCTTCATACTTGTCCACTATGCCTTTAATGAATCATCATGTTTTAATATCACACTGTAGTGGCACATAAGTTGGTTGTTGTGTGGAGTAGTGTGGTTAATTGTTGTTGAGCGGATTTGAATATGTTGATGTTTGTGGGTATCATTTCTAAAAACCCTCACGAAACTATACTCGTCCACTTGGGGTAACCTTGTGGTTTAAAGGCTTGTTGCATATGCTAAATGCAATCGCGTTCCCTACGAAAGTGGCTGAGAGTATTTTACTTTTCTTATTTCTTTTGTTTTGCTTGAGGACTAGCAAAATGTAAGTTGGGGGGTGTGATGTAAGCCGAAAGGTACCACATTGGGCCACTTAGGTTACATTTTTGGTCTTTTAATTTTATTATTTGGTGGAGATGATTGTTTCGTGCACTTGTACAAGTTTGGCAGGAAATATGAAAATTTAATCAAAACGGCGTGCGAAACTAGATTCTCCGAGCGAGAGGTGAAAAATCCGAGACCACCAGACCACCGCACGTGCGGCCAAGCTTCACCGCACGTGCGGCCCACCACCGCACGATCGGCCCACCTAGGGACGCGTGCACGGACTTTTTGGTCTATTTTGCTCCGAATAAAAGACAGAAAATCAGTCACAATTAGGGTTCGAAAATTGAATAGAGAAGAGAGGGAGGCTAGGGTTCCAAAGGGGGAGACACTACCAAAGCTTGCAAAACACTTTCATGGGGGCTTCTTCTTCATCTTCTTCCTCTTTACACTCCTCCATGAGTGGCTAGTCGTCTTTTCTAGGGTTTTGATGAAACCCTAGCCATGTAATGGAATTTTTCATGAGCTTTCATTGTAACTTGGTTTGAATGAATGTATGGATGTTTTAGAAGTTTATAAATAATTGTTTCGTTCTTCTCTTCAAACATTTTGCTCTCTGTGATTGTTTAATGTTTTCCATACATTAGTATTCTTTGTGTTTGTATTCAAAGTACGAGACGAGTCATGCTATGAGAGACGGGTCGTTTTGCTAACATAGTTTAGAGCAAACGACTCGTACTACTCGGGATGATTTGTGCCTATACATTGAATGCAACAACCCTCTTGATCAATATTTCAAACTTGTAGTTGTGAATATGGATAATTCAAACCGAATTGCGATTGATGGTTGATGTTAAGTTCATTCATCTGGGTTAGTGGTGAATTCTTTACCCTAGGATTTTTCCCGAAAATTAATATCTCAAACCCTAGATTTAATTGTCAATATAATTCTTCAATTATTTAATTGCTGTTTAGGTATAGAATCAATCTTATCTTTTTAATCAAAATTAATTTAGGAATTTTACGATTGAATTAATTTAATTTCACAATAGTCTCTGTGATCGATACCTGACTTGCCATTATTCTGATTGAATTTGTATAGTTTAGTATTTAATTTTGGTGTGTTCAACGACCCATACATGAGAAGGGTCGGGCTCGTACATCCTAAGCATAGATACATGAAACACATTATGAACCCCCGAAAGTTGTGGCAGTAAAGCTGACCAGTATGTCACTTCCCCAACTCACTCTAATATCTCAAAAGGCCCAATGAACCTCAGAACAACTTACCACTCTTACCGAATCTCATAAACCCCGCCTTGGTGAGATTTTGAGGAACACATGGTCACCAACTTCGAAAAATAAAGGTCCTCTCCTCTTATCAGCGTAACTCTTTTGTCGGCTTTGGACCTTACTAACCTCTTCCTAATGAGAGCAACTTTCTCGATTGTCTCTCTAACGATTTTTGGACCCAACAATAGTGCATCCTCCACCTCAGCCCAACAAACCGCTGATCTACAAGGTCGGCCATATAAGGCCTCAAATGCGCCATCTCAATGCTAGGTTGGTAACTATTTTTATAGGCAAACTCAATAAATGGTAAGTGCCTCTCCCAGGACCCCTTGAAATCAAGGATGCAAACTCTAAGCATGTCTTCCAAAATCTGAATAGTACACTCCGATTGTCCATCGGTTTGAGGATGATAAGCGGTGCTAAAGGTCAACTTAGTTCCCAATGCCTCTTGAAGGCTTTGCCACAACCGGGCGGTAAAACAAGGGTCTTTATCAGACACAATGGTCACAGGAACCCTATGGAGTCGAACTATCTCTCTAATGTACAACTCTGCACGTGGTCAACTGAGTCGCCGATGCGCATCGGAATGAAATGTGTAGACTTAGTCAACCTATCAACAATCACCCAAACGGTGTCATTGCCTCGCTATGTTCTAGGAAGTCCAACTACAAAATCCATGGTAACGTGTTCCCACTTCCACTCGGCTATCAGTAAGGGTTGTAGCAAACCCACTGGTCTTTGGTGTTCGGCCTTCACTTGTTGACAAGTAAGGCACTTCGATACAAAGGAAGCGACATCCCGCTTCATGCCCCTCTACCAAAACTGACGACTAAGATCATGATACATTTTGGTGCCTCCTGGATGTAGCGCAAGGCATAAGTGATGGAACTCTCGAAGTACGTCCTTGCTACAAGATTCTGGTGCAAACCAACGGTTTAGATAACGTACACTCAGATCCGAGTGAATGTTCAAACCCTTCTCTTCCTTCCTGTTAGAGATTCTATCATGAATTGACTCTACTTCACGGTCTCCTTGTTGTGCCTCTATGACTTTACTAATCAAGGTAGGTTGAGCACTCAAAGTAAACAAGGTTGCACTCTCACCGGACTCACCCAAGTGCAAATCAAACTTGCCGATATCACCCAACATACCCCATTCCCGGATGGCCACGCTTGCCAAACTACTCATGGATTTCCGACTCAAGGCATCGGCCACTACATTGGCTTTACCCAGATGATAGTGTAATTCAAAGTCGTAATCCTCCATAAATTCCACCCACCTCCGTTGGCATAAATTTAAGTCTTTTTGTGAAAACAAATACTTTAGACTCTTATGATCGGAGAAAACCTCAAATTTCTCACCATACAAATAATTTCTCCAAATTTTCAAGGCGAAAATTACCGCCGCTAATTCCTAGTCATAGGTGGGTAGTTCTTCTCATGAGTTTTCAATTGCCGGGAACCATAAGCTACAACATTTTCCCCTTGCATCAAGACACAACCAAGCCCATCCCGAGATGCATCACAATAAACGGTGTAACCCAAGCCTCTTTCCGAAATTATCAAAAACGGTGCGGTAGTCAATCTACTTTTGAGTTCTTGGAATGACCTTTCACAAGCCTTACTCCACAAAAAGTTGACCCCCTTTCTAGTCAACCTAGTCAAAGGTGCGGCTAGTCTAGAGAAGTCCCTTACGAAACGTCGATAGTACCTCGCCAATCCCAAGAAACTCCGGATCTCAAAAACATTTTTGGGTTGTCCCCAATCCTGCACGGCATCTATTTTCGAGGAATCTACAGTTACTCCCTCTCTTGACACCACATGACCCAAAAACTTCACCTCGGTGAGCCAAAACTCGCATTTCTCAAATTTGGCATACAATTGGTGCTCTCTAAGCAAATCAAGCACTACCCTCAAGTGAGTCTCGTGTTTCTCCTCAGAGGTTGAGTAAATTAAGATGTCGTCCATAAAGACGACTACAAAACGATCCAAGTATTCCTAAAAAATTCGGTTAATCAAATCCATAAAGGAAGCCGGTGCATTAGTCAACCCAAAAGGCATTACAAGCAATTCATAGTGGCCATAACGCGTACGAAAGGCCATTTTTTGGATGTCCTCCTCCCGAACTCTCAATTGATGACACCCCAACCTCGAATCTATCTTCGAGAAACAACGAGATCGTCTAAGTTGGTCAAAGAAATCATCTATTCTGGGCAGAGGATACTTGTTCTTAATGGTAACCCAGTTCAACTTGCGGTAATCAATACACAACCACAATGATCCATCCTTCTTCTTCGCAAAGAGAGTCGGCGCTCCCTAAGGCAATGTAGTAGGGCGAATGAGGCCCTTGTCTAAAAGCTCTTGGAGTTTAATCTTCAACTCATGCAATTCGGCGGGTGCAAATCTACACAGCGCCATGGAAATCGGTGTCGTGCCAGGCACTAAGTCAATGGAGAACTCGACCTCCCAGTGGTGTGGCAAACTAGTAAGATCCTCGGGAAAGACATCCGGGTATTCGCAAACTACCCTTGGCAATTCAACACGGGTCCCATCACTCTCACTATCCAAGAGAGCTGCAAGAAGGCCACTAAGCTTGTTCCTACTACGAGGGTCAAAAACTGGCAACAAGACTTCATCAGCCTAATCTCCTAGAAAATAAAAACAATCACCACTCAAGGTGCACACTGTAACTCTCTGATGATAACAATCAATCACGGCTCGATACGAAGATATCCAATCCATGCCTAGGATGAAGTCAAAACTCGACATGTCTAGCAACATAAAAGCAAATGGGAGTCGACGCCCGGCAACCTCTATCTCACAACCACGACACCCCTAATCTAGGTTAACTGTACCTCCAACTGGTGACTCTACTTTGAGCGGAGACGCTAACTGTGCCACCTCTTACCCCAATGCAGAAGATATAAATGAATGAGATGCACCCGTATCTATCAACACATTAGCCAAAGAATTACACACAATAAAAATACCTCTCACAACTGAGGATCCCAGTAGCTGCTTTGGCGCGGTAACAACATACACGCGCCCTTGTGGCCTCTGATCAACCTGTTCATCTCTCGGAGCATAGGCCTGCTGAACTGAGTGAGCCGAAGTGGCTCCCTGATTTGCTTGCGAAGTCTGGACTGAGTGAGCCTGCTAGTGGCTCTGAGTCTGTCTCGACCCTGATGCGCCAGATGCGCCTCCCAACTGCGAGCAAACTCTCTTCATCTGCCCCGACTAACTGCAGTGATAGCAAGTAGGTCCCTGCCCCTACTTTGAGACTGACTCTGGGATCGGTTAGGTGGTAGTGGTGGCAACATCTGCTGTCCTCCTCCCTTCTGCGGACATGCAAAGGCTTTGTGACCCAGTTGGCCACACTTAAAACATGAAAAACCACTCGGTGCACTCTTCTCCGAGCCCACACTAGGCAAGGGAAAGGTAGATCTAGACTACTGTGGTTGGGGCTGGGATGAAAAAGGTGTTCCTGCTCTTCTTGTTGGGTCTATAGTCCCCCGGTGACCCGTGACCCCTTGACCTCAAACTTCGAAGCCTCTCCTCCTCGGCCTCCACAGTAATCTCTACATATACCGCCACCTCCATAAGACAGTCATAATTTTGAATCATATTCCCAGCAACCTTGAACAAAATCTTGGTTCTCAACTTCTTCTCAAATTCAATGCAACGCGTTCTTCTGTTGCCACCAACTCCGGTGCAAACCGGGACAAACTAGAGAAGGCTGCCTCAAACTCGGCCATGGACATATTGAGTTGCTTGAGGTCTTGAAATTCTTGCCTCAACCTCTCTTTAGCAGTGGGTGGTAGATACTTATCTCGGAAGGTAACTACAAATACTTCCCACGTCGGCTGTACTTGACCCTTGGCGTACTTCCACCATTGGCCTTCAACTCCTTTGAGGTAGTAACTCGCAAGAGTCACTCTTGGCTCACTGTCTTTAATGTGAAGCATCTCAAATGTCTTCATCATTTGCTCGAGCCACTCATCCGCTTTCTTGGGCTCGGGGCCACCGTAGAACTCATCCAGCTTGGCCCGCAAAAACTCCCTAGTGAGAAAACTCACCCTTGTCTTTACGGCGTTCTCTCTAGCTTGATTCTCTGCCCTCAATATATTCATTGACTCCCTCAAAGCCCTCGCCATTTCTCGGGCTAGGGCCCCTTTGCGGTTTGACCCGCTTGCCCCGAAATTTCTGCTTGTCCCACTTGCTCGGCCACATTAGCTTAGCCTGCTTTTCTGGCCGCATTAGCTTGGCCGAACCCCTCCTCTTGCACCAGAACCTCATGGACCGGTACTTCATGCACATCCCGGCAAGCCCTACCATGCCTCCTGCCTCTACCACCACGGGTTCGACCCCTTTCTGACATCCTAATTAAGGAATAAGATAAACAATTTAGCGCATAATTCCAAATATGCTCGCGACTTGCCACACACGTTTGACTACAATAATTCTATATATATATATATCTACCATGCGAACAATCCAATTTCACTCCACATAAGCACTTAGTCACATAAGCACATATGGATTATTCTTTTGTGATGAAATTTGTCCCACGAAAAACCAAGAATTTTTAGTATAGAATGAGTATTGATCAAGTACCCTTCTAATAAGACCTCAAGGAATTTAACAGACGCAAACAACATCCCAAAAGTCCAATCCCATGCCCATCTAGTCATATAAGCATGTTATCACATAGTTACAAAATGCAAAACATCTCCTAGTCATGCGACATGAACACACTGTGGTATAACAACCACTTCCCACGAGCTCCAAGTATTCAAACCCGGTAGCGCTGATACCAAGTTGTAACGCCCCCAAGAAAAATACAATGGATATAATAATAACCATGGCTCTTAAGAGATATCGGAATTATCCCCAACACATTCCATTACATGATCTCAATGTTTATACAAAATAATCCCACATGCAGTTATACATTCAATGAATTCTAGTACATAAATCTATAGCATGTAGAACTGTCAATCAAAATAAATAAATGCCCTCAAGGGCTTACAAGTTCCAAGGCTTAAACCCGGTTACACATAGGATGGTTTCTCGAACCCATACATATATAGCCCTTGGCTTACAAAATATGGTCACAACAAAATAGAGCCTCATGCTCTCAATACATATATCCACACCTTAGTTTGGCAGATTCACAACATCTTTTCTTGCACCAAAATCCCATAGGGGTGAGCATAAAGCCTAGTAGAGAAATTCTTAACAAAGTATATATATTTTATACAAGCCTCATAAAAAGGAATGCATATGCCATGCTATGCTTTTGACATGAAATTCATGTTATTATCTTTTAAAAATCCTTTATGCTTAATGATATCTTGAAATCTCAACAATGCATAAATTATCAATTTAATTCAAGGGGCAGTAAATACGACTCAGGTAATCCCTAGGTTGGTGTCTGCAAGTAGGCATAACTAGCACCACCAAAGTCCCACTTTACCGATTGCTAACGGGAAGGGAAGTGGTACCCCCTCCGCGCGTGTTTTTGGTCTTTCCCCCCGGACACTCAGGCCAACTTAATCAATTCTATCTACACCTCCTATCCGAACTTACCAACGTATTTACCCCAAAACATTTCAATAGTTCTCATTTCTCAATGATTCTTTCTCAATGTAAGTTTCAAACCCCAATTCAATATTTATAACAAGCAATATGTTGAAGTGCCAAGGCAACAATTATCCATGCAATGCAATGATCAACCATGTAATGTAATGATTACCCATGCAATGTATCATCTTACCATTTACAAAACTTCCCCACAAATGTTCCATTTCTTTTTTCCAATACATTTTAACATATATAACATATGAACTTTTACATCTATCCAAGTGTTGCAACATTTCCATATCTCATGTGTTCTCAACATCTTGTCATTTCATGACTATATACATGTTCACTTAAATAATAAATTCCACAAAATTCCACCAATTCTCATGTACCAAGAAAATTGTCATATTCGTACACAATAATAAGAAATTCCCACTTATTCATTTATTTGGCACAAGATAACCCATAAATTCTCAACATTTTCCAAAGCCCCCAAATTTCTAGGTGTTTCACCAAAACTAGACATTTCTTCATCTCTTGGTAAAATCTCACCAAAAACATCATTCTTAACTCAATGTGATTCAACTCCTCAAGAAAATCTTTTAAAGAAAACAAGAGATGAACACCTTTTACAAAACCACTAATTTCTTGAGCCAAAAACCAATTTTCAAAACAATCAAAGAGGAAATCTCGAAATCAACCAAAAACTTGCAAATATATATATATATATATATAACTCTAAGAAAAATCCCTACCTCAAGTTTGGAGAAGAAAGGAGATGAAACCCCTAAAATCCAAGGTGTTGAAACACGATATCCACCGTACATAACGAAGCCCTCGAGATGATATCCAAGTTTAATGAAGGAACAAGGGTCCAAATGTTTATGGATTAGGAGAAATCAAATGTAGGAAATGTAGCGAGAATGGAGAGAAAAGGGTTTTTAGAGAGAGAGAGAGAGAGGGATGTATAAAATGATATACACTCAGCCCAAGAAGAGAAGAAAAGGCTGAATTTCGGACTCAGTATAGTCCCGCACGTGCAGCACCCATGCCCGCACGTGCGGAGCGTCCTCCCACATGTGCGGCACTCACCGCCGCACGTGCGGCACCCTTACCCCGCACCTCCAGTTGCACCTGCCTTTTATGCAATGAGCAATCTAGAACTCCCCTGTTTCCCGCTCGTGTGGGCCGTACGGCCCCTTTGCCGCACGTGCAGTTTTTCCCTCGACCTAGAAAATTTTTCTGGCTCCATGAAAAACCCCCGAAATCGACTTCATGTCTTCCGAAACAAGCAAAACTCAAAATTGAAATCAATAAGGACGAAAATTTTGAGAAAGGGATTTCAAAAGTGATGAACCCAACACACACAAAAGAAAAGCAAGGCGAGTTATGTACCCGGTCATCACAGATTTCAAAACCCTAACCCTAAAGAATGAATATCTTATATTTGTTCTCATTTAATATTAACATCGATTCTCTGTCATATTCACATTTCTTTAATTTCTTTCACTTTGCTCTATCATTGTATATCTAGTATTTTTTATTTTATTTTATTTTTTTGGTACCCAAAGCAAAAAATCTAAACGAGTGTAGACACCCCATTTTGACTGCCTTTAAGACTTGGGCACCACACTCTGAACACTCGATGATGAAATGTTATGCTGTGCAATCGTTCTATTTCTTCAACAAAGTGATTCGGTTTCAAGCTTAAAAACCTAAACCCTGTAACCCCTTTGAACCAAAACCTTATTTTTTTTCTAGCCTAACCACCTAGAGAACAGCTGGCCATTAGATGGCCAGGAGGGCATTTTTGGTGGGCTAGTCGTACCCCTTTATAGCCGGCTGGCCATGTTTAGTGCAGACAGATATTTTACAGTAGCCAGCTGTCCCCATGTGCCTACCTTAGGCCAGTTGTCCCGTAGCTGATATTTCCGACATAAGGAGCTATTTTTCTATAAATACAAGCCCTCCCCTTATGGTTTGAGGTTAGAAAAAATTCTCCAAGAGCAAAAGCTTGACCAACCATCTCATCTACCCTCTTGCAATATACATACACTATACATACACTTTCTAAGCTAAAACTTGAAGGTTTTGCTGAGATTCTTGAACACAATTTCAGATACTAGAGAGTGTTAAGCTTGTGGTTTGTCAACCAAGAAGAACATCTTCTCTTTAAAGGGGTAATCTTTGAACTCTTTAATCATCTTTTCTCCCTCTTTTTCTTGTATCTTCATACTGATTTCAGAGTTGTTTTAAGCTTAAAAATGTGACCTAAAGTCACAAAAAAGAAGAGGGGTTAGCCACCCTTCCTTAGGCCTTGTTGCATAGCTTATTGCTTTGCCTTTTTCCACTTTGTTTCTTTTGGTTTTGGATACTATTTTGGACTATTTTCAAGGGCTGAAATATGTGATTTAAAGTTACAAACAGTGAAGGGGTTAGCCACCCTTCCTTAGGCTTGCTTACTAGACTTGTTCTCTTTCATTTTTGTTCATATTTCCTATATTTTCAAACTGATTTTCAGCACTGTTTTGTGCTATTTTGAGGCTGTTTGATTTGTTTATTTAGTTTATGTTTTGAAAATTATAGTTGTGTTGTTGTAAGTCCTCATGGATTTGGCGTATAGGCCATAGCTTCCAATCTATTTGAGTTGATAGTCTCTTTCTTATCTTTTATGGCTTTCATGTAAATATTCATTCCATTGTAATCATCCACCATTTCCATTAGCACTCTACAATCTCCCTCATTTTTTTGTTTCTTTTGATAAAGTGTTGTATCAAACAAAAGGTTACCGCTCAAAGCATAAGAAAGAGACCTCTCATGCTAAATGGTAATCTCTTTGGAGGTTCATAACCAAGGCATTACATCTCTCTTATGCTAAACATGATCTCTTGTTTGATATTTCCCTTTATCGCCAGTGCATTACTTTTAAGAGACTAATTTTCTAGTTAGGCCCTTGGAAATCATAAAGGAAAGAGTCATTATAGCTTATTATTGGGTTTGGACTTGGAGTCATTATCGCTGTTTTCAGGTTTGACTAGTCATTATCGCTCTTTTTGGATTTGACTAGTCATTATCGCTCATTTCGAGTTTGACTCTGAATTCATTACCACTCGTAAATGGGTTTGATTCTTCCTTTGTAGTTTCTCCCGTAGAAAAGGGCTCAAAGAGCTCATTTCTTGGGTAAAGTCATGCTTGCTATTCTTTATTGCTTTGGACTCAGTGGACGTAATTATCACCTCTGGACAAAAAGGAAGAAAATATAAAGAAAATGGAAAGGTAAAGTAAAAAAGGCTAATAAAATTAGAGTACAAGAGATAAAAGGATAATAAAATTGGTTAGGTTCAGTTGGACGTTATACTGAACCTATTGCTCCTAGAATCATCGCATACTATTATTGTGATGTTCGATGATTCATAAGGGAAGTCTACCCCCTCCCTTGAGATAACTTCATGATAGGGAAGAGGTATTGTTTGGTCTTTTATTGCGTTTATTAAATTCTTGTCCTATCACTTCTAAGATCATCATGCAACAAATTTATAATGATTGTTGATTTGAGAATCGAATCTAATCCTCCCTTGATTATCTTTATGATATGAAAGGGTAGAGAGGATAAACATCTCCTGGAAACACTTTGTCTTGCTCTGTTTCAGCTCTGTTACAGCAGGGTATTTCTTAGAAGCAGTAACCGGCCAGCCCCTTTGTCTGAACGACCAACCATATTATCAGGCAAGTCGGCCAGCCACCCACTTTGTACAGGCAGTGGTATTTTTACAGCAGAACTGAGTAGATCTTGAGGTCAAAACAGAAAAATTTTATGATTGCAAACAAAGCTGATCCTGGTAGCAACCTAAGGTAGTGAAATAATTCTTGTTAGAATAATAAATAATGAATTTGGTACAAGTTATGTCTTTTACTACCACACATTTCACAAGCTAGTGTCCATTAATGTTTACCAACAATGCAAGCAATAAACATTTCCTCAACCCCATTTGAATATCTAAGCTCAAGAAGTTTGAAGTGAGTTTATAATAATCTACAAAATCTACCAAATCAGAAAATTTGGAACTAGAAAGGAAAAAAGCTATCGATGGATGATACCAATTCAATCTTATTACCTTAGTGCATGGTTAAGAATCATGAGAGTTGTAATTAGTGAGTATCTGTGGAAGAACCCCCTGTAAAAGAAAAGTTTTACTCATGAAATATAAAGAAATTATAAATTCATTTAAGCACTGCTACAGGAGAACTAGACTAGTTAAGTAACAAACTAGTCATAGACAAACATGTCAAAAACATATTGAATCTACCAACTTATGAAGTCAAGCCAAAAAGAAGGAAAATGGGAGAGAGAGAGAGAGAGAGAGAGAGAATGCAACCACCATTCTGTTTTCCTCAAAAGAATTGACATTTAGTTTCTGTTCTAGTCTTCTCTAGTAGTTGTAAGGCAGGGAAGTTGGAAATTATAGTATTGAGATACTTCAAAGCAGGGCTAATGAGATATAATAGAAAATAACATGCCACCATTAAAATAAACACTAAAAATCTTAATCACCTAAAGACAAAAGAAGATATTAATACATCCACATATGTGTAAATAAAATTGCAATGAAGAAAGAAGATGAAATTTTACACCAGCATTAGAGAAACACAGTTGCCTATCTCATCAGGAATTTGACCAGTTAATTTGTTCCCCTGAAAATCCCTGAAAATATTTCAAATATAACATCTAAAGTTGGTATTATGTTAACCTGGTTACAATGAGCAAGAACACCAAATCAACCAGATTAGCAAAGAAAGCAAACATAGACTGTAGATTCTTCAGGTCTCCAATGGCTCGTGAAATCTCCCCACCCAAGTTCAAATTTGATAAATTCCTTCAACAAAAAAATATAATAAAATATATATATATATACATTAAAAATAAAAATTGAAACATAATTCTGCAAAAGAAGATCCCTACAGGCTCAGTTTCTCCCTGTATTCCAATCAGGCAATTTCCTATCAATGCTATAATTTTGATTTTGAATTGAATTCTTCATTTAATTGAATTGAATTAATTGATTCTTTAACCCAGTGAGTTTAACAAGTGCTAAGTACATATAAATCACATGGGATTTCATTATATTTTCTTAAAATTTCTGGTTTAGTAGAAATTGAAGAACATAAAAGATACACTACTAGAAAACAAAGAGATTTTTTTATTATTATTAAATTTTTTTATAACTACAGCATATGCACATCAACTACACAATACATTAATTAAATATATTCTTAATCAAAATTATTCAATCAATTGAACCAATGAGGAGAGAAAAGGAGAAAACAGTCGAGGAGACCAGAGGAGAGAAGATGAAAGTAGAGGAAAACTATCCATATACAACCTAAAACTCAATTCTAATTTTTGATTTGCTCAATCAAAACCCTAATTTTTCAATGAAAATCCCCAAATCAAAACCCTAACTTGAATTTCCAAACTTGACTGATGGGTCGAAGATTTTTTCTTCGCCAAGTGGCATGCATTTGTCTCTTCCATCTTCTTCAAGCATTCTCCTTCCGACAATTTTTTCTCACTTCATCATTACTTCTCTCTCTCTCTCTCTCTCTCTCTCTCTCTCTCTCTCTCTCTCTCTCTCTCTCTCTCTCCATTCTTCTATTCTCAAAGTTCTCTCTTTGCATCTTTTCTTCATTCGTTATTTTCCTTCTCACTAGTTGTTATGGTTACTCTTGGAATAGATGAATCAGAATCGAACATCAGGTCTAAGTCAATAACTTCACACCATTGTGTTCAACTTGAAGAGGCTTTTGCTTCTTGCAGCTCTTGATGTTGAGTTAGGTTTGGGGGTGTATGTGTGTGTGTGTGTGTGAGAGAGAGAGAGAGGGTTTGGACAGTATTTTCTATGGTAATGTTCTTACAAGGAGATGATAAAAGAACATAGAGATGGAGAGATAGTGTGGTAGAGAGAGATAGTAAGGGCTGAGGGCATTTGATTTTTATTTTTTTTTTGGGTGTTTGGCGCTCAAATTTTTTATTTTGGCGCCTATTTTTATTTTAGTCATACTATTCACGACAGAAATTGCGTGTTGTGAAAATTAAAATACTTTTAACGGTTAGCATATGTGCGTCATGGAAAGTATACTTTTTAACGGTTGACTTTTTGTGCGCCGTAAAAAGTGTAATATTTTTAATGGTTGGCTTTTTGTGCGTCGTGAAATGTTCAATATTTTTAATGGCTAGTGTACGTGTGTCGTGTATAGTTGATTTATTAACGGTATGCTATATGCACGTCGTAAGAAGTTTTATTATTTACGGCTAACATTGCAAGCTGTAAAAAAATTATCATTATTGGTATTCACGGCCTACGCAAGAGACACGACGTGGTTAGAAAAGTATTTACAACATGCAAAAAAAGCAAGTCGTAGAAGTGAGAAACTATGGCGTGCATTTATTGTATGTCATTGATGTGGTGTCGTAAAAAGTCAGTTTTGTTGTAGTGTGTATTACTGTTGCAGTAAGATGGCAGAGAGAAATTAGACAAGTAGACTTTTACAAGTTGAGCTTTCTATATTTGAACAGGATAACAGAGAAAGTTAGAAAGAGAAAAGCGAAACTCAATTTTCTAATCATTTTTCAATTTAAAAAAGAAAAAATACGTAAACACGAGGACTATTTGCACTTTTATCCTTTATCAGAAAAAAAAAAAATGAAAGCTAATAGTAAATGAGAAAAGTAATTATATATCTTATTAAAGTAGATAAATATTCAGGACCTCTTCTATAACGATTCCGGTTTTGACCCGACTCTTGTTGTATCTCGGACTCGGGTTTAATGGTTTTACGTTGTTGGTCTTATCTTACTTCCCTTGTGTTTCTTTGAATTTGGTTATTGGGTTGTTGTGGTTGTGTTTGGAACAGGTTAGTTGCTTGGTTTTCAAACCTTTTGTTGCCCAGGATTTTGCTCCTCTACTCGAGCAGGCTTTGTGAACTCTCAGTATTTTTGTAGGTTTGAAAAAAATACTGAGAGAGTGGATTCTACGCTCGAGTGGCGTTTTCTATGCTTGAGCGTTGATCTGTTATCTGCAAAACTACTGGATGTGTGTATTCTGTGCTCGAGCGTCACTTCTTGTGCTCGAGCTAAACAATTTGTTGTGTCTGACGCTCGAGCATCAACTCTTGCGCTCGAGCGAACTGTGTATATATTAGTTCGTAACAACTACATCTCTCATCACTTTTTCATCTCATTCTCTCTCTAAAACTCTCCAAAACCCCAGATCTAGAGTTTCTCTCTCTAAAACCTACCTTCTCTCTACATTTTCACATAGATCCGTTGGTTTCTCTACCCTACTTCCTTTGTTAAAAAGGTAGAGCATCTCAAGGGCTACATTTATATCCGAATAGAGTTGTGTTTGAGCATATTTAAAGTTTCCACCTCGCTTGCTCGACTTCTAACTTTGATGTAGGGACTTTCTACACTCTTCTATGAGTTTTAACTTAGTTATTTGTTAATGTGTAAGAAATATTGGGATTTGAGGTGATTTTGAACAAACCTAGGGTTTTGGTTTAAAATCAAAAGAGTGGTTTTTAAATGGATGTATTGGAAAGGGTTATGGAAGTGAATATGAGCTTGTGCTATGTTAAAATGATTGATTTTGGTACTTGGAGTGGAAGTTGGAAAAATAGGAAGTTTGCCCTAAAATATCTCAAATGATTACTTTGTATAAATAAATGAAATTGGCATTGGAAATATGAAATTAGATGGACGTTTATATAAATGGTGAAGTTAGATATGTATTACCTCTCACCTATGTCCTAGGGTCGACCTTTCCCTTGTTATCTTGTTTTGGGTTGTCTACTGAAATATAGGGTCGACACCACAGGTTCCTAGGGTCGGCCCTTGTCTGCTGCAAAACACTAGTGTCTCAACTATTCTTCTTGAACGTCGACACCACTATCTTGAGGGGTGACCCCTATGTGCATTTTCCAGATTTTGGGACAGTTTTGGGCTCTACTTTTCGGTGTTTTGACTTAATCCTTTTTTTGACCATGGGGCTATTATTCTATTAGCATCTAGCCACCATAAAAAGGCTCCAAAACACTTTCCTCTCATTTTTTTTCCTTTTTTATTCCTCTCTACACGGTGGGTTCCTCTTCTGTTTCTCTAAACTTTAGTTTTTCCATTTAGAA
The DNA here is from genome assembly GCA_030407325.1 of Camellia japonica. Taxonomy (NCBI): domain Eukaryota; kingdom Viridiplantae; phylum Streptophyta; class Magnoliopsida; order Ericales; family Theaceae; genus Camellia; species Camellia japonica. The sequence continues at coordinate 150,530,246 of JAPPVO010000059.1, forward strand.
CTTTAGATCTACTCACCTAGAGTTATCTTTTCACCTTGATTCTTTGAGATAGATTGTAAATCGTGTCAAGAGCTTCTTTTTTATCCAAGAGGTTTGTGGTTTCACCAACGTTGAGTTTTTCCGAGTTCTTCTATTCCACCCTTCTAAGCTTGAGGTAGGAATTCTCCGCACTTTCTTATGATTTTTAACTTAGTTATTTTCTATTTCTAAAACAATATTGTGATTTGGAGATTTTTGGATAAATCTAAGGTTTTCGTTTGAAATCAAAAGAGGGGTTTTCAAATGGATTTTTAAAAAGGGTTACAAGTTTGCAAATAATGATGAGTTGTGATAAATGGATGCGTTTTCATCCTTGGATTTGGTTTTTAAAGAAAAAAGGGGTTTTGGCCCTAAATATCTCAAATGTTGATTTTTTATAAATAATTGGAATTGATGTTGAAAACGTGAAATTGGGTTGATATTGATGACGATGGTGAAGTTGGATATGTATTACCACTCATATCTTGAAATTTGAAAAGTTTACCTTTATGGAAATAAATTATTTGTTAATGATATTTGTTTTGGGCTATTGGTGGAGGATAGTTATGATTGTTGTAGAAATTACATAAGAATTAGGAGAATTGAAACTATTTCTCATCCTTTTGCATTGAGCATTGTTGCATATATACTACATTAAAAATGTGCATTGTTTTAAGAAATAGGGGTGAATCTGAGAAGTAAGTGTTGTCTCGTTGAAATAAGTTGGTATTTGTGTCCATGGTAAAAGTCCTAAAAATTGTGCATTTACATGGGATGTCAATCCCGCGGATGAAATTTCTGTGAAATAGCAATAATAGTGCCTGTATAGCCTACGTTTACATGGGTGCTAGTCTATGGTTTCCTATGGACGAAATTTCTTTGAAAGATTGTATTTGTTTTGACATTCCCGAAGATTGTGATTCACTGCCCTATTTTCTATTGTAAAGGAAATGGTTTCGTAATTGTGATAAACCTGGCATTGCATGGTTTTGGAAAAGTGACATAAAATGTTTTGCCTCGAGCATTGCATATGCATAATACCTTATACCTTTGTTAAGATTCATAAGCTGTGTTGGAATATTTCTACTAGACTTTGGCTCACCATATGTGGGAAAACAATTTCAGGTGCTTGGGAAGACTTAGAGCAAGTGCTTCATTTTGTTCATTTGTGTATTTATTTTTGTACAAGCCTAGGGCTTTATTTATATTGAGTTTAAATTCACTTTTGTTGTAACCAAGTATTATCTTGGAAAGCTGTCAACCCCTAGGGCATTTATTTATTAATTGTTTGACTAGTATTTCATATCTTTAACATGTAACAAATGCTATAGATTTAGGGTTAGGACTTATGAATGTATAACGGTATGTGTTATCTTTTGTATTATGAGATCATATGGAATGGAAGGGATAATGTATTCAGAATGGTATGATTATTTATTAATATACAACTTGGTTTCAGAGCGTACCGAGTTTGAATACTTTGGGTATGTGAAAAGTGGTTCTTACCAAAATCGGTTTATCTCGCTTGATGGAGATATTTGTATGTTTGGTATGCTATGTGATAACATGTTTATGTGGCTAAGTGGGTCTCGAATTTAATTTCTAAGATGTTGATTGGGCCTACGGGTTTCTAGAAGTCCTATTAGAAGAGCACTTGATCACTGCTATTTCTAACTGGAACTCTAGCAGTGTCGCGGGATAATTATCTTTTAGAAAGGAAATTTGTATCTGTTTATGTGATTGTGTGCTAATGTGGAGTTAATTAATTGTTGTCTATCGCTTTAGGACACAAATGAGCTAGCTTCGGCACAGTTGTCCATCGCCTTTGAAAGCAGATGAATGGCTCGAGCAGATGGTGAAGACGTTCGAGATGCTTGGCTTCGAGGACGATGGGTTGAGAGTGACCTTGGTATCCTTCCAGCTGAAGCGATATGCAAGTCAATGGTAGAAGTTTGTGCGGGGGTGCATTGGGATGACTCAGGAGCCCTTTGTCAACGCTTTCCAGGTAAAGTTTTTGCCTCCCACTGTTAGGGAGAAGTTGAGGGAGCAGTTCTTGAAACTCAAGTAGCTTAACACACCGATGGCTGAGTTTGAGGATACCTTTACCAGGTTATCGAGGTTTGCACATGAGCTTGTGGCAACGAAGGAACGCCATTACTTGGAGTTTAAGAAGAGGTTGAGAACCAGTTTCCTTTTCAAGGTGGTCGTGTCCATGATTAGGGATTACGACCGTCTTGTGAAGGTAACGACTCACTTAGAGACCGTGATTCAGACCGGTGAGGAAAGGATGAAGGGCTCTAGGCAGAGGGGTTAGAAGGTTTAGGGGGAGATTCAAGACAACAAGAGGCAGAGGGGTTCTACCCACAACAGTCGCAAGTCGCACAATCTAGATCCATTTTTCCTATACCGAGCTCAGGTTTAGTGAGAGTTAACCAGGGAGGTTTCACTTGTTTTATGTGTGGCCAGTTGGGTCACAAGTCTCCAACTTACCCGCAGATAGGAGAAGGGCAATAGTCTGCACTGTCTGCGGCTCGTTCTCAAGCTAGAGTCAGGGAAGAGGGTAGCCGCCTGCCTGTTATCAATGTGGGCAGTCAGAGCATGTGAGCAGGTTTTAACTTCAGTTGGGTAGTGCATTTGGTTCGAGGTAGACATAGAGCCATTAGCCTACCCAGTCAGTACAGGCCTCGAGAACCAATCAGGGGGCCTCTTTGGCTTAATCTGTGCATCCGACTTATACTCCGAGGGGTGAGCAGGTAGAGTAGAGACCTACAGGGTGTGTGTATGTTGTTATTATGCTAGATTTAGTGTCAGCACCTTCGGTAGTGAGAGGTAACTTCTTGTTATGTAATTCTATTATCAATGTGTTGATTGATACGAGTATATATCATTCTTTTATTTCATCTGCATTTGCATCGACATTGGGTTTAGAAGTAACTCAGTTAGCATCTCCACTCAGGGTAGAATCACCAGTTGATGGTGAGGTTGTGTTGGATCAGGGGTGTCGGGGTTATGAGATAGAGGTTGTTGGTCACCAACTTCCTTCTACGTTTACATTGATTAATATGTTGAGTTTTGATGTTATATTGGGTATGGATTGGTTGTCATCTTATCGGAATGTTATAGATTGCTACCATCAGAGGGTTACTATATGTACCTCGAGTGGTGATTGTTTTTACTTCTTGGGGGACAGAGTTGATAAAGCCTTATGGACAGTGTATGATCTGTGTGGTCAGGGCAAGCTTAGTTTCCTACTTGCTACATTCTTGGGTGTTGAGGGTGATACGGTTCTAGTTGAGTTGCCAAGGGTAGTTTCTGAATACCCAGATGTTTTCCCTGAGGATCTCACTAGTTTACCACCTCACCTTGAGATTGAGTTCTCTATCGGCTTAGTACCTAGCACGACACCGATTTCTGTGGCACTATATGGGTTTCCACCTACCAAGTTGAATGAGTTGAAGATTCAACTCTAGGAATTGTTAGATAAAGGCTTTATCTGCCCTAGTACTTCACCTTGGGAAGCATTGACTCTCTTTGCCAAGAAGAATGATGATATATTACGACTTTGTATTGACTATCAAAAATTGAATCGGGTAACTATTAAGAACAAATACCCAATGCCTCGTATAGATAATTTATTTGACCAGTTAAAAGGGGTCTTGTTGCTTCTCTAACATAGACCTGAGATCAGGTTATCACCAATTGAGAGTGAAGGAGGAGGATATCCAAAAAATGATATTCTGCACACGATATGGCTATTACGAGTTCCTAGTGATGCCTTTTGGGTTAACCAATGCACCGGCCGTGTTTATGGATTTGATGAATCGGATCTTTCGTGAGTTTTCTAGACCATTTTGTGGTTGTCTTTGTCGATGACATTTTGATTTACTCGCCCTCTGAGGAGGAGCACGAAGAACACATGTGAGTTGTGCTTAAGTTGATTAGAGCCCACAAGTTGTATACTAAGTTCGGGAAGGGTGAGTTCTGGTTGAAAAAAGTGAAGTTCCTAGGCCATGTGGTATCCTTGGAAGAGATGACGGTAGATTCTTCGAAAATAGAAGCAGTACAAGATTGGGAACAACCTAAGAACAACTTTGAGATTCGTAGTTTCTTGGGTTCGGCTGGGTATTACCGTCGATTTGTGAAGGATTTCTCTAGATTAGCCTCGCCATTGACTAGGCTTACGAGGAAGGGAGTTAAGTTTGTGTGGAATGAGACTTGTGAGAAATCATTTCAGGAGCTTAAGGTTAGACTTACCATAGCTCCAGTGTTGATTATTTCAGAGAGGGGTTTGGACTATTCTGTGTATTTTGATGCGTCACGGGAAGGTTTGGGTTGTGTTTTGATGCAAGAGAGGAAGGTAGTAGCTTATGGCTCATGTCAAATGAAAACACATTAAAGAAACTATCCTATGTATGACCTAGAGCTAGCATGGTGATCTTTGCCTTGAAGATTTGGAGGCATTACTTATATGGTGAGAAGTTTGAGGTATTCTCTGATCACAAGAGTTTGAAGTACCTGTTTTCACAAAAAGATCTGAATTTGAGGAAAAGGAGGTGGATGGAGTTTATGGAGAACTATGATTTTGAGTTGCACTATCATCCGGGGAAGGCCCAGGAGGTGGATGGAGTTTATGGAGGCCTATGATTTTTAGTTGCACTATCATCCAGGAAAGTCCTTTAGCTGGAAGCCTATGATTTTGAGTCGCACTATCATCTGGGAAAGTCCTTTAGCTGTGTAACAAGTATTGCCATCCGAGAATGGGAGATGTTGGGCGTTATTAGTGAGTTCGACTTGCATCTTAGCGAGTCCGTTGAATCGACTACCTTATTTACTATAGTTACACAACCTACACTTGTGAGTTGAGTTATAGAAGCACAGAGGGGTGATCATGAGGTAGAAACCCTTCGGGAGAAGATATCTAGTGGGAAGGTAGAGAAGGGCTTGAACGTGTATTCTGACACGAGTGTTAGTTACCTTAACAGTCGTTTGGTACCAGAGTCTTGTCGAGAGGAGGTACTCCGAGAGTTTCACCATCCACACCGTACGGTACACGTGGGAGGCACAAAGATGTATGACGACCTTAGTAGCTAGTTTTGTTGGAAGGGGATAAAGAAGGATGTAGCCGTGTTTGTATCAAGGTGCCTTACTTGTCCACAAGTGAAGGCCGAGCATCAGAGATTGCAACCCTTTCCTATGGTCGAGTGGAAGTAGAAGCATGTCACGATGGATTTTGTTGTGGGCCTTTCGAGGACTCAACGGGGTAATGATGCCATTTGGGTGATAGTTGATCGGTTAACTAAGTCAGTGCACTTTGTATCTATATGCACGAGTGACTCGGTAGATTTTCTTACCAACCTTTATGTTAGGGACATTGTTCGACTTCATGGGGTCCCTGTGACTATCGTTTTGGATAGAGATCTGTGTTTCATGGCTCGATTGTGGCAGAGCCTACAGAATGCCTTGGGCACTAAGTTGACTTTTAGCACTGCTTATCATCCTCAGACTGACGGGCAGTCAGAGCGTATGATTTAGATCCTTAAGGATATGCTTTGGGGTTATGTTCTTGATTTTAAGTGGTCGTGGGAAAGGCACTTGCCCTTAGTGGAGTTTGCCTATAACAATAGCTTTTAGGCGAGCATTGGCATGGCACTTTTTGAGGCCTTGTATGGCCGACTGTGTAGATCTCCTGAGTGTTGGGCCGAGGTGGGTGATGCACCTATGATAGGTCCTAAGTTAGTCCGGGAAACGACGGAGAAGGCTGCGATTATTCGTAAGAGGTTGGTTATAGCTCAAAGTCACCTAAAGAACTATGCTGACCGTAGGAGGAGACCATTGTCCTTTGAGGTAGGAGATCATGTTTTCTTGAAGATATCACCTAGAAAGGGTTTGATGAGATTTGGGAAGAGCGGGAAGTTATCTCCTAGATTTATTGGACCTTTTGAGATCCTAGAGCGAATTAAGAAGGTAGCTTATCGTTTGGCCTTGCCACTACAACTTTTCGGGATTCATGACGTGTTTCATATTTGTATGCTCCGGATATATGAGCCAGATCCATCACACATGTTGGATTCGACCAAGCTAGAGGTAGATAAGGATGCCTCATATGAGGAGACACCGATAAGAGTTTTAGATACTCAAAACCAAGTCTTACGTGGCAAGACAATTCCCTTGGTAAAGGTATTGTGAAGACACCAAGGGATTGAAGAAGCAACTTGGGAGCATGAGTTGGAAATCCGTAAGAAGTATCCGGACCTATTTGTTGATGTTTGAACATATATTGAAGCATTGTTGTGTTAAGATAATATAAACATTGTATATGTTTTGAAAATGTGAATTGACGAGCACGTGTTTATCATGGTGATAAGAATGAATGACCAATGGATGGGTTATGGGGATGAATATAATTTACTATCATTGTTGTAATTGGTTTAAACATGGTTTTGTGGTTTGATTTTTAATTTTGGGGACGAAATTCCTTAAGGGGGGAGGTCATAGCAATTCTAGTTTGGACCCGACCCATTTATTGCTTTTGTATTTGGGGAACCATATCCATAGCTATTGTTCGTTCCTTTTTTTCTTATTCTGATTCAATATCCAAGGTCGACACCAGAGTTTCTGGAGTCGACACTTGTCTTTTGTTGGCCTCTTAGGTTGACACCAGTCTTGGTGGTGTTGACACTTGTCTTACTGCTAATCCTGGAAATCGCTACTGAAATATAAGGTTGACACCATGGATTCCTAGGGTCGACCCTTCCCTTGCTATCTTGTTTTGGGTTATCTACTGAAATATAGGGCTGACACCAAAGGTTCCTAGGGTCGGCCCTTGTCTGCTATAAAACACTAGTGTCTCAACTTTTCTTCTTAAGGGTCGACACCACTGTCTTGAGGGTTGACCCCTCTATGTATTTTCTAGATTTTGGGACAGTTTTGGGCTCTACTTTTGGGGGTTTTAACTTATTCCTTTTGTTGACCTTGGGGCTATTATTCTATTAGTATCTAGCCACTATAAATAGGCTTAAAAACACTTTCCTCTCATTTTTTTCCTTGTTCATTCCTCTCTACACCATGGGTTCCTCTTTTCTCTCTCTAAACTCTACTCTTTCCACTTAGATCTTTAGATCTACTCACCTAGAGGTATCTTTTCACCTTGATTCTTTGAGATAGATTGTAGATCGTGACAAGAGCTTCCTTTTGATCCAAGAGGTTTGTGGTTTCACCAACATTGAGCTTTTCCAAGTTCTTCTTTTCCACTCTTCTAAGCTTAAAGTAGGGATTCTCCGCACTTTCTTATGATTTTTAACTTAGTTATTTGCTATTTCTAAAACAATATTGTGATTCGGAAATTTTTGGATAAATCTAAGGTTTTGGTTTGAAATCAAAAAAGGGGTTTTCAAATGGATTCTTAAAAAGGGTTATGGGTTTGTAAACAATGATGAGTTGTGATAAAAGGATGCGTTTTCATCCTTGGATTTGGTTTTTAAAGAAAAAAGGGGTTTTGGCCCTAAATATCTCAAATGTTGATTTTGTATAAATAATTGGAATTGATGTTGGAAACGTGAAATTGGGTTGATATTGATGAGGATGGTGGAGTTGGGTATGTATTACCACTCACATCTTAAATTTTGAAAAGTTTACCTTTATGGAAATTAATTATTTCTTAGAGATATTTTTTTTGGGCTATCAGTGGAGGATAGCTATGATTGGTGTAGAAATTGCATGAGAGTTATGAGAATTGAAACTATTTCTCATCCTTTTTCATAGAGCATTATTGCATACATACTACATTGAAAATGTGCACTGATTTGAGAATAAGGGGTGAATCTAGGAAGTAAGTGTTGTCTCGTTAAATAAGTTGGCTTGTGTGTCCATAGTGAAAGTCTTAAAAACCGTACGTTTACATGGGTGCCGATCCCGCGGACAAAATTTTCATGAAATGACAATAGTAGTGCTTGTATAGCCTACGTTTAGATGGGTGCCGATCTACAGTTTCCTACGGATGAAATTTTCGTGAAAGGTTGTATTTGTTTTGACATTCCCAGAGATTGTGATTAACTACCCTGTTTTCTATTGTGAATGAAATGGTTTCGTAATTGTGATAAACCTGGCATTGCATGGTTTTGGGAAAGTGAAGTAAAATGTTTTGACACGACCATTGCATATGCATAACACCTTATACCTTTGTTAAGATTCATAAACTATGTTGGAATATTTCTACTAGGCTTTGGCTCACCCTATGAGGGAAAACCATTTTAGGTGCTGATGATATGCCTCTGTCAAGACAATAGCTTGGGAGGACTTGAAGCAAGAGCTTCATTTTGTTCATTTGGTTATTTATTTTTGTACAAGCCTAGGGCTTTATTTGTATTGAGTTTAAACTCACTTTTGTTGTAACGAAGTATTGTCTTGGAAAGCTGTAAGCCCTTAGGGCATTTCTTAATTGTTTAACTTGTATTTCATATTTTTAACATGTAAGACATGCTATAGATTCAAGGTTAGAGCTTATGAATGTATAACTGCATGTGTTATCTTTTGTATTATAAGATCATATGGAATGGAAGGGACAATGTATTCAGAATGGTATGATTATTTATTAGTATTGTGGATGATTTTATTGTAATTATTTTGGGGCGTTACATTTGAGGTCCTATATGGAAGACCGTGTAGATCACCTTTATGTTAGGCCGAGGTGGGTGATGCACCTACGTTGGGTCCGGAATTAGTTCGGAAAACGATGGAGAAGGTTACATTTATCCATAAAAGGTTGGTTTTGGCTCAGAGTCATCAGAAGAGTTATGCCGACCGGAGAAGGAGACCCTTATCTTTTGAGGTGGGAGATCATGTATTTCTTAAAATTTCTCCAAGACAGGGTTTGATGGGGTTTGGAAATAGTAGGAAGTTGTCTACGAGATTCATTGTGCCTTTTGAGACTCTAGAGTAAATCGGGGAGGTAACTTATCAATTGGCCTTACCGACCCAACTTTCCGGGATTCACGACATATTTCATATCTGTATGCTCTGGAAGTATGAGCTTGATCCTTCGCATGTGCCAGATTGCACTGATTTAGAGGTAGACAAGGATGCCAAGTATAAGGAGAGACCGGTTCGGATCTTAGACATTCGGGAGCAAGTCTTGCGAGGCAAGACTATTCCGTTGGTTAAGGTGTTGTGGTATCACCACAGGGTCGAAGAGGCGACTTGAGAGCGTGAGGCTAAGGTCAGAGAGAAGTATCCAGACTCATTTGTTGATGTTTGAGCCTTTTGTATTTATTTCATGATTTGTTATAATATGTGAATAAATTACAGATTTGAGATCAATATGTGTTGAGCTAGAATGTTATGTCTTCATACTGTGGAGCATGAGTTATTGTTTGTTGTTGATGTGTTATTTTGTTGTCGTTGCCTTGGTTCAATTTTGGGGACAAAATTTCCTAAATGGGGTAGGTTATAGCGGCCTGGGTTAAGATCTGACCCTTTTATACTCTTTGATTTAGAATCTGATACCTATGGTAGTTGTCTATGCTTCTTCTGGTCTTGTAGTTGATTGGGAATGGTTATTTGGATTGTTGAGTTATATTTTGAACAGGTTGGGAGTTAGTATTTCAATGGAAATTCTATCTATTTGTTGTTCAGTTCGCTCGAGCAGTTTTTCATTTTCTCCTATAATATGTGTTTTTGCAGTCTGAACTTTTGCGAGTGGGGTATTCTTCACTTGAGCGGTCTCTTTGTAGGTTTGAACTTCTAGGAGGGGGCCATTCTTCGCTCGAGCGATGGTTAGTTCGCTCGAGCGATCTGTTTTGCAGGGTTAATGTTTTGGGATTTTGTTTCTTCGCTCAGGCCATGGTTTGGTCACTCAAGCGGTATTCTGTGTCTGACGCTCGAGCGGTGTTTTGGTCTCTCAAGTCGTCTGTTAGTATAAAGCTCAAGAAAAGATCTTATTTTCACTTTTTTGCTTTTCTCTTCTACTTTATTTCCTTTCTAAGCAAAATTTCTTGTTTTCTCTCTCTAAAATCTCACATAAACTCTCCCATACACCTAATCTGTTGGTCTTGCCACCTTGGTACTTTGAAAAAAATGGTAGAGCTTGTTGTGGTGATTATTTCAATCTGAAAACTTCGAGCTTTGGTCTTTGTCAAATCTTTGGGGTTTTATTCCTCTTCTCTTTCTATTTTGAGTTAGGGGTTTCTTTAGTGTGTTTTATATGGAATTTAACATGTTATGTGTTCTTTGAAAGGAGTGGTGTTTTGGGAGTTGTGGGTTTGATTTAGTGTAGACTTTGATTTGATTTGGGTTGGATTTGGGCTTTAAATGAGGGGTTTTTATTGAAATGATCTTGGAATGGTTTCTTGTATTGAGAATTTGGGAAATTCTTTAAAAATGTAAACTATGGAAAAGAAGATTTGTTTGGAGGTTATGACACCCTATTTTGACTGGCCTTAAAACTTGCGCTTTCTTCCGAACACCCGATTACGAAAGTTGGAATGTGATATCTTACGAATTCCTTAGTAGGAGAATCGAATTCAAACTTTAACCACAACCTTACACCTATTTTAGCCAAACCATTTTAGACCCTTTTAAAATCCTTTTCAAAATGTTTTTTGTCGTGTGGATTCAACATTTATACAAAGTTCCAAGGCTCGCATTTTCAAAACTCAAGTGTTATGCTTTTCCGATGAACCGAGCAAAGGACAAAGTGAAAATGAGTGGAAAGAGGATAATTATTTGGAAAACCCTATTTTTTTCCTTCAAAACTGGTCTGGTTATACAATATTTAATCTGACCATACACTTTTTTATTTGGCCATACAGAAAAACCTATGGTTGGATAAAAAGTGGTCACCCGACTTAAAAGTGTGCCAGCAGAATAAGTTGTCCGGAAAACAGAGCATTTTTTGGGAAATTGGCTTCCAAGCACGTAAGATATTTTCGGAGATATTTTCAGAGATATTTTTCGGAGATACTTTTCGGAGATATTTTTGGAGATATTTTTTGAAGATATTTTCAGAGATATTTTGTAGAGATCTTAGATATTTTTCTCCACTAATATCTTCCACAAAATATCTTAGATATTTTTGCCTAAAAACTCTATAAATACAACCTCTCCATTTCATTCTAAAGGGTTGAGAAATATTTTCCAAGAGGTTAGAAAAGGTTTCCAAGAGCCTCAGAGAAAAAACCATCTTCGAACCTAAAGCTTACAACTTCTCCACCTCTCCCTTTCATAACCCACCACCCGAACACCATTGAAGCTTGAACTTGGAGCTTCTTGCTAATGATTCAAGCTATATCCAAGGACCTTGTGGGTTTTTGAAAACAAGTTTGGCAATCAAGAAGCTTTTTCTCTTTTTTAGAGGTGAAGCTTTGAACTATTTTTCATCTTCTCTCTTTTTCTTCATTTATAAGATTTGTATCTCATTGTTAGCATGTTGTAATCAAGTGATGGGTCCTCATGGATGTGGGGGAAACTAGGATGTAGCCACCCATCCATTGAGTTGATTGTTCTCTTTACTCTCTTATACTTTTGTACTCTTTTCTTGATTTCTAGTGCTATAATTCATTATTGTCACGTATTTGTGGAACCTTGTGGATGTGATTGGGGGTAGAAAGTAGCCATCCATTCATAAGTTTGATATGTAGAGTATATTTCTTTCTTGTTACATATCTTCTCCTCACATATCTCATCATCTAAGCATGTTAAGCCATGTGTTTCAACCTATGCTCCATATTAGTGAGTAATAGTTGTTGTTTCATAGGATTACTTGGATGCTTCTTGCAATTTGATGTTGAAAGGGTTGTGGTTTTCCATTTCATTGAATTTTTTGGACTGAACTCTAGCTGGGAGAACTCGGTACCATCGACGAGGGAAAGAACTAGCCCATATCCCTTCATCTAGCGGTCGTCATCCTATTGCAAGAGTATTGACAGATTTGATCAGCAATGTAGATATGAGTAAATATAAGGACCATGTAGGTTTGATATCAAGGCTTCCAATCGGGCGCACCGTGGATAGGTACAGTCTGTCGCTCTTGAAGGAGCACGTCTGGAGCACACCGTGACCTAAACTCAATAAACGTAAGCATACTACCGCGAATTAGGCTGTAGACGTCAGGCTAGTAAGTAGTCAGATTGAATGGCCTGATGTGAGGTGTAGTGGTGTTAGCTTAAGATCAAATCCGGAAGGAATGATGTCCTCTACTGCCAATGTCCGTGTCATCTACCTAGATGCCTATATCCTCGGAAAGCAGATGTACACCGGCCTTAGGGGCCGAAAAAAGCTTTGTCAACCTCTAGGAAAGCGGGAGGAGCATCCCCGTGAGGAATATCAATGTCCATCAAGAAAGATATATGTGGTTGAACCGAAAATGAGAAAGAGAGGGAAGAAAAAATTAAAAGTCCAACTTGGGTCACCCTAAAATCCAAAAACAAAGAGGGAAGAGAGAAACCAAAAGAAGTGAGTGGGAAGATAGACCAAGACGTGTGAAGCACATAATAAAAAGATGGCAACTCAAACTCAACCGAATCACAAAACCAGTTAGTTTTAAAGTGTAGAGGAGATGGTGATTTCTAAGAAAAAGGGCGTTGGTCATTGGGAAACACGATGGAGTGAGAAAATCTAGAGAAAAAGGAGTGTGGGAAGAGAGGAAGGTGTTTTGAATGGTGTAGAGTCAAATAACTTTGGTTTTTGTTTTTATAAACTTTTTATGAGGCGAAAGGTCAAAACTATCCCCGGAAAGCCCGAAACAGCAGGCTGATCCATCATATATTCCGATTGCCACTTTTTGACCGGTAGCCAAAATAAGTGGCCGATATGGGTCTTTTGTAGGGAAGGTCCTATTTTTTGTCCAAATGAGCTATGTTTGTGCTAAAAGGAGTATTGAATGCTAGTCAGACTCGGTATGGAGTTAACATGTCCAATAGATGCCTGGAAACCAGGCCACACAAACAAAGGAAGCCGATTAATGCATAAAAAGATTTTTATTAAACAAGAGAGAGTTACAAAAGATCGCCAAGCTAAAGAGAATGTCCTAGTCATTATAGGCAAACCATATCTTTCCAAGAGTGGTGGTTCTAGGATGTACAAGCCCTGAAGCATCTGTAGACACCCCATTTTTGACCGTCCTCAAGACTTGGACGTCACCGCTGGACACTCGGTGATTATCCATGTTTGTGTTCGTTTGGAGTTCCCGAGTTCTCGGCCCGCGCGCCTTGCCTCAGGACCTCCAAACTCGACCGTTTTGTGTCTGGTTTTGCACCAAACACTTGTGTTTTGCCTTGGAAGGAAGGGAATGCCTTGTAAGGCACCCCCACACAACCACGGCTGTGACCAGAGGCCACCGGCTGGCTGGTTTGTTCCACCGGCACTATATTGTGCCGGTCGCACTCTTTTGTGCCGGTCGGCACTCTTTTTGGCGAAATGACCATTTTCCCTGCCGACTACTGTGCACTTGCTTTCTGGGATATTTTCAGACAGCTTTGAGCTTTTGCTCCCCTCCTACACGTGTATGGAGGGGATACACTCCTTCCAAGCTTGTTTGACAAGCTTTACAATGCCTATAAGAGGAGAGCTCCTCCTCTTGCTAAGGGTTAGCATTTTGAAGGCAAAACCAGAGCTTATACATATATTTCTCTGTCATATATCTATAGATACATAGATCTCCATCTCTCTCCTCTTGTGTGTGTGATTTAGGCTTGAAAGTGTAGATTTACCTCATTTTTGCACCATTACACACACCTTTACACCTTAGCTCGAGATTGAGAGACTTTGGAGGGTTATTTGTGTTGGTTTTGGACTGGTTTTGAGCACTAGAGAGTGGCTGCACCACTTGTTCTTCAAGGGATCTTCAAGGGTAAGAACATTACTTTATATTCCCCATTCTTGCAACCTCTTTCTACCCTCTTTACTTTGTGTTTTTGAGTTTGTGTTTAAGATAAAAAAAGTCTTGTTTTTACTTGTTCTTGAACCTTCATTAAGGTCCTTTTTTGGTTCGAGCAAAGATCCATCCTATTAGGCCTTATATGGCCACTTTTGTGTGCCTTTGCTTAAGCCTTCTTGGTTTTGGTGTTCTTTTGGCCTTCTCACCACTGAAAACCAGTGGGTTTTTAGTGGTGAGGATGATATTTTCGAGCCTCAAATAGGGGAGAGACACCCCTCTCCCTTTGGCCTTTGTTTGCCTTTGTTCTTGGCCTAGAGGGTAGCATGTGTGCATGCTTGCATTTAGCTTCATTTCAATATTTTTTGAGTGCTTTAGGTCGTGTTTGATCTCTGTTTTGGGTTAGATTTATAGCCTTTAACATGTACCTCATGCTTGCTTTGTAATGTTCCTTTATGCTTAAAAGCATGCCATACTTTTGAGGCCCATGATTCTTGCATGTTTTAGCTTGGTTTCATGGGAATATTAGCATCATCTTACCATTGTAGGGGCTGTGAGCCATTGTTTTGGCCACATTTGGCATGCTTCACATGTTTGTGTTTGTATGATGGCTTACAAGCCTTGAGTATATGATCCATGCATATACATTGGTTAAGTCATTTAAGTAATTTGAGGCCCTTTTACCATGCTATTTCAGGCCATATTCCATGCTCGTATACTCAGATTTATCATCCCTTTTTATGGTGTTAAGGGTGTGTCCTTTAGGCCTTGAAATGTACATAATGCTTGCCTTATGTTTTTGGGTTGTTTTTGGGGCTGCCATGTGTGGGACTTGGGTGTATTTTTGCATGTTGAATCTCTGTTTTTGGGTTGCCCAACATGGCCATGTTAATGGCACTTGGGTGTTCACTTTGGTGCTTTAGGCTTAGGCCCATCAAATTGCATGCTTGCATGACATTTTGTTCTTGTTTTGGAGCACATCTTGCTACTGTTTTTTGGGGAGGTTTAAGGCCTCCCCATGGTGGCTAAGTCCACTACTTTATACTCATCACATGTTAGTTACATGTTTGGTCCGCTAGGTGTTGTAACCTATTGATCCTATTGCATATTTGCCTCATGTTTGCATCACACTAGCATCTTGCACATTCTAAGCATTTTACATGACTAATGCGTTAGTTGTGTAGTACTTAATTTGCTAGCATCTTGGCTCCCATGGCCCATGTTTGCACGTTTGCATGTTGGCATGTTTGCACCTTTGCATAAGTTGCATTTCATCACTTGGTTTGGGGTGTCAAACCAAGTATGGAAATGAGGGGTGCTTGTACTTCAAGTGACAAAGCACACCTCAATTTCCATGTCACTAAGGCCCTTGATATTGGCATGATAGGGACTTAGTTAGCATTTTTGTGTTGCATGCATTTTCATATCAAAATGCAACCTTGGTTCTTAGGGTTATCATGCATCAAGATGCACTATTGGTGGCCCAAGAACCAAGGGTCTTGCCTCCTTGAGTCCCCAAGCATGATAGGAGGCAACGACCATGCTTACATGTCCCCCAAAACCCATGCCATGCATTGCTGCTTGCTGCTGCTGTCAAACTGTCTGCTGCAGGGAATTTCTGCCGGTCGGCAGTATATTGTGCGACCAGCACTGTTTTGTGCCGATAAACCCCAAATGCAGCCGGTGGTCAATTTTAGCAACCGGTGATCACTTCCCCCAGCCGGTGGGTTATTGCAGATCATTTAGAAGGTGTCCTGAAGCTTTGGGAATTTTTGGAGAGGCAGGGCAGTAAAAACAGAAGCAGCAATGCCATGACACGGGTTTTTCCGGGCAAGTCGGGTCGAGCATCCATCATTCGCGCATCCCAAGGCAGGGCTGGGCCCCATTGCATTTATTTATTTGTTTGCTTCGACTTTAATAATTAGAATTGTGTAATAATTTAATTTATTTATTATTCGGACTGTAATATTTATTTGGTCCCTCCGAGCGAGGCAAAATGTAATAAGTGTGTGTGAGGGGGGTGCATGTCTTCCAACCCCCATTTCTTTCTATCCCTTTTATTTACCCGCTTATGATGGTAGATTAGGGCACGTTTATTTTAGCATACCTCGTGCAATGCATGACGTGCATTCATGCATTTGTTTACATGCACTGGGCTCGGTACATCATACAAACTGCATCGTATTTTCAATTCCAAATTGAATACGTGCTACTCGCGCACTTCACATGCCATGTTTAGGGTTAGCCGAGCCTACTCTAGATTGCATCTATGCCTGTGTTGCATTAGCCACTTAACATGAACTAGGTCATGCATGTTTGCTAACCGAGTTATTGTTTTTTGGCACGAGTACGATGTAAGTTTTTATGCTTTAGCACTTCGCATGCGTGTGAATGTTAACATGAAGTATGCTTGCCATGCGGCTAAATGCTTACGTGATATTACTGTTTGAATGCCTGTGGGTGGAGGTTGGATTGCGTGAGTTGGAACAACTCATTGAAATCCGTATTTTAGCCTACTTTCGAGTAGCAAAAACCAACCGTTTTTCGAGACAAAACGGATATGCAGTGTTTATTTCCAAATTAGGCAATCCAGTCTATACTTGTTTGCTGTGCGCATAACATAGTAATTCTAGGTTAATAATTGGGATAAGAGCATGTAAGTTTTCAAAATCGGATATCACGGTTAGTAGAGGCCGGTCTTCGGACCGGGCGAAAGGGGGTGCTCATAGCTGACCTTCCCCGATCGTACCCAAGCTCCCGAGCCGAGACATTTGGTGATGACGGACATGTGGCCTTCGGCGCCGAGTTAAGGTTTCCTAAATTCCCCATTTTAAAAATATTTAGGTGGCGACTCTGTAATCTGGCAAACAGTCCATGTTTGGCACTACTTTTTCAAAAATCTGTTTTTCTTCAAACGATTTGCCAGAGGTGGACTCTTTGGTTCAGACTACGAACCGCAGCACACAAAAGGGAGTCCGAACTGTAGAGTGAAGCCCACGGGCGCGTCTACAGTTTCTGGCGACTCTGCTGGGGAAGTATAGAGAGCTTGACTCGAACTCGTGATATCCTGTTTTGACTACACTTATGTGTTTCTTTGCATTGCATGTGCATTGGTGCGCCTAGGACACCGTGTTGGCCATCTGCTATTCCTGAGCGGTTTGCCGGAGGCTTGTCTTGTCAAGGCATGTCCATAAGGCTGACCGGTTGCGGGCTCTGCCAGTATGGGAACACAAACCCCGGTTTTACCGGGGCACCCTCTTTTGACCATTCGACCTAGCGCATATTCGGAATCCATAGTGACCATTCCAAACTAGGACAGGTTGCTTTACCCGATATAGGTTGGTTGAAACCGCTGCGTGCGTAGTGAAACCCTAGCTCCTGACAAAATAGGACAGGGAAACCCTACCCCAACATAGGGGTGTATTGGCTCTCTTTTACATGCTATGTGCTTTTAGAGTGTGTCTCTACAGGGAAATACGTGTATCAGTTTGCAAGACTAGGCATCAGGCCTGAGGGCATCAACGGCAGTGTTGTTGAAAATCAGTTATCTGTGGGTATCCGATTCAGACTTTGGGGCAGAGATTCAGAAACAGTGATCAGTGTTTGAGAAACAATGTGCCCGGGTTTTTGCTATATATTATAATCCCAACCGTGTGTTGTGTGTTTATTTATTTTACGCCGTTATGCTGTCCGATTGTCTGTTTATTTACACGCTTTATTTATCCTTTACTAGGTAGTTGAGCACAATTGCTTCTGACCCAGTAGATACTCCCCAAGCACTCTGGACTAGAGGTTGCCGACTCCATCGATCTGAGGATCTGGTAGACGGACAACCAGTGTACTGTTCACTACCCCCGGTTACTAGGCGGAGGTCAGTCAGACAGAGGACATTAGCACAGCAGTCAGTTCAGAGGGCCTTATCTACCCCACCTGTGTTCAGTAGGGATCAGGGTTCTGTGTCACCGACAGAGGGAGAATATATACCGGTAATTCAACCAGAGCAGAATAGCATGGCTAGTTTAGAAGAGATGGTGCGCCACCTCCAGGAAAGCATGAAAATGATGCAGCAAGATGCTGTCCGACAAGCAGAATTTGCCAGGCAACAGGCTACAGTTGTGAGGGAACAGGCAGAGACAATTGACAGACTAGAGCAGCAAACCGGGGCGTCCGCCTCACATCAAGTTCCTCCCCCACCAGGAGTTCCTAACGTCGGGGAGACAGCTAATGTTCAAACTGATACAGAACTTCCTACAGGACCACCCCCACCCCCAATCCTACCTCAAATCCAACCTCAGCTATCAAAAACACCTACCAACCTACCGGACTCTCCCTTTGAGTTCGAGACTGATCCTACCGCACTGAAGTTGAGCAAGCTTGAAAAGCTGTTCAGAGATCACAGGGGGTCAAGACTATCCCTGATATTGAAGATGGATACACGATGTAGCTGTGACGCTACCGACAGATTCAAAATGCCTCATGTTGATCGGTTTGACGGGTCCGGGGACCCCATGGTGCACTTGAGATTGTTTTCAGATGTCCTAAGCCAATGGGCCTCAGTAGGCTTCAGAAGTTGTCTTTGTTTGGCCGGACCTGTCAGGTGTGGCGGCCATTTGGTATGCCAAGTTGGAAGATGACGTCAAGAGGAATTGGACGAAATGGCTGAGGCCTTCATCGCACAGTATTCGTATAATACACAGATTGAGATTACGACCCGTGATCTCGAGACGACTAGGCAAGAGCCTAAGGAGAGTTTTTCAGAGTTTGTAACCAGGTGGAGGGCCAAGGCTTCGATGATGGCCTTGAGGCCTACGGACAAAGACCAGATTCGGATGATTGTGCGCAATCTTCAGCCGAAGTTGATGCAAAAGATGATAGTTCTCTCCTTCCCTACTTTTTCTGACCTACATGAAATGGGGGTGCAAATTGAGGATGCCTTAAAGCAAGGCTTGATTGACAACGACCGGGAGCAACCCCGACGAACTTTCAACCGTGGTAGCAATGCAGGCCCGAGTGGCACTACTACTACGAGAGCCACCGAAGTAGCATGGTCACCGCCAATCCCCCTCAAAGAAATACGGCAGCTGCGCCATTTTCCGGCGCGTCCGGAAGCAACCCACAAACAACCAAATACCCACCCAGAAACACCAGAACCTTCGCCCCACTATATATGCCCCTATCCAAAGCTCTGGGGCTTTTAATCAAAAAAGGGCACCTGAAGCCCTTGGAGCCGCGGCCTTACCACCAGAAAAACTTCCCCCTAACCATAACCCGGCCAAGTACTGTGCGTTCCACCAACAGCACGGTCACGACACCGACCAGTGTTATCGGTTACGTCATGAGATTCAAGATCTCATTGATAATGGGGTGATCCTGCCTCCTGAAAAACCCAATGTTACCACAAACCCTCTCCCCACACATAACCAAGCTCCACCACCCAAAAGACTCAATTTCATCCATATTGGGGACGTGTTCTACGACCCTAGTATCTGTATCACACCTACCCACCTCCCTAAACCAGAAGTATTTTTTCCTGATTGCACCACCTTGTGCATGATGGACGTCTTCGAAACCCAACCAAAACCGGCGGTGGTGACCATCAAGAACAGGAAAGAGGAAATCCCAAAGGAAAAGAGGATTGTTGGATCAGAATCTGCGGGATTTGGAATTTGTGTCAAGAAAACATATAGTCCGGGTGACTACATTTCATCAGTAGGCCAAGATGGGCCCGGAGTAGAATTGCCGACAGAGGGAGAATTGTGTGATTTCACGGAGATAATTTGGGGCAGGGAACAGATGATGTAACAGCTGTGGGGGAGGACCTTACCGAACTCCAGTTTTACAGCGACCAGGACCCAGAGGATGCGATAGTCGCATGGTTTGATTATGAGAATTCAGCAGAAGTTACCGGGTGGTTGGACGATCAACCTGATGTGATAGGAGAATTTCAGGCAGAGCAGGGCCCAGTAGGGGCGGGAATATCGGTAACGGCCGGGAGGGTCGAAGAGCAGAATACATCGCCGGGAGGCGCCGGTGCCGAGAATTTCGCCCAAGATTGGAACGTTTTGAGTGCAGAGATGATTAAACAGTCAGTCATGCCAGAACAAGCAAGTTTTGAAGATTCCGAGAGAATCAGGAAAGCAAAGGCCCATGTGGGAGTTGAAACTGCGGTGTGCACAGGAACCGAGGATACTGTAGGTATGTGGACGAAAGGTGCTGCGAGCACGAGAACAGCTGTACCAGAGCCGGACAAGTGTCTGTCGACTGCTAATGGAATGTGGTGGGAAGACGAAGATTTATGTCTTGCTCACACTGACGAAGATTGGGGGAATAACCAACCTGATAACACTTGGTACCTCGGAGAGGTTGACCACATGACACGGAGTGGGCGGTATTTCAAACCCCCACACTTAGATCAGCCGGAAGCCTCGGGAAAAGACAGAGAAGCTGAGAAGCAAAAAGAGAAGCAGCTTGAAGAAGAAGCTGTACTCAAACAGCTGAAAAAGATACAGGCGGACATCTCTATTTGGGGCTGCTCATGGCTTCGCGAGTACATAGAGAGGCTGTTTTGTCAGCCATGGACAAAGCAAAGCTTTCAATAGAAACCACGCCAGAGCAGCTGGTGGGATTGGTCTTCCCGGGGGGAGGTACCCGATGCTGACCTTTTCCGACAAAGAACTTCCGCCCGAGGGCACGAATCATAATAAACCCCTCTACATCTCCGTGGAGTGTAGAAATAAGTGGATACCGGTGGTTTGTTGATACCGGGTCCGCCATTAATGTCTGCCCAGCGAGGACGGCATATGCAATTGGCTTGAAAACCGTGGATTTTGTACCAACAGCCCAGGTCATCCAGGCATATGACAATACAAGTAGAGAAGTAATGGGAACAGTTAAAGTTCAGACAAAGGTTGGGCCGGGGCAGCACGAGATAGATTTCCATGTCCTAGAGGTCCCTGCAACCTTCAACTTGCTTTTAGGACGGCCATGGCTGCATCAAGTAAAGGCAGTATCATCTACTTTGCATCAAATGGTGAAATACCCCTACGGGAAGGGAGTAGCCATCGTCTTTGGGAACTCGTCAATCCACCCACCACCAGAGGTATCCACGCCTGTTCTGGAAATTGAGCATGGCATGGAGGATGTATTCATATCAGGTTTTACCTTGGCCGAGGCTCAGGTCGTACAGAATGTCATGGCTACGAATGAAGGGATATATGTCAGTGCCCAAGCAGTGTACCTCATGAACAAACTCCAATACATCCCCGGGATGGGATTAGGAAAGAGCGGCCGTAAGGGCATTGCAGCGTTGGCCGAAGTGCCGCATAACCCCCATACCTTCGGCTTGGGTTATCTGCCCACCAAGGAAGATTGGGTAAGAAAAGGAAAGGAGATGGCTGCAAGGGCCAAAGCAAAACAGATGGGAAAGCCCTTTGAATTGATGCATCGGCCCATCCGGGGTACCCTGAACGGACGTTTTGTCCGGGAAGGGGAAGACTTTCCATTCTGTGGTTTTCCGGAGCCGTGGTGGAACGCAGAGAAGAAGCGCGTCCCGGGGTTCGAAATTTTCTTTGACCTACAGTTATCTGGAGATGATGTTATTGAAAAACAGACAGACCCAACAGTTGAGACTGAGCATAGCAAGAAAGCAGAGTCTGCGGACACAGAATTCGAAATGGGGGTAGCACTGGCATGTCTACTTTCAGATCCTTCGATCGACCAGTTGTGCTTGGGGGATAACTCCTCGGTGTCTATGATCGGAGATGAAACGGCTGCGGGCCTACCAACAGCTATTTTGGATGCATCCATCGCACCTTCCCTCACCTGGCAGTACGAGGAGGGATTCTTATCTAGCAGCACCGGATCAGGTAGTGAGCCGGAATCTGATTCCACCGAGTCTTGTGAGTCGGAATCAGGTTCCAGCTCGTCTGAGTCTGAGTTCGGTATTCCTGGGGGTGATAACCCGGATACCACAGTCCTGTCCAGGTCGTCTTTTTCTTTCTCTTTTGAGTCTGTTGTAACAGAAGAATTGGACGGTTCGGAAGTATCTAATGAGAATGAGGTGACTGCGGTTTCCGAGTACTTTTCTGTGCCTTTGGTTTATTGCTTAAATCAAGACTTTCAAAATTTTGATGAAAACGACGAGGACGAAATTCCTCCGGTTTTGCAACGACTAATTGAACAAGAGCAGGAGAGGTTTGTTAAACCCTTAATGGATGAAATCACTACCGTGAACATTGGTACTGAGAAGGACCCGCGGCTGGTCCAGATCGGGTCCACGTTGTCTTCGGAGGAACGCGAGCGCTTAGTCGCTTTGTTAAAAGATTTCCCGACCTGTCAAACAGAAGCTCAGAAGGATCCGCCCTGATTGGGCCATTAAAATCAAAGAAGAGGTCACCAAGCAGATTGACGCAGGCTTCCTGCTGGTATCCGAATACCCGACTTGGTTGGCCAACATTGTTCCAGTGCCGAAGAAAGATGGCAGAATCCGAGTATGTGTGGACTTCAGGGATTTGAATAGAGCCAGTCCGAAGGATGACTTTCCCTTCCGCATATCGACGAGTTGGTGATTTCACAGCGGGGCATGCTTTGCTTTCGTTTATGGATGGCTTTTCAGGCTATAATCAGATAGTAATGGCACCCGAAGACCGGGAGAAGACTGCTTTTACCACCCCGTGGGGTACATATTGCTACAGAGTGCCATTTGGGTTGAAGAACGCCGGGGCTACATATCAACGGGCTGCAACACAATATTACATGACATGATCCATAAAGAGGTCGAGGTGTACGTGGACGACATGATTGTCAAGTCCAAAGAAAGAGAGGGCCACTACGCCGCCTTGCAAAAGTTTTTCCAAAGGATCAGGGAATTTCGGCTGCGGTTGAATCCTCAGAAATGTACATTCGGTGTTACAGCGGGGAAAATGCTAGGATTTCTGATTACACAAAGGGGCATCGAAGTCGACCCTTCCAAAATCAAGGCCATCTTAGAAATGCCACCACCAATGACTGAAAAGGAGGTGCGAGGCTTTCTGGGTAAAGTGCAATTCATAAGGCGGTTTATCTCTAAACTAACCTTAACTTGTGAACCACTTTTTGGTCTCCTGAAGAAAGGAAAGAAGTTCCAATGGGACGGCCGATGCCAAGCTGCATTTGAACAGATTAAAGAATATCTACAGAATCCACCCGTGTTGTCGCCACCAAAGCCAGGGAAACCGTTGATACTGTACCTGTCAGTGACTGAAACTACAATGGGCTGCATGCTCGCACAAGAGTCGGAAGATAAAGTGGAAAGGGCCATTACTATCTGAGCAAGAAGATGCTGGATACGAGACCCGCTACACTCCGTTGGAGAAGGCTTGTTTGGCCTTGGTATGGGCTACCAGGAAGCTGCGGCACTACCTGTTAGCTCACTCTGTAATGTTGGTTTCACGACTTGATCCCATCAAATATCTTTCGAGAAACCAGCACTTACGGGTAGGCTAGCTCGTTGGCTGCTGTTGCTCTCCGAATTTGATCTCAAGTATGTGACGCGCAAGTCAGTAAAAGGAAGAGCGGTAGCAGAGTTCCTTGCCGACCACCCGGTTGAAGGGGATGAAGCGGTTGAGTACTGTTCCCAGATGAAGCCATTCTGCACATCGAAGATGAAACTTGGACAATGTACTTTGACGGAGCGTCAAATCAATACGGGTATGGGATAGGGGTGTTGCTGATAGCGCCTGATGATTCCCGTATCCCTTTAGCATTCAAGCTTAGATTCAAGGTCTCGAACAATGAGGCAGAGTATGAGGCATGTATTGCCGGTTTAGAGGCTGCCCTAGAACTAGGGGCAAGGCGATTGGACGTCATTGGGGATTCGAATTAGTTGTATCTCAAGCTAAGGGATTGGAAAGTAAAGAGGAAAAGATGATAATTTACCACCAGACCTTGGATTTGTTAATTCCGGTTTGAAAAGCTCAATTTCACTCACCTAGTAAGAGAGAACAACAGGTTCGCAGATTCGCTAGCAACTCTATCTTCCATGATAGACATCCCATCTGGGGTCCGGATGCGTCCAGTCATTATTGACCAGAAATTTGCACCTGCCTACGAGTCAATCTCCGCCATAGATGAAGTACAGGATAACAACCCTTGGTATTACGACATATGGAACTTCTTGGAAAAGGAGGCATATCCACCAGGGGCGAATGCCAAGGACAAAAGGGCAATTAGAAGAATGGCTGTTCAGTTTATCATCTGCGGGGGTAAGTTGTACAAAAGAGGTCATCTGGGAATGCACAAGCTGTGTGTGGAAGCCGAAGAGTCGAAGCGCCTGATGGAGGCCATCCATGGAGGAGAATGTGGGGCACATATGAATGGGGTGATGCTGGCACGGAAGATCCTCAGACAGGGCTACTGGTCTACCATGGAGGAAGATTGTATCGACTTTGTTCGGCGATGCCACAAATGCCAGATTCACGCAAACCGTATGAACATCCCGCCGTCAAAGCTGTACAACATGACGTCGCCATGGCCATTTTCAGTTTGGGGGATCGATGTGATTGGAGCTGTTACCCAAAGGGTCGAATGGGCATGAGTTTATCTTGGTAGCAATAGACTATTTCACGAAGTGGGTCGAGGCCCAATCTTATGCCGTGTTGAAGGCTTCGCATGTCGCAAAGTTTATCAGAAACAACATTATCTGCCGTTATGGAGTCCCGAATGAGATCATTTCGGACAATGGTTCTCACTTCAAGAAGGAGGTGATTGATTGTTGGAGAAATAATGTGGCTTTTCATAAGTCATCCACATATCGGCCGCAGACCAACGGAGCAGTTGAGGCCGCTAACAAAAACATCAAACACATACTACAGAAGATGGTGGAACCTATCGGGACTGGCCGGATAAGTTGCCGTTTGCTCTGTGGGGCTACCGAACTTCAATTAGAACTTCTACCGGGGCGACGCCGTATTCCTTGGTTTATGGGATGGAGGCCGTTCTACCTATAGAGATTGAGGTTCCGTCTCTACGAGTATTGGCTGAGTGTCAGATAGCCGAGGCAGATTGGCAGCAGAGCAGATTCGAGGAACTCATGCTCTTTGATGAAAGAAGACTGAAAGCACTGTACCATGTCCAAGGATATCAACGCAGAATCCCGGGCTTTTAACAAGAAGTTAAGTCTAGGAACTTGAAGGAAGGAGATTTGGTACTCAAAGACAACCGAGCTCCCATCCACGACCCAAGGGGCAAGTTCAGACCCAATTGGACTGGCCCTATATCATCAAGTCTATCTGGTCAGGTGGAGCTGTGGTTCTGATGGACCTAGATGGCCTGAGTTCTCCCAACCGATCAACATGGACAAGTTGAAGAAATATTACCCCTGAGAGGCTCGCTAGGCCGAAAACCCGAAAGGGCGACCTAGGCAAAATTCAGAGCACAAAAAATTAGAAAATATAAAAACTGAGCTCGCAAGGTTGAAAACCCGCAAAGGGCGGCCTTGGCAAAAGTTAGAGCGCAAAAGGAGAGTGAAAATACTCGAGTGAACCCAAGCCTGAACTACGTAAGGCTTGATTCCCATCCTTGGGATACGTAGGCAGCTTCATCCTGAAGTTCAGCCATAAACATTTTCCCCGATCAGCTTTGTCCATTTGATCATCTTGGTCATCTTTGTCATCAGCATTCATCGCAATCTCCGGTACAGCGCTATTCAGACTAGGGGCAACTTTCCGTTGCCATGCAGTGCCGCGGTACTATTCAAACTAGGGGCAATTTTCCAATTGCAGGAATCTGGGGTTGTGCATCTCAGTGACAAATTTCAGGCGTGTCCAGTTCTGATCCATATCGAAAATGGTTTTGAAAAGTTTTAATAAAAGTTGACTTTGTTCAAATAAATCTTTTTACAACTAAGACCATTTCTGGACCAAAACGGAAATTTTCAGTACCACAACCTTCAATTTCATTGATTTCAAATAGAGTTCTCTTGCTCTTGCATACAATTGAAGTTGCTTTTTATTACATTCATAAAGAAAACTTGAAAGTACTAATAAAGCAATAAACCCGGGGCATAGTCAAGTCAAATGTCCTGCGCCCCCTCCCAGAGCTAGCTGAGCCTCTGATGCCAAGCTGGGCCCAATCTGTGCCTCTTCATTAAGCCAATCCAAGCACTCATCAGACAAAGTGCAACTGAAAGCGGGAGCGGGGCCAGGAGTTCTCTCGTCCTCCATGCTGTGGCATACCGGGCCAGCTGTGCGCCTCGAATCGGGAATGTAACCGGGTACTCTATCCCTTCCGGCGGACAAGTCTGATTATGACCAAACTGGCGCAGATACGGAATGGGAAATAGAAGACACAGTGAGTCAAGCCAATCAATTGGATCCCGGGTTGACGGGTCATGCTGTAACTCATCACCGGAAGATTGAGCCAAGGGCACCGCCAAGCAATGCGGTCTGCGGACAAGTTGCACATCCATTCAAACCACCAACCCTCATCAAGGGCGTCAACTAGGCGTTGCCTGAAGAAGTAGCCACGAGCTGAATATGCCGGACAAGAGTCCACAACCTGCAGTTTATCCATCAACCACACCTGGGGAGGGATGAAAAATGAGAGAATAAAGAATAGAGAGATGTATGATGAGAGAAAAGTGAGAAAGGGTTTTTGTGAGAAAAACCGAGCTTGAGAGCCGAGTGATGAGCATATATATGCGAGATTGGGTGGGAAACATTACCTGCAGTAATAGTGGACTCCCTGCTAATCTGATCGTCTCTCGACGATAAAAGGCGTCTAAGCCCAGCAGTGTCTCAGCCAGAATCATGGCAATGCAGCTTTTGCCCCCTTCAAGCCTTGGGCAACCTCAATCAACCGGACACTGGGCCCTCCAGAACCAGAGATAAACAGAAAATGGGATAGCAGGCATAAACAAAGGGCGTGTCGCCGAAAACCTTGCCAGTGATGGTCGCCACGATCACCAGTCTCAGAAAAGCGACAAACCAAGCTCGGAACATCTAATGTCCCGTCACAAATTAGAGAACGAGCGTCGGGCATTGAAAGCCCGCACATTTCTCCCAAGGCTTGAGCATGGCCAAAACGAAGTTGGGGCAGGATCTCCTCATCGCGCTCAGATTCCATTAGAGTTCGGAAATCTTCAAAAGTGGGACACACCTCTTGCCGCTAAAGCTAAAGACATGTGTTACCGGGTTCCAAAACCTTGCCGCGGCGAGGAATGGAAAATGCAGCGGGGTACGGCGCAAAGTGAATAGTGCGTTTATGCCAAAGCCCGGAAATTAAGCTTTTCCGAGCCATCCAAGTTGTTAATCCAAGTCGCAAGATTTTGGGCAAGAAATGCTTCCATTTGGAGCAAATCAGTGTGAAAATGAAGAGAACCACGAAGTTGAAACCTTTTTTGAAGAGGATAAGGTTGAGTGAAGGACAGCTGTCAACATTCTGCTGGTGTTGACAATTTAGTGCCGACCGGCCACTTATAGTGCCGACCGGCCATCTGTTTCGGCCGATGGAGCACCATTTCGGCCGATGGCCATTCCTCACGGCCGGTGGAATTTTGGCTGGGCCGGTGGTGCTCACCCTTGCCCTCTGAGCTGTTTATGCTAAGAATTTGGGAAGTCCCACCACTTCCAATGCCCTCCAGTGATCAATTCTTACGAGGGCGCGCCCATTTGCTTATCGAGTTGTTGCATATTTGCTTATCGAGTTGTATCTCACTCTCTTTGAATCTTTGTAATGTTTGTCAAGGTGTACTCGCATTTGGCTAGTTTGCTGAGTCACCCTATTTCGCTTATCGAGTTGTAATTGGTTTACTACCTGATTATTACGATGCGATGCTTTGATTTTCAAAAAACACTGGTTCAATTTCAGTCACATTGTTATGTGATGCCTTGCGATGCGATGCATAGAACGTGCAAAATATAACACTTTTTGAACAAACAGTCGTTTCATTTCCATCATATGTTTTGTAAAAACACGCGCTTTTGAGAAATAAAACCTGCCTAAGGCAGTGCAATGTGCTTAAACTCCTAGTAAAAAGGAAAATAAAGCAGAAGAATAGCAGGGTAGCAAAGTGCTGGGTTTGGCACCGGTAACCTCCCCCTTTCGGTCATCGTACCTTTTGCGCCCTTGTTTGGGTCAATTAGGAGGTTTGGCACCTTCATTATTCAAGACAATACAAGAAGATGCACTGTCAGAATGCAAATGGATCTTCAAGATTGATTTCAAGCCATTGCTTTTGTGAGCGATGTTCGGAACATGCGAAGGATGTCCCTTCTCGTATCCTCTTACATCTTGTGAATTTCAAAAGAAATTGTTTCAATTATACTGTGTTGCAGTACGTTGCATTTCAATATCATGTGTTATCATGTTCAAGTTCCTTTTATATACACATTGCATTGTATGTGTGCTTTGCTTTACTTACATGTGTTCAAGTTCCTTTTATACACATTGCATTGTATGCGTGCTTTGCTTTACTTACATGTGTTCAAGTTCCTTTTATATACACATTGCATTGTATGCGTGCTTTGCTTTACTTACATGTGTTCAAGTTCCTTTTATATACACATTGCATTGTATGCGTGCTTTGCTTTACTTACATGTGTTCAAGTTCCTTTATATACACATTGCATTGTATGCGTGCTTTGCTTTACTTACATGTGTTCAAGTTCCTTTTATATACACATTGCATTGTATGCGTGCTTTGCTTTACTTACATGTGTTCAAGTTCCTTTTATATACACATTGCATTGTATGCGTGCTTTGCTTTACTTACATGTGTTCAAGTTCCTATACACATTGCATTGTATGCGTGCTTTGCTTTACTTACATGTGTTCAAGTTCCTTTATATACACATTGCATTGTATGCGTGCTTTGCTTTACTTACATGTGTTCAAGTTCTTTATATACACATTGCATTGTATGCGTGCTTGCTTTACTGATGTTCAAGTTCCTTTATACACATTGCATGCACGTGCATTGCTTTACTGACATGTGTTCAATCCCACTACCTTGCTATGCATGTTGCACATATAGCCACGCACTTTCGATCGCATTATCATGTGTATTGCTAACAGTATCATACCTGTTAAGTTTGCCTTCTTTGCAGGCACGATATTGTATGTACGGCTCATTTGAGGCCGGTGCAACCGGACGAGCCGCACAGGTATTGTATCTCCCGAGTGAGACATATAGAGAATTGTATAATTCTCTTGCATCCTTTCTGCATTGAAGTGTAGATTGGCGTATGCTAGCTTATAACTGTCGCATGTGTGCTTCATTACAGCTTTCTTTGCATGATCATAAGTTATGCTCGGCTTCTTGCATGTTCAGTTGCATTTTGCCCCTGCCTTCGGGCGCATACCTTGTTTGTCTTGCATGTTTGTCTAAGTCTTCGGCCTTGTCAAAAATGGGTCGTCTCTGGGCTTTGACATTCACTCCCGTCATTGTTATGACTTTCGAGTTCTGTCAAAGAGGGGCAACTGTAGACACCCCATTTTTGACCGTCCTCAAGACTTGGACGTCACCGTTGAACACTCGGTGATTATCCATGTTTGTGTTCGTTTGGAGTTCCCGGAGTTCTCGGCTGCGCGCGCCTTGCCTCAGGACCTCCAACTCGACCGTTTTGTGTTGGTTTTGCACCAAACACTTGTGTTTTGCCTTGGGAAGGGCAGGGAATGCTTTGTGAGGCATCCCACATACCACCGGCTGGGCTGGTTTTTCCATCGGCACTATATTGTGCCGGTCGGCACTCTTTTGTGCCGGTCGGCACTATTTTTGGCAAAATGACCATTTTGCCCTGCCGACTACTGTGCACTTGCTTTCTGGGATATTTTCAGACAGCTTTGTAGCTTTTGCTCCCCTCCATACACGTGTATGGAGGGGATACACTCCTTCCAAGCTTGTTTGACAAGCTTTACAATGCCTATAAGAGGAGAGCTCCTCCTCTTGGCTAAGGGTTAGCATTTTGAAGGCAAAAACCAGAGCTTATACATATATTTCTCTGTCATATATCTATAGATACATAGATCTCCATCTCTCTCCTCTTGTGTGTGTGATTTTAGGCTTGAAAGTGTAGATTTACCTCATTTTTGCACCATTACACACACCTTTACACCTTAGCTCGAGATTGAGAGACTTGGAAGGTTATTTGTGTTGGTTTTGGACTGGTTTTGAGCACTAGAGAGTGGCTGCACCACTTGTTCTTCAAGGGATCTTCAAGGGTAAGAACATTACTTTATATTCCCCATTCTTGCAACCTCTTTCTACCCTCTTTACTTTGTGTTTTTGAGTTTGTGTTTAAGATAAAAAAAAGTCTTGTTTTTACTTGTTCTTGAACCTTCATTAAGGTCCCTTTTTGGTTTGAGCAAAGGTCCATCCTATTAGGCCTTGTATGGCCACTTTTAGTGCCTTTGCTTAAGACCCTCTTTACTTGTTGTTCTTGGACTCCTCACCACTGAAAACCAGTGGGTTTTCAGTGGTGAGGGAGGTGTTTTGAAGTCACATAAAGGGGAGGGACACCCCTCTCCCCTTGATCCCTTGTTTGCCTTTGTTTTGGGTTCAAAGAATAGCATGTGTGCATAGTCTTGTTTGGCTTCATTTTAGAGTTTTTTTGAGTGTTTTGGAGCATGTTTAAATTCTGTTTTTGGTCGGATTTGTCATCTCTAACATGTCTCTCATACTTGCTTTGAAATGCTTTCTTATGCTTAAAAGTATGCCATACTTTGAGGCCATGATTTTAGTATGTTTCTAGCTTAGTTTCATGAAGATGCTAGCATTATTTTACCATGTTGGAGGGCTGTGGGCCACTGTTTTTATCATGTTTAGTATGCTTGACATGTTTGTTTTGCATTCTAGTTTGTAAACCTTGAGGTGTGTGAGTCTCTAGCATGTTTAGCTTGCATTGATCTCATGATTTGGCATCATTTTAGATCATATTTCAGTCCCTAAATCATGCTCACTTGTTTGTGCTTGTCATCTCTTTCATGCTTTAAAGGTGTGTCCTTTTATGCCTAAGAATGGGCCTTGTGTATGCTTCCATGATTAATGCATTTTGGGGTGCCATGTGAGGGGATTTAGGTGTCTTTTCGCATGCTAGAAATCTGTTTTTGCTTGCTTGGTATATGCCATGTTTGGTCTTGTTAATGGTAGTAAGGTGTGCTCCTTTTGGTGCCTTAGACTTGGCCTTATTTGGTTTGCATATTGGCATGTCATTGGTCACTTTTGCCACTGTTTTTGGGCTAGTTTAAGGGCTGCCCCATCTGACTTGAGTCCACCATGGCATGCCTATATCATGATTGTTGCATGTTTGGTTGATGAAGCCTTGAGTACATGTTAGTTCTAGGCTTGATTGGTCCATGTCCACATGCCACTTGTGCCTTGCATGCTCTAGCATTTTGCATGCCTATTGTGTTAGTTGCATGACACTTGGTATGCCTTGTATCCTTGCATCATTGTTGCATTGTCGAGCCATTTTGTATGCTTGCATTTCATGGTTTGGCTTGGGGATTGTCAAGTCAAGCATGAGGGTCGAGAGGAGTTCACACTTTGAGTGGTGAAACTTGTCTCCATCCTCAAGTCACCAAGGCCTTGGACCAACACATGATAAGACTTTGGATTTCATTCGCTTGTGTTGCATGCATTTACATCAAAATGCAACCTTGGTTCTTTGGGCTATCATGCATCAAGATGCACTATTGGTGGCCCAAGAACCAAGGGTCTTGCCTCCTTGAGTCCCCAAGCATGATAGGAGGCAATGACCATGCTTACATGTCCCCCAAAACCCATGCCATGCATTGCTGCCTTGCTGCTGCTGTCAAACTGTCTGCTGCAGGGAATTTCTGCCGGTCGGCAGTATATTGTGCCGACCGGCACTGTTTTTGTGCCGATAAACCCCACATGCAGCCGGTGGTCAATTGTAGCAGCCGGTGATCACTTCCCCCAGCCGGTGGGTTATTGCAGATCATTTATAAGGTGTCCCGAAGCTTTGAGAATTTTTGGAGAGGCAGGGCAGTAAAAACAGAAGCAGCAATGCCATGACACGGGTTTTTCCGGGCAAGTCGGATCGAGCATCCATCATTCGCGCATCCCAAGGCCGGGCTGAGGCCCCATTGCATTTATTTATTTATTCGCTTTGATTTTAATAATTAGAATTGTGTAATAATTTAATTTATTTATTATTCGGACTGTAATATTTATTTGGTCCCTCCGAGCGAGGGCAAAATTGTAATAAGTGTGCGTGGGTGGGTGCATGTCTTCCAATCCCCACTTCTTTCTCTCCCTTTTACTTACCTGCTTTCGATGATAGATTAGGGCATACTTATTTTAGCATACCTCGTGCAATGCATGCGTGCATTCATGCATTTGTTTACATGCACTGGGCTCGGTACATCATACAAACTGCATCGTATTTTCAATTCCAAATTGAATACGTGCTACTCGCGCATTTCACATGCCATGCTTAGGGTTAGCCGAGCCTACTCTAGATTGCATCTATGCCTGTGTTGCATTAGCCACTTAACATGAACTAGGTCATGCATGTTTGCTAACCGGGTTATTGTTTTTGGCACGGAGTACGATGTAAGTTTTTATGCTTTAGCACTTCGCATGCGTGTGAATGTTAACATGACAGTATGCTTACCATGTGGCTAAGTGCTTATATGAGGTAAACTGTTTGAATGCCTGTGGGTGGAGGTTGGATTGCGTGAGTTGGAACAACTCATTGAAATCCGTATTTTAGCCTACTTGCGAGTAGCGAAAACCAACACGTTTTTCGAGACAAAACGGATATGCAATGTGTATTTCCAAATTAGGCGATCTAGTCTATACTTTTGTGCTGCGCGCATAACATAGTAATTCTAGGTTAATAATTGGGATAAGAGCATGTAATGTTTTCAAAATCGGATATCACGGTTAGTAGAGGCCGGTCTTCGGACCGGGCGAAAGGGGGTGCTCATAGCTGACCTTCCCCGATCGTACCCAAGCTCCCGAGCCGAGACATTTGGTGATGACGGACACGTGGCCTTCGGCACCTAGTCAGGGTTTCCTAAATTTCCCATTTTAAAAATATTTAGGTGGCGACTCTGTAATCTGGCAAAGCAGTCCATGTTTGGCACTACTTTTCAAAAATCTGTTTTTCTCAAAACGATTTGCCAGAGTTGGACTCTTTGGTTCAGATTTAGAACCGCAACACACAAAGGAGAGTCCGAACTGTAGCCGAGGTCCCCCGCGGACGTTACAGTTTCTGGCGACTCTGGGGAGTTTTAGAGAGCTTGACTCGAACTCGTGATATCCTGTTTTGATTACACTTATGTGTTTCTTTGCATTGCATGTGCATTGGTGCGCCTAGGACACCGTGTTGGCCATCTGCTATTCCTGAGCGGTTTGCCGGAGGCTTGTTTGTCAAGGCATGTCCATAAGGCTGACCGGTTGCGGGCTCTGCCAGTATGGGAACACAAACCCCGGTTTTTACCGGGGCACCCTCTTTTGACCATTCGACCTAGTGCATATTCGGAATCCATAGTGACCATTCCAAACTAGGACAGGTTGCTTTACCCGATATAGGTTGTTTGAAACCGCTGCGTGCGTAGTGAAACCCTAGCTCCTGACAAAATAGGACAGGGAAACCCTACCCCAACATAGGGGTGTATTGGCTCTCATTTACTTGCTATGTGCTTTTAGAGTGTATCTCACAGGAACACACATGTCAGTTTGCAAGTTTGTATGCCCGAGGGCACCGGCACCAGTATTGTTGAGAATCAGTTATATCTGCGGGTAGTTCGGTTTTGAACAGTGAGTCTGGGGAACAGTAATCAGCAGTATAGTACCGTTGTTCGGTTACACCCGTGTTTGATCCGTCTGGGGCTGAAATACTGCTGTTTTTTTTTCGTTTCAAGGGGGTTCAGGATATCCAGAGAGTTGAGCCAGAATAGCCAGTGTCTTCTTGCTGAGGCAGGACTGAACATGACGCAGAATGCAGAAGAACTTGTGGTCATGACGGCCGCATTGAATCAGGGGATCACCCTACAAGATGAGACTGCCGTTGACATGCCGCATCCGCCCAGATCACCGGCTGCGCACCAGTTTGGGCCCCTCAGCTATATCAGGCTCGGGAGCCTACTTCGAATTAATGGGGATGATCGGTGATCTCCAAAGGTCTATGGCGGACCTTGTTTATGGAATGTCAGCTCCACCACCAGCCGCACCGTATGCCGGGAGCTTTGTACCTCAGGAGCCCCCGCTGTTAGGCCGAATTGTGATTGAATTGAGTCAACCGGAGATGGCCTCCAACTATGGCAGCGAGGCGCCGCCAACAAATCAGGCCGAAACCAGAGGAAAAGACAAGATGAAGGCAGATGCCGATCCCACTGAACAACTGCTGTGGGCAGTGGAGGCTTTGAAAGCCGGGGGAATGAACAGGCAACAGATATCCGCAATTATGTCAAAAGCTGTGGAAGATGCTTTCCCCATTCCGCCTGAGGGCAGTTCCAGTCAATCAGAGAATCGGGACAGGCCCCGTCATGCCAAGACAGTTCTTCCCGCTCCCAGCCTTGCATTCGGAAAGAATCAGAAATCTAAGGCCGCACCCGCTGACCCGTTCGCTAGTGCATCTAGCAAGAGCGTTCAGGCTCCAAAGTACCTGCCCCGAGGGCGCAGGGCCTTCCATCCTCTTTACATGCCTTTGTCTAGGGCACTCCTGATCTTGACCAAAAAGGGGCATCTTACACCCCTCGATCCTAGGCCACTCCCCAAACCCCTTCCAGCAGGCCATGATGCCACTCAGTACTGTGCGTACCACCAACAGTCTGGCCATGCTACTGATAACTGCTTCCGCCTCCGTCACGAGGTACAAGATTTGATTGATAACAAGATTATCCTCCCGCCCACCTCGGCCAAATCAATCACTACAGAGTTCTTGGAATACGAGGACACAGATACGGAGGACACAGATACCGTGAGTATATAATCAGCAGATGAACCGCCTGCGGGCAGTGCTTGGTACATTTTTGGATGTGGCGTTTGGCACGCATTTTTGGGCATCCGTGTTTTGGTCACGTTCTGACTTGGGTGTCGAGTCAGTCTTTTGTCTTGTTTTGAGTCTGTCTCATTGTTTTGAGTCAGTCCTTTTGCTTAAGGGTCTGTCTAATTGTAATGAGTCAGTCCCTCTTTTGTATAGAATACAAGGTGACTTCGGGGTTGTTGCCTCAAGCACCGTTTTGTTTTGTAATTACTTCTTTTTGCTTTCTTTTTGGGTCTGCCTCTGCTGGAGCCAATTTACATCCGGGGAACCTGAATGAAACAGCCGTGGCTACCGTGTTTCCATGTTTATTGATTGTGTTGGGCTAGTTGTGCCAGAGAATTCGAATGGGGTGACAGCGCATTCCACCTGCTCTTTTGTACCTTAAAAATTATTGCTTTGACCTAAGTTTTGCAAAACCTTTTAAGCACTGCGGTGAAAACGAAGAGGAAGGAATTCCTCGGGTTTTACAAAGTTTTGATCATTTTGAAAGAAAGAGAGGCATGCTAAGCCCTTAATGATTCAAATCATGCTTGTTAGCGTGAGTACTGAGAAGGACCCTGGCTTAATCCAGACTGGTTCCACACTGTCTTCGGTACGAGCGATTCGTCGCCTCCTTAAAAACTTTCAAAAACAAAATGTTTTGCGCAGTTCTGCGAAGACCTGTGTGGAATCGCTCTGAGATTGCGCAGCTTAGGATCGCTCTCAGCCTCGTAACTCGACCCTTCATTTTCCAAACCTGGGACCGACATCTAGAATTTAGTTATCAATGCAAGGCCCGTGAGGCCAGATTCGAAGCAGCCCTCAATCAAGAGGCACCGTAATCGGAGCAAAAGATTAGATTTCACAAAAAGAAGTTTGCAAAGCAATCGTGATGGAATCTCCTGTAAAGCACTGCAACAGTCATTCTCCCGGAAGAGGGGAGGTTTCAATCTCAAAACCATTTGGCATGGACAAAGCTACGCTTTTACCCTTTGAGAGGCTCGCTGGGTCGAAAACCCGGAAGGGCAACCCAGGCAAAAGTTAGAGCAAAGAAAAAAATGAAAAAAGAAAAAAAAGAAAAAAATATGTATAGCAAAAGAAAAAAAAATGAAAAAAAAAGAAAAAGAAGAAAAGAAAGAAGAATATAGCTCGCAAGGTCGAAAACCCGCATCGGGCGCCTTGGCAAAAGTAAGAGCCTAAAAATAGTGAAGGTTAAATACCCGAGAGTACCTTAACCGGAACTACGTAAGGCTTGATTCCCATGTTTGGGATACGTAGGCAACTTCATCCTGAAGTCCAGCCCTCAACGCTTTCATAGCGTCTCAGTTCATGTAATGGTTTTGATCACCTATGCCTTCTTCCGAATCTGATATCTCGGTTGCAACGACTGGAGCTACGTGATCAATTTCCTCCTCAAACCCAGCCACCAACGCCTTCAAGGTGACTGTGTCCATATATTGTTTGTGGCCGTCTTCGTCCTCTCCGTGCCCGAGAGCCTGGTCGTGATCAATCGTTAAATGAGCATGCTGCAGCATTGTCCAAACTAGGGGCAACTTTCCGTTGCCACGTGCTGCCGTAAGCTGCCGCCCAAACTAGGGGCAACTTTCCGTTGCCATGCGTCCATTCAAGCAAGGGGCAATTTTCCCAAATTGACCTCCGATCCGAGGTTGCGAATCTCGAGGGTAGGTTCTGTGCTTGTTGAGCATTGACCGTTTGCGAAAATAATTTTTGAAAATTTTTACTGAGGTTGACTATTTTCTCGAAAACAATTCCATTTTCCAAAATTGGACCATTTTGGACCCAAAAGGAAAACTTTCAGTGCTTGCAACCTGACTTGCATGATTTTCAAATCAAAAATTGCCCAAGCACGCTAATCTGGCGTTCATTTTTGATCAAAACTGTTTTAGAAAGAAAACAAAGAATGGTCAGAGTAATGAACTAGGGGCACAGTTGAGCCAGGTATCCTGTCCCCCCCACCGTCAGCGCATTTGCCAGAAAGGCGCTCTATCTACCAGAAGAAATAGCCGCGAGTTAGCTGTATCGGGCATGAATCCGCCGCTTCCTATTCATTTATCAACCACTCAGGGGAGGGATGAAAATGAGAGAATAAAGAATAGAGAGGTGTAAGCGAGAGAAAAGTGAGAAGGAGGTTTGAGAGAAAAACCGAGCTCGAGGGCCGAGTGATGCGAGAATCATAAATCAGAGGGGTGGAAATGCCCGGAAGAATTGGCTCCTCAAGATCTTTTGTTTTCAAACACGTGTGTCGTGTCTTTTGGTTTGTTAGTCTCAACTTAGTTTTGAGTCTTTTCCGAGTGTGTCTCGTTGTGTTTAGGTCGTGTGCCTTTTACTTTCTGTACTTGAGTTCTCCGGCGGTGTCCAGTTGTAGGCTCGATACCCAGGTTAAAACCTCTCTTTACCTCAAAATCGTCTGTGCTCAGAATGCCGTGCCATTCTCTACATCCATGCAGCAAGAGAAGAAATGGAAAATTTGGGACATCCGAGTGTGTTTCAATTTCAGTCAGTTTGTGATCCGGCTTGTCAGATTGGGCTGTTTGTTCAAAGTTTGCCGTATGCGGAATGGACCAAGTGGGTTATGGGCTGTATGCAGATTAATCCCCAGCGGAATGTGGGCTGTGTTCAGTTTGAGCAGCAGTTTGTATGAGTTGTTTGCTGTTAGTTGGTTGGTTATCCGATTATTACAGTGCAAATGCTCCATTTTCAGACAACAAATCAAATTTCGTTTACATTGAGGTGTAATATGATGCAATGCAGTGCGAAGTATGAGATATGTAAATAAAACACTTTTCAGGCAAAAAGTTTGTTTTATATAATCTCTTTCAAAGTACAACTTTTGAAGAAAGCAAAATCTGCCGGTGGCAGTACAAAGTACTCTATCTACAAAAAAGAGAAAAGTACAAGAAAAGAAATAAAGAAGCAGCAAAATCATCATCACCATCAGCAGCAGGCCTCATGCCTGAGGATCAGTCCTCGCCCTCTTCCTGGGCAAAAGCACAGGAGCATCGTCGGAGCTGTCACTGTCGGAGCCCGAACCCGAGCTGTCCCCGGCCTCCTCCGCAAATGACTCCGTCCCCGCCTCCGACTCACCATCTCCCGGAACTGGAGCTCGTGAGCTGCTCCCCACGTGACCACGTCCCCCTCTGGTGCGAGGGAATACCCTGCCATCCCGAGTAGAGAGGGGAGGCCCAGCTGGAGCAGCGCCACCCACTGGAGGGATCGGGAAAGGAGGCTGAAAATACAAAGAACAAACACATCAGAAAGCTGTGAGCAGTTTATCAATACAGAATGCAGTGTATGAGTACAGTGTGTGAATGCGTGAGCAGTTTATCAGTACAGAATGCAGTGTATGAGTACAGTGTGTGAATGCCGTGAGCAGTTTATCATACAGAATGCAG
This sequence comes from Camellia japonica, assembly GCA_030407325.1. NCBI lineage: Eukaryota > Viridiplantae > Streptophyta > Magnoliopsida > Ericales > Theaceae > Camellia > Camellia japonica. Next base: position 150,568,516 of record JAPPVO010000059.1, read on the forward strand.
TGTATGAGTACAGTGTGTGAATGCTGTGAACAGTGAATCAGTGCAGGATGCAGTGTATAAGTACAGTGTATGAAAGCCGTGAGCAGTTTATCAGATTTTTGTGCAGTGTAGCAGATTGTGCGAAACAGAGTATGGTTTGAGACTGTGGTCAGAAGAACATACCGGCAGGCTGTAGACGGCCAAGGCGTCGAGAGTCCGCTGCAGCATCCCCATCAGGGAGGCATTCAGCTCCACAGACTGACGGGTATACTCGGAGGAAGCCTGCAAAAGTATTAAATACATCAGTATTCTGTGGGATATTTGAATGAACTGAAATGAAATAACAATGCAAGATGCAGAAATAAAGTAATACATACCGGAGGCAAGTCAGGAATGCCGGCCAACTCATGACCAGCTGGAGGAGGAGCAAAAGGAATCTGGTAGGTCTCCCCACTCTGCCCCCTGTATGTCAGCATGGTAGGCAGAGCGGGCCAGCCCGTCCCTCGTCCCCTCTGCACTCCCCTCCTGCCGCGAGCTCGGGCCCTCTGTGACGATCCCGCTCCTGCTCCCACCTCTGCCCTAGCTGCCGGTGCCGCAGGTCTCTCTCTCTCAGCTCGCCGGCCACCACTCAGAGGCCGCATAATAAAGGTCCGGACGTACTCAGAATAGTCGCCCTCGCCTCTGAAACCATCCGCCTCCCAGCCGAGGGTGTAGTCCACCATCTGATCAGCAGTAAATCTCTCCGTGTCCCGCATGTGCTCGGGAGGGTGCTCCGGGACTATCTGCTCAGGTACGGCTAATGTCTGACGCAAGAAGCGCTCGCCAAGGTACCAAGCCCGACAGACCGGGCCCTCCAGCAAAATCCGGTAACGTGAGGTCTCGACGGCGCCGGCAAAACGATCCCTCATCACCGCAGGCAATGCAGCCCACGGCTGCCAGGTGATCTGAAATCGAAATTTAGTTTGTTATCCACTGGTATTGAAAGTATACAGTGAAAAAGCGAAGCTTAAATGAACTGCAAGTAAAACATACCTCGGCAGGGGTGATGGTGTCAAAGTAGCGGCGGAAGAAGCTGAAGGTCTCCCGGGGCCTCCGCACGCACCTCCCATCGTAACGGCGGGAGAAAGGAACGACCAGAGGGGTCTCCGTCTCCGGCACTGGCTCCAGCCTGGGAAAGTAGGCATAGACCCACAACTGCAAAACAGATGTCGGTATGACTATCAGAAGGCAGAATACAGAATAAAGCAGAAATAAGGAAACCGTGTGTTGCGCAGTGTATTGAACAGAGTGTGCAGTGTGAACAGTGTACAGTCAGTGTAAAGCAGAGTATGTGTGTGCCGTGTGTACAATATACAAGGACTACAGTGTGCGCAGTGTGCAAAGTACAGAGAATGTAAAGCAGAAATGTAAAGCAGCAAAAGAAAATGTACCTCCCAAGCACGCCAGTAGCCTCCTAGAAGCTGTCCACTGCCACGAGAGACTGAGCTCATGTAGCCATAGAGAGTGGCCAAAGCGGCGCCGCCCCAATCATAACGCAAAAGATCTCGGACATCCACCAGTGCACTGAGGAGACAGAGGGGCACTGTGTTCGCCCGGTCGGCGAAGAGAGTCGTCCCGAATAGAAACATCAAGAAACCGCGTGCGTACCGATCCACGGCCTCCTGGGTCATCGGGGCCGCTCAACAAGGAGACTCCACTCGAAACTGTACCTCGAACCAAGAATACCTGACGTAGCCGGGCGCGCAAGAGGTGGCACCGCGCCAAGTAAGGACCTGAGCGGCGGTCCACTCATCCATAGCAGTATCAAAGGGGATCGGATCACCCCCGACCCCGATGCCAGTGAGCACCGAGAAATCGTAAGGGGTCATCGTCATGTCCCCGGTCGCGGATAGATGAAATGAATCGGTGGTGTCCCACCACCTCTCTGCCAAAGCGGCAAGAAGAGGCCTGCAAGCAGTAAGTCTGGAGAGTCCCCGGCAGAAGGAGCCAAAACCCGCCTCATCGACGATATGGCGAACCGCGTCTGGAAGCTCGCCGTACCACTCGCGAGCAGCAATGTTCCCATACCCGCGGACGGTATGGGAGTCTCCCTGTAATCAAAAGCAGTAATTGCGAAGCAATGTTCAAATAGTTCCAAGAAGCATACAGATGTAGTGCATATATGCGCATTTTTCAGATTCAAGCAAATGTCAGGTTTCAGTATACTAGTTTGTGGACTGCGGCCTATGATGTGTTAGTTGTGCCTGTGAGGCCCAGCATACAGATATGGTGCATGTGTGCACATTTTTCAGATTCAAGCAGATATCGGGTTGCAGTGTGCTAGTAGGCGAACTACAACGTATAATGTGTCAACGTGTCTTGTATGGTTCAGGGTAAATATAGCATACAACATGTTTTCAGATTCAAGCAGTTACCGGGTGTCGGTGAATTTGCAGTGAAATACGGTGTGTGCCGCGTGTTTGAATGCTTGAGGCTAGCGCAGTGTGTGTACATGTGTTCGTTTCAAACGGATATTAGTTGTAAGTTTGTCTACGATCAACTACAGTACAGTGTATCAGAGCTAAGGGTTGTAATCAGCTATGGCAGTTGACAGTTTAAAGTTCTACATTGCAGAAAGTAAAACAGAGAAAAAGTGTTACCTCGGAAGCGCCAAAGGATAGGTGCGAGGTCGGCTCGCGCAGGAGGAGCTCCGGGTCCAGAGCCCTGTCAAAGCTGCGGAAGTGGCGGAGTCCGTCTGGTGGTAGCACATGAATGGCCGGGCGATAGGTCGCCGGATCGAATGGTCGCTCGCTCAGCGGGAGGAGCTCGACCCCGGGGTCCATCTCATGGTCCGGGGGAGTCCCGACATGTGGAACATCATCGGCCATAGCGATGGAGATGAGAAAATAGGAAAAGGAAAAACGGGCTGGAATACGAAAAGTCAACCGGCAAAGTCAACCCCGAGAGGGTCGGAAATGGCCGGAAGGGTCGAAATGTGAAAATACACGGAAACGAAGACAAAATCAAGGGAACAAGTCCCGAAAAAGCGGAACTAGCAAAAAGTGCACCGAAACGAAGATTTGTTCGGTTGAAAATGTCCGAAACGCGAAGAATATCGCGAATCCGACGAAAAAACGGGTGTAAAACGCGAAGAAATCGATGAGAAATCAAGAAAACAAACTCTAGAGAGAGAGAATAGAGTTTTCGGCGGTTATAGAAGTGTAGAATAGGGTTTAAAACCCTATTTTATAAAGCCCGAGTGAAATGGCAGTTCTGCCCCGATCAGCAACTTTTGGCCGGTCGGCACTATTTTGTGCCGGTCGGCACTTTTTTGTGCCGATGATGTTTTCAGGCAGCCGGTGGAGCCGGTGACCACCCCACCCAGCCGGTGGTGTTCCCAAGGTCTTGTTTAGGCAAAGTAAGGGGTTTTGGGTCTTCATAGCTCAAGAAAGTGTAAGAAAGTGCATCCCCGATGATCAACCGGTCTCCGTTTCGACCTCGGATCGTGTCTCTGCGCGTCGCACTCAAATTCAAGCAAGATTGTATCCTTTCGTATCCTTTTTATCTTCATAAGATTCAAAATTGCCCTATGTGCGCTGCGTGCATCCATCACTTTGTCTAGTGCGGCACGTCGCGCCGTTTTAAACGTCCTCTGCGACTTGCACTGTTTTTTTTGTGCGACATGCGTGTCACACCCGCATCATTTTGTACCTCGTGTTGCATGCATGTCACACTTAGCATTCATTTCATTTTCAATTCGCGCGAGGTGTGCCACCTCCCGTGTTTCCTTTGCATTTTCGTTCGCGCGAGGTGTGCCACCTCGCGTGTTTCATGTCATTTGCATTGTATTTCAAATCCTATGAGGTGTGCCACCTCATTTGTACCATTTACATTGTTCGCGCTATTTTGCGCACCCCGCCTATTTGCACTATACGTGCGGCCCCAACGACGGTCCGGCGGGACCCTAAACACGCCCGGTCTAGGAGACCTTAAATCCTTGGAGGTGCGAAACCCTCGTCTGATGATACGCGTGCCCCATCTTGCATTTCAACATCTCGAGGCATGTAGGCCTCGTTTTGCACTTCATTTTCCATCCAATGAGGTATGCGTGCCTCATGTTTCATTTCATCCTCACTTGCATTGTTTTGCATCCCGTGTGGCACGTGTGTCACATTATGCAAATTGCCCCAACGAGGGTCCGGCGGGACCGAAAACACGCACGGTCTGGCGAGACCTTAAACCCGCTCATTTGCATTGTTATGCATCTCAAAGCCGTGCGTTGGCGCGCATTTCAACATCATGCATACACTGTGCATCCCGGTCTAGGAGACCTTAAATCCTCTGAAGGTGCAATTCCTTCGGTGTTTGTGGTGCCCGAACGACTTCCGTGCTTGCGGTGAGTTCCTAAAAGACCAACTGGGACGGTGAAAACTAGAGTTTGAATGGCTTATGCCTAGAACGCAAAGGTTCGGAATTTCCGAGACTAAAGCCTGGTTTAAATACCCAGGGGGGTGTACCCCCGGCTTGAAATCTGTATGGAAACCCCATAGGTTGAGGCGGCGTGTTTACGCCTCGATTCTGGATACTGAACCAACCTAGTATATCGCTCTGTTGGTAGGATAGGGAAAGCTGCAATCGTAGCCGTTGCATCATCATGCATCGTCATGCCTCATTTGTAAATACTGCATATGCATTGCATTTCAAAAATACACAAAAAACGAAACACAACACATGCATTTGTCATCCATTGCATTGTAGCTTGCATGCATTCATTGCATCACCTCCATCTATGGCTGCGCCCTTCCTTGTTGAGCTTGGTCTGGTATGTGCCCATATTTTCGTGCCAAAACACAGTTGTCGAGCTTTTGTGTCCGAGCCTTGAGGGTAGCGGCACCGTTTCTGTGTTAGACATGGTTTGTATGCGTACATGCCTTTCCTACGCTAAATACGGCTTGGCCCGCGTGCCATATCCCTTGTATCCATATCCATTGCATTGTAGCTTGCATGCATTTCATTGCATCACCTCCATCTATGGCTTGCGCCCTTCCTTGTTGAGCTTGGTCTGGTATGTGCCCATATTTTCGTGTCGAAACACAGTTGTCGAGCTTTTGTGTCCGAGCCTTGAGGGTAGCGGCACCGTTTCTGTGTTAGACATGGTTTGTATGCGTACATGCCTTTTCCTAGGCAAGATTGGTTTGGCCCGCGTGCCATATCCCTTGTATCCATATCCATTGCATTGTAGCTTGCATGCATTCCATTGCATCACCTCCATCTATGGCTTGCACCCTTCCTTGTTGAGCTTGGTCTGGTATGTGCCATATTTTCGTGTCGAAACACAGTTGTCGAGCTTTTGTGTCCGAGCCTCGAGGGTAGCGGCACCGTTTCTGTGTTAGACATGGTTTGTATGCGTACATGCCTTTTCCTAGGCAAGATTTGGTTTGGCCCGCGAGCCATATCCCTTGTATCCATATCTATTGCATTGTAGCTTGCATGCATTCCATTGCATCACCTCCATCTATGGCTTGCACCCTTCCTTGTTGAGCTTGGTCTGGTATGTGCCCATATTTCTCGTGTCGAAACACAGTTGTCGAGCTTTTGTGTCCGAGCCTTGAGGGTAGCGGCACCGTTTCTGTGTTAGACATGGTTTGTATGCGTACATGCCTTTTCCTAGGCAAGATTTGGTTTGGCCCGCGTGCCGTATCCCTTGTATCCATATCCATTGCATTGTAGTGTAATTGTTGCATCCGGCATTAGGATCATTATTCCCTCATCAGCGGGTCATTTCCCCACTTATGTCAATCCACCCAATACTTGTTCTTATGTCTGTCTACATTACTCATAGTTCTGTGTGCGCTCGCGCCTCGAGGGCTTTGACACCTTTTCTATGGTAGACGGACTGGTTACCTCCATCAATCTATTTGACATTCATGTGGTTTCGAACCGCTCATGATTGAATCATGATTCAATTGCCCTGCACGTAGTTTGCATGGTTTCAATCGCATTGCATCATCATTTGCATTATTTATACATAGTTTTGTATATTTTGCATATCATTTTGCATTCATCATCGCATTGTCATGCATGTTGCTAACCATATTGTACCTGCTAAGTTTGCTTTCTTTGCAGGCACGATATTGTATGTACGGCTCATTTGAGGCCGGTGCAACCGGACGAGCCGCACAGGTATGGTATCTCCCGAGTGAGACGTTTTGAGAATCGCATAATTCTCTTACATCCTTTCTGCATTGTGATGTAGACTATTGCATGTTAGCTTATAACTGTCGCATGTATGCTTCATTACAGCTTTCCTTGCATGATCATAAGTTATGCTCGGCTTCTTGCATTTTCAGTTGCATCTTGCCCCCGCCTACGGGCGCATATCTTATCTGCGGCTTGTATGCCTGTGCATGAACTACGCTGGTTTGATTCCCTAAGGGATACATAGGCAGCTTGCGAGTTCAACCATTTGCGCTTTGTATGTTTGTCCAAGTCTTCGGCCTTGTCAAAAACGGGCGTCTCTGGGCTTTGACATTCACTCCGTCATTGTTGACTTTCGAGTTCTGTCAAAGAGGGGCAACTGTAGACACCCCATTTTTGATCGTCCTCAAGACTTGGAGTCACCGCTTGAACACTCGGTGATTATCCATGTTCGTGTTCGTTTGGAGTTCCCGGAGTTCTCGGCTGCGCGCGCCTTGCCTCAGGACTTCCGAACTCGACCGTTTGTGTTTGGTTTGCACCAAACACTTTGTTTGCCTTGGAAGGGCAGGGAAGGGGGGGGAGTGCTTGTGAGACACCCCCACATACCACCGGCTGTGGCTAGAGGCCACCGGCTGGCTGGTTTTTCCATCGGCACTATATTGTGCAGGTCGGCACCCTTTTGTGCCGGTCGGCACTATTTTTGGCGAAATGACCATTTTGCCCTGCCGACTACTGTGCGCACTTGCTTTCTGGGATATTTTTCAGACAGCTTTGTAGCTTTTGCTCCCCTCCATCACGTGTATGGAGGGGATATACTCCTTCCAAGCTTGTTTGACAAGCTTTACAATGCCTATAAGAGGAGAGCTCCTCCTCTTGGCTAAGGTTAGCATTTTGAAGGCAAAAACCAGAGCTTAACATATATTTCTCTGTCATAATCTATACTATAGATACATAGATCTCCATCTCTCTCCTCTTGTGTGTGTGATTTTAGGCTTGAAAGTGTAGATTTACCTCATTTTTGCACCATTACACACACTTTACACCTTAGCTCGAGAGAGAGACTTGGAAGGTTATTTGTGTTGGTTTTGGACTGGTTTTGAGCACTAGAGAGTGGCTGCACCACTTGTTCTTCAAGGGATCTTCAAGGGTAAGAACATTACTTTATATTCCCCATTCTTGCAACCTACTTTCTACCCTTTACTTTGTGTTTTGAGTTTGTGTTTAAGATAAAAAAGTCTTGTTTTTACTTGTTCTTGAACCTTCATTAAGGTCCCTTTTTGGTTTGAGCAAAGGTCCATCTATTAGGCCTTGTATGGCCACTTTTAGTGCCTTTGCTTAAGACCCTCTTACTTGTTGTTCTTGGACTCCTCACCACTGAAAACTAGTGGTTTTCAGTGGTGAGGGAGGTGTTTTGAAGTCACATAAGGGGAGGGACACCCTCTCCCCTTGATCCCTTGTTTGCCTTTGTTTTGGGTTCAAAGAATAGCATGTGTGCATAGTCTTGTTTGGCTTCATTTTAGAGTTTTTTGATGAGTGTTTTGGAGCATGTTTTAAATTCTGTTTTTGGTCGGATTTGTCATCTCTAACATGTCTCTCATACTTGCTTTGAAATGCTTTCTTATGCTTAAAAGTATGCCATACTTTGAGGCCATGATTTTAGTATGTTTCTAGCTTAGTTTCATGAAGATGCTAGCATTATTTTACCATGTTGGAGGGCTGCGGGCCACTGTTTTTATCATGTTTAGTATGCTTGACATGTTTGTTTTGCATTCTAGTTTGTAAACCTTGAGGTGTGTGAGTCTCTAGCATGTTTAGCTTGCATTGATCTCATGATTTGGCATCATTTTAGATCATATTTCAGTCCCTAAATCATGCTCACTTGTTTGTGCTTGTCATCTCTTTCATGCTTTAAAGGTGTGTCCTTTTATGCCTAAGAATGGGCCTTGTGTATGCTTCCATGATTAATGCATTTTGGGGTGCCATGTGAGGGGATTTAGGTGTCTTTTCGCATGCTAGAAATCTGTTTTTGCTTGCTTGGTATATGCCATGTTGGTCTGTTAATGGTAGTAAGGTGTGCTCCTTTTGGTGCCTTAGACTTGGCCTTATTTGGTTTTGCATATTGGCATGTCATGGTCACTTTTGCCACTGTTTTTGGGCTAGTTTAAGGGCTGCCCCATCTGACTTGAGTCCACATGGCATGCCTATATCATGATTGTTGCATGTTTGGTTGATGAAGCCTTGAGTACATGTAGTTCTAGGCTTGATTGGTCCATGTCCACATGCCACTGTGCCTTGCATGCTCTAGCATTTTGCATGCCTATTGTGTTAGTTGCATGACACTTGGTATGCTTGTATCTTGCATCATTGTTGCATTGTCGAGCCATTTTGTATGCTTGCATTCATGGTTTGGCTTGGGGATTGTCAAGTCAAGCATGAGGGTCGAGAGGAGTTCACACTTTGAGTGGTGAAACTTGTCTCCATCCTCAAGTCACCAAAGGCCTTGGACCAACACATGATAAGACTTTGGATTTCATTGCTTGTGTTGCATGCATTTACATCAAAATGCAACCTTGGTTCTTTGGGCTATCATGCATCAAGATGCACTATTGGTGGCCCAAGAACCAAGGGTCTTGCCTCCTTGAGTCCCCAAGCATGATAGGAGGCAATGACCATGCTTACATGTCCCCCAAAACCCATGCCATGCATTGCTGCCTTGCTGCTGCTGTCAAACTGTCTGCTGCAGGGAATTTCTGCCGGTCGGCAGTATATTGTGCCGACCGGCACTGTTTTTGTGCCGATAAACCCCACATGCAGCCGGTGGTCAATTGTAGCAGTCGGTGATCACTTCCCCCAGCCGGTGGGTTATTGCAGATCATTTATAAGGTGTCCCGAAGCTTTGAGAATTTTTGGAGAGGCAGGGCAGTAAAAACAGAAGCAGCAATGCCATGACACGGGTTTTTCCGGGCAAGTCGGATCGAGCATCCATCATTCGCGCATCCCAAGGCAGGGCTGAGGCCCCATTGCATTTATTTATTTATTCGCTTTGATTTTAATAATTAGAATTGTGTAATAATTTAATTTATTTATTATTCGGACTGTAATATTTATTTGGTCCCTCCGAGCGAGGGCAAAATTGTAATAAGTGTGCGTGGGTGGGTGCATGTCTTCCAATCCCCACTTCTTTCTCTCCCTTTTACTTACCTGCTTTCGATGGTAGATTAGGGCATACTTATTTTAGCATACCTCGTGCAATGCATGCGTGCATTCATGCATTTGTTTACATGCACTGGGCTCGGTACATCATACAAACTGCATCGTATTTTCAATTCCAAATTGAATACGTGCTACTCGCGCACTTCACATGCCATGTTTAGGGTTAGCCGAGCCTACTCTAGATTGCATCTATGCCTGTGTTGCATTAGCCACTTAACATGAACTAGGTCATGCATGTTTGCTAACCGGGTTATTGTTTTTGGCACGGAGTACGATGTAAGTTTTTATGCTTTAGCACTTCGCATGCGTGTGAATGTTAACATGACAGTATGCTTACCATGTGGCTAAGTGCTTATATGAGATAAACTGTTTGAATGCCTGTGGGTGGAGGTTGGATTGCGTGAGTTGGAACATCTCATTGAAATCCGTATTTTAGCCTACTTGCGAGTAGCGAAAACCAACACGTTTTTCGAGACAAAACGGATATGCAATGTGTATTTCCAAATTAGGGGATCTAGTCTATACTTTTGTGCTGCGCGCATAACATAGTAATTCTAGGTTAATAATTGGGAAGAGCATGTAATGTTTTCAAAATCGGATAACGGTTAGTAGAGGCCGGTCTTCGACCGGGCGAAAGGGGGTGCTCATAGCTGACCTTCCCCGATCATACCCAAGCTCCGAGCCAGGATATCTGGTGATGACGGACCGTGGCCTTCGGACCGAGTCAGGGTTTCCTAAATTCCCCTTAAAAATATTTAGGTGGCGACTCTGTAATCTGGCAAAGCAGTCCATGTTTGGCACTACTTTTTCAAAAATCTGTTTTTCTTCAAAACGATTCGCCAGAGGTGGACTCTTTGGTTCAAGATTTAGAACCGCGACACTAAAAGGAGAGTCCGAACTGTAGCCGAGGTCCCCCGCGGACGTGTTACAGCAGGTTGTGGACTCTTGTCCAGCATATTCAGCTCGCGGCTATTTCTTTCGGCAACGCCTAGTTGATGCCCTTGATGAGGGTTGGTGGTTCGAATGGATGTGCAGCTTGTCCGCAGACAATATTGATTGGCGATGTCCTTGGGTCAATCTCCCGGCGATGAGCTATAGCATGTCTCGGCAGACTGGAATTCGATTGATTGGCTTGAATCACTGCGTGTTCTATTTTCCATTCCGTATCCGGCGCCAGTTTGGCCACGATCAGACTTGTCCGCCGGAGGGGATAGAGTATCCGGCTACATTTCCGGTCGGAGGTACGCAGCTTATCCGACAGGCCGCCGCGTGGAGGACTAGAGAACTCCTTGTCCCCGCTCCCACTTTTAATTACACTTTGTCTGACGAGTGCTGGGACTGGCTCAATGAGGAGGCACAGATGGGCCCACTTGGTATCAGAGGCTTCAGCTAGCTCTGGGAGGGGGCGCAGGGACATTTGACTTGACCATGCCCCGGATTTATTGCTTTATTAGTACTTTCAAGTTTTCTTTATGAATGTAATAAAAAGCAACTTCAATTGTATGCAAGAGCAAGAGAACTCTATTTGAAATCAATGAAATTGAAGGTTGTGGTACTGAAAATTTTCCGTTTTGGTCCAGAAATGGTCTTAGTTGTAAAAAGATTTATTTGAACAAAGTCATCTTCATTAAAACTTTTCAAAACTATTTTCGATATGGATCAGAACTAGACACGCTTGAGATCTGTCACTGAGATGCACAACCCCGGATCCTAGCAACTGGAAAGTTGCCCCTTGTTTGAATGGTACCGCGGCACTGTACGGCAACGGAAAGTTGCCCCTAGTCTGAATAGCACTGTACCGGAGATTGCGATAAATGCTGATGGGCAAAGATGACCAAGATGATCAAATGGACAAAGTTGATCGGGGAAAAGTTTATGGCTGAACTTCGGGATGAAGCTGCCTACGTATCCCAATGATGGGAATCAAGCCTTACGTAGTTCAGGCTTGGGTTCACTCGAGTATTTTCACTCTCCTTTTGCGCTCTAACTTTTGCCAAGGCCGCCCTTTGCGGGTTTTCAACCTTGCGAGCTCAGTTTTTATATTTTCTAATTTTTTGTGCTCTGAATTTTGCCTAGGTCGCCCTTTCGGGTTTTCGGCCTAGCGAGCCTCTCAAGGGTAATATTTCTTCAACTTGTCCATGTTGATCGGTTGGGAGAACTCTAGGCCATCTAGGTCCATCAGAACCACAGCTCCACCTGACCAGATAGACTTGATGATATAGGGACCAGTCCAATTGGGTCTGAACTTGCCCCTTGGGTCGTGGATGGGAGCTCGGTTGTCTTTGAGTACCAAATCTCCTTCCTTCAAATTCCTAGACTTAACTTTCTTGTTAAAAGCCCGGGCGATTCTGCGTTGATATCCTTGGACATGGTACAGTGCTTTTAATCTCCTTTCATCGAAAAGCATGAGTTCCTCGAATCTGCTCTGCTGCCAATCTGCCTCGGCTATCTGACACTCAGCCAATACTCGTAGAGACGGAACCTCAATCTCTATAGGTAGAACGGCCTCCATCCCATATACCAAGGAATACGGAGTCGCCCCGGTAGAAGTTCTAATTGAAGTTCGGTAGCCCCACAGAGCAAACGGCAACTTATCTGGCCAGTCCCGATAGGTTTCCACCATCTTCTGCAGTATGTGTTTGATGTTCTTGTTGGCGGCCTCAACTGCTCCGTTGGTCTGCGGCCGATATGTGGATGACTTATGAAAAGCCACATTATATTTCTCCAACAAATCAATCACCTCCTTCTTGAAGTGAGAACCATTGTCCGAAATGATCTCATTCGGGACTCCATAACGGCAGATAATGTTGTTTCTGATAAACTTCGCGACATGCGAAGCCTTCAACACGGCATAAGATTGGGCCTCGACCCACTTTGTAAAGTAATCTATTGCTACCAAGATAAACTCATGCCCATTCGACCCCTTCGGGGTAACAGCTCCAATCACATCGATCCCCCAAACTGAAAATGGCCATGGCGACGTCATGTTGTACAGCTTTGACGGCGGGATGTTCATGCGGTTTGCGTGAATCTGGCATTTGTGGCATCGCCGAACAAAGCCGATACAATCTTCCTCCATGGTAGACCAGTAGTAGCCCTGTCTGAGGATCTTTCGTGCCAGCATCACCCCATTCATATGTGCCCCACATTCTCCTCCATGGATGGCCTCCATCAGGCGCTTCGACTCTTCGGCTTCCACACACAGCTTGTGCATTCCCAGATGACCTCTTTTGTACAACTTACCCCCGCAGATGATAAACTGAACAGCCATTCTTCTAATTGCCCTTTTGTCTTTGGCATTTGCCCCTGGTGGATATGCCTCCTTTTCCAAGAAGTTCCATATGTCGTAATACCAAGGGTTGTTATCTTGCACTTCATCTATGGCAGAGATTGACTCGTAGGCAGGTGCAAATTTCTGGTCAATAATGACTGGACGCATCCGGACCCCAGATGGGATGTCTATCATGGAAGATAGAGTTGCTAGCGAATCTGCAAACCTGTTGTTTTCTCTTACTAGGTGAGTGAAATTTAGCTTCTCGAACCGAGGAATTAACAAATCCAAGGTCTGGTGGTAAATTATCATCTTTTCCTCTTTTACTTTCCAATCTCCTTTAGCTTGAGACACAACTAGGTTCGAACCTCCAATGACGTCCAATCGCCTTGCCCCTAGTTCTAGGGCAGCTTCTAGACCGGCAATACATGCCTCATACTCTGCCTCATTGTTCGAGACTTTGAACCGAAGCTTGAATGCTAAAGGGATACGGGAATCGTCAGGCGCTATCAGCAACACCCCTATCCCATACCCGTATTGATTTGACGCTCCGTCAAAGTACATCGTCCAAGTTTCATCTTCGATGTGCAGAATGGCTTCATCTGGGAACAGGTACTCAACCGCTTCATCCCCTTCAACCGGGTGGTCGGCAAGGAACTCTGCTACCGCTCTTCCTTTTACTGACTTGCGCGTCACATACTTGAGATCAAATTCGGAGAGCAACAGCAACCAACGAGCTAGCCTACCCGTAAGCGCTGGTTTCTCGAAAAGATATTTGATGGGATCAAGTCGTGAAACCAACATTACAGAGTGAGCTAACAGGTAGTGCCGCAGCTTCCTGGTAGCCCATACCAAGGCCAAACAAGCCTTCTCCAGCGGAGTGTAGCGGGTCTCGTAATCCAGCATCTTCTTGCTCAGATAGTAGATGGCCCTTTCCACTTTATCTTCCGACTCTTGTGCGAGCATGCAGCCCATTGTAGTTTCAGTCACTGACAGGTACAGTATCAACGGTTTCCCGGCTTTGGTGGTGACAACACGGGTGGATTCTGTAGATATTCTTTAATCTGTTCAAATGCAGCTTGGCATCGGCCGTCCCATTGGAACTTCTTTCCTTTCTTCAGAAGACCAAAAAGTGGTTCACAAGTTAAGGTTAGTTTAGAGATAAACCGCCTTATGAATTGCACTTTACCTAGAAAGCCTCTCACCTCCTTTTCAGTCATTGGTGGTGGCATTTCTAAGATGGCCTTGATTTTGGAAGGGTCGACTTCGATGCCCCTTTGTGTAATCAGAAATCCCAGCATTTTTCCCGCTGTAACACCGAACGTACACTTCTGAGGATTCAACCGCAGCCGAAATTCCCTGATCCTTTGGAAAAACTTTTGCAAGGCGGTGTAGTGGCCCTCTCTTTCTTTGGACTTGACAATCATGTCGTACATACACCTCGACCTCTTTATGGATCATGTCATGTAATATTGTGGTTGCAGCCCGTTGATATGTAGCCCCAGCGTTCTTCAACCCAAATGGCATCACTCTGTAGCAATATGTACCCCACGGGGTGGTAAAAGCAGTCTTCTCCCGGTCTTCGGGTGCCATTACTATCTGATTATAGCCTGAAAAGCCATCCATGAACGAGAGCAAAGCATGCCCCGCTGTGAAATCTACCAACTCGTCGATATGCGGCAAGGGAAAGTCATCCTTCGGACTGGCTCTGTTCAAATCCCTGAAGTCCACACATACCCGGATTCTGCCATCCTTCTTCGGCACTGGAACAATGTTGGCCAACCAAGTCGGGTATTCGGATACCAGCAGGAAGCCTGCGTCAATCTGCTTGGTGACCTCTTCTTTGATCTTAATGGCCCAATCAGGGCGGATCCTTCTGAGCTTCTGTTTGACAGGTCGGGCCTCGGGGTCAAGAGGGATCCGGTGCTGTACAATCTCAGGATCGATTCCAGGCATGTCTTCGTAGGACCACGCGAAAACATCTTTGAAATCTTTTAATAAAGCGACTAAGCGCTCGCGTTCCTCCGAAGACAACGTGGACCCGATCTGGACCAGCCGCGGGTCCTTCTCAGTACCAATGTTCACGGTAGTGATTTCATCCATTAAGGGTTTAACAAACCTCTCCTGCTCTTGTTCAATTAGTCGTTGCAAAACCGGAGGAATTTCGTCCTCGTCGTTTTCATCAAAATTTTGAAAGTCCTGATTTAAGCAATAAACCAAAGGCACAGAAAAGTACTCGGAAACCACAGTCACCTCATTCTCATTAGATACTTCCGAACCGTCCAATTCTTCTGTTACAACAGACTCAAAAGAGAAAGAAAAAGACGACCTGGACAGGACTGTGGCATCCGGGTTATCACCCCCAGGAATACCGAACTCAGACTCAGACGAGCTGGAACCTGATTCCGACTCACAAGACTCGGTGGAATCAGATTCCGGCTCACTACCTGACCCGGTGCTGCTAGATAAAAATCCCTCCTCGTACTGCCAGGTGAGGGAGGGTGCGATGGATGCATCCAAAATAGCTGCTGGTGGCCGCAGCCGTTTCATCTCCGATCATGGACACCGAGGAGTTATCCCCCAAGCACAACTGGTCGATCGAAGGATCTGAAAGTAGACATGCCAGTGCTACCCCCATTTCAAACTCTGTGTCCGCAGACTCGCTTCCTTGCTATGCTCAGTCTCAACTGTTGGGTCTGTCTGCTTTTCAACAACATCATCCCCAGATAACTGTAGGTCAAAGAAAATTTCGAACCCCGGCACGCGCTTCTTCTGCGTTCCACCACGGCTCCGGAAAACCACAGAATGGAAAATCCTCCCCCTCCCGGACGAAGCGTCCGTTCAGGGTACCTCGGATGGGCCGATGCATCAATTCAAAGGGTTTCCCATCTGTTTTGCTTTGGCCTTGCAGCCATCTCTTTTCCTTTTCTTACCCAATCTTCCTTGGTGGGCGTATATCCCAGGCCAAAGGTATGGGGGTTGTGCGGCACTTCGGCCAATGCTGCAATGCCCTTACGGCCGCTCTTTCCTAATCCCATCCCGGGGATGTATTGGAGCTTGTTCATGAGATACACTGCTTGGGCACTGACATATATCCCTTCGTTAGTAGCCATGATCTGTACGACCTGAGCCTCGGCCAAGGTAAAACCTGATATGAATACATCCTCCATGCCATGCTCGATTTCTAGAACAGGCGTGGATACCTCTGGTGGGTGGATTGATGAATTCCCAAAGACAATGGCTACTCCCTTCCCGTAGGGGTATTTCACCATTTGATGCAAAGTACGATACACTGCCTTCACCTGATGCAGCCACGGCCGCCCTAAAAGCAAATTGAAGGTTGCAGGGACCTCTAAGACATGGAAATCTATCTCGTGCTGCCCCGGCCCAACCTTTGTCTGAACTTTAACTGTTCCCATACTTCTCTACTTGTATTGTCATATGCCCGGATGACCTGGGCTGTTGGTACAAAATCCACGGTTTTCAAGCCAATCGCATATGCTGTCCTTGCTGGGCAGACATTAATGGCGGACCCGGTATCAACAAGTACCACCGGTATCCACTTATTTCTACACTCCACGGAGATGTAGAGGGGTTTATTGTGATTTATGCCCTCGGGCGGAAGTTCTTTGTCTGAAAAGGTCAATGTCGGGGAACCTCCTCCCGGAAAGACCAATCCCACCAGCTGCTCTGGCGTGGTTTCTATTGAAAGCTTCGCTTTGTCCATGGCTGATAAAACAGCCTCTCTATGCACCCGTGATGCCATGAGCAGTCCCCAAATGGAGATGTCTGCTTGTATCTTTTTCAGCTGTTTGAGTACAGCTTCTTCCTCAAGTTGCTTCTCCTTTTGCTTCTCGGCTTCCCTATCCTTCCCGAGGCCTCGGTTGATCTAAGTGTGGGGGTTTGAAATACCGCCCACTCCGCGTCATGTGGTCCTCTCCAAGGTACCAAGTGTTATCAGGTTGGTTATTCCCCCAATCTTCGTATGTGGCAAGACAAGTCTTCGTCTTCCCACCACATTCCATCAGCAGCTGACAGACACTGTCTGGCCTGGTATGACTGTTTTTGCGCTCGCAGCACCTTCCATCCATGCCTGTGTATTCTCGGTTCCTGTGCACACAGCAGTTTCAACTCCCACATGGGCCTTTGCTTTCCTGATTCTCTCGGAATCTTCAAAACTTGCTTGTTCTGACATGACTGACTGTTCAATCATCTCCGTACTCAAAATGTTCCAATCTCGGGCGAAATTCTTGACACCGGCCCCCCGGCGATGTGTTCTGCTCTTCGACCCTTCCGGCCGTCGCTGATATTCTCATTCCTGCTGAACTCTGCTCTGCCTGAAATTCTTACCACATCGGGCTGATCGTCCAACCACCCGGTAACTTCCGCTGAATCCTCATAATCGAACCACGCAACTGCCGCGTCCTCTGGGTATTGGTCACTGTAAAATTGGAGATCGGCCAGGTCCTCCCCTACAGCTGTTACATCATCTGTTCCCTGCCCCAGACTATCTCCTTGGATCACACACAACTCTCCCCCTGTTGGCAATTCTACTCCGGGCCCATCTTGGCCTTTTGATGAAATGTAGTCACTCGGACTATATGTCTTCCCAACGTAACTCCCAGATTCCGCAGACTCTGACTCAACAACTGTTTTCCTTTGGGATCTCCCTTCCTTGTTCTTGGCGGTCACCGCCGCTGGCTTAGATTGGGTCATGGAGATGTCCATCATGCACAAGTCGGTGCAATCGGGAGGAACACACCTCTGGTTTAGGCAGGTGGGTAGGGTGATATAGATACTAGGTCGTAGGACACGGTCCCAGCATAGATGAAATTGAGTCTTTTGGGTGGTGGAGCTTGGTTATGTGCGTGGGACCTCGCTACAGCTCGGACTCTCTTTTTGAAGCTGCGGTTCTAAATCTGAACCAAAGAGTCCAACTCTGGCAAATCGTTTTGAAGAAAAACAGATTTTTTGAAAAGTAGTGCCAAACATGGACTGCTTTGCCAGATTACAGAGTCGCCACCTAAATATTTTTTAAATGGGGGAATTTAGGAAACCCTGACTCGGTGCCAAAGGCCACGTGTCCGTCATCAACAAAGGTCTTGCTTCGGGAGCTTGGGTACGATCGGGGAAGGTCAGCTATGAGCACCCCCTTTCGCCGGTTCGAAAGACCGGCCTCTACTAACCGTGATATCCGTTTTTCAAAACATTACATGCTCTTATTCCAATTATTAACCTAGAATTACTATGTTGTGCGCGCAGTAAACAAGTATAGACTGGATTGCCTAATTTGAAAACAAACATTGCATATCGTTTGTTTTGAAAATGCTTTGGAATTTGCTACTCGCAAGTAGGCTAAAACACGGATTTCAATGAGTTTTTCCAACTCAAGCAATCCAACCTCCACCCACAGGCATTCAAACAGTTTATCTCATATAAGCACTTAGCCGCATGGTAAGCATACTGTCATGGCAACATTCACACGTATGCGATATGCTAAAGCGTAAAATACTTACATCGTACTCCGTGCCAAAACAAGAAACTAGTTAGCAGACATGCATGTCCCTAGGTCATGTTAAGTGGCTAATGCAACACAGGCAATGATGCAATTTAGAGTAGGCTCGGCTAACCCTAAAATGGCACGTGAAATGCAATCATTTGATGCACGTATTCAAGTTGGAATTTAGAATACAATGCAGTTTGTATGGTGTACCGAGCCCGATGCATGTCAACAAATGCATGGATGCACGCATGCATTGCATAAGGTATGCTAAAATAGACGTGCCCTAATCTACCATCATAAGCAGGTAAATAAAAGGGAAGAAAGAAGTGGGGGTTGGAAGACATACACACACTCACCCACACTTATTACAATTATGCCCTCACACGGAGGGGCCAAAAGAATATACAGTCCAAAAATAATACAGTCCGAATACAGAATAAATAAATTATTACAGAAATTTCTAATTATCAAATTAAATGAAATGTAAAAAGAAGGGGGCCTCAGCCCTGCCTCGGAATATGCGAATGATGTATGCTCGAATTCGACTCGCCCGGAAAGTCCGCGCCGCACCACTGCTGCTTCTGTTTCCAACTGCCCTGCCTTTCTGAAAACTGCCAAAGCCTCAGGACATGCTCCAAATGAACTGCAGTACACCACCGACTAGAGGGAATGACCACCGGCTGCTTAAATTGACCACCGGCTGAAATGAAGGCTATCGGCTGAAAATATAGTGTCGGCCGGCACATTATACTGCCGGTCGGCAGAAAGTTCCTGCAGGGGACAGTTTGACAGCAGCAGCAGACCAGCAATGCATGGCATGGGCTTTTAGGCATATGTATGCACGGCCATTGCCTCCTATCATGTTTGGGAACTCAAGGAAGCATGACCCTTGGTTCTTGGGCCATCAATTATGCATGTTGATGCATGATGGCCTAAGGAACCAAGGTTGCATTTTAATGGTAATGCATGCAACACACAAATGAGACCAAAACCTTATCATGTATGGATCAAAGGTCTTGGTGACCAAGAGTCGAAACAAGTTGCACCACTTGTAGTGTGAACTTCCCTCAACCCTTATGCTTGGTTTGACAACCCCAAACCAAGTGATGCAATGCATGTTATGCAAACATGACTCCATAACACAATCCAATGCTAGAATGCCAACATGCTAAATGTAATGCAACATGCAAGGTGCAAATGCAATGTAAGCATGGACAAATCAAGCATAGGCTCATCATGCTATAACACTTAATGAAACAAGTATGTAACAAACATGACGCAAGCATACAATGGGGAATTAAACCATAAGGGGCAGACCTCAATCCACCCCAAAACAGTGCCAAAAGCTTCAGTAAGTCAAGTCAAAACATGAGGATATACAAGGCTAAACCCATGACACATTTCTAGACAAAGTAGAGCATTACAAAGCAAGTGTAAGATGCAAAGCCCAAACAGAAAAAAGACCCTTCACAACACTGAGAGGGACAAAAAATATGACTACTTTCAGTAGATGAAAACCCCCAAATCAGTATACAAATATGCCAAAGATACTACGCAAGAAATAGGCCAACAAAGGGCTATAACATGAAGTATACAAAAAATTCATCAAACAGCCAAAGACCCTTAATGAAACATGACAAGGGGGTCAAAATATGGCCACTCTCAGTTCTGATAATGCCGAAAAACAGAAGAAAATAAGCTAAACAAACATAAAAATGGGGACCAAAGAGGGGTAATGAAGCAAGTCATACATGGAGGTCCCCAACAGTGTTGAGCCCTTCTTCAATGTTGAAGAAGGGCTCAAAATAAGCCTATTTCAGTTTACATGATGCTCCAAAACAGACTACAAGATAGGCTAAAAGCTAGTGCAAGATTGGGAATATAAAGCAACTAACTCACCCTTGAAGAACACTTTGAAGAACAGCCACTCCAGCCACCTTCTTGTGATCAAAACCAGTCCAAAAACTCAAGATCAAGCCCTACAAGCCCCTCAATCTCGAAATAAAGTGTAAATAGTGTGTGTAATGGTGCAAAAGTAAGGTAAAAGTGCACTATTTGGCCACAAAACACACACACAAGGATGAGAGAGAGTGAGATATAGAGAGAGAGAATGTATAAGCTCTGGTTTTTGATCTCTTAAAATGGCTAACCCTTAGCCAAGAAGACAAGGCCTCCTCTTATAGAGGAGGCAATCTTGTAAGCTTAGCAACCAAGCAAACAGAGGCTCATCCCTCCATACACGTGTATGGAGGGGAAGAAAGTGGTAGACAGCTGCTTAAAAATATCTCAAAAGCAGCTGCACAGTAGTCGGCACGGCAAAATTGTCATTTTGACAAAATTGACTGCCGACCGGCACAAAAGAGAGCCGGCCGGCACAATATAGTGCCGGTGGCAACCCCAACCAGCCGGTGGCCTCTAGCCACTGCCGGTGGTGTGTGGGGATGCCTCAAAAGGCATTCCCTGCCCCTCCAAGGCAAAGCACAAGTGTTTGGTGCAAAACCAGACACAAAACAGTCGAGTTCGGAGATCCTGAGACAAGGCGCGTAGCCGAGAACTCCGGGAACTCCAAACGAACACGAACATGGATGATCACCGAGTGCTCCATCGGTGACGT
The DNA here is from genome assembly GCA_030407325.1 of Camellia japonica. NCBI lineage: Eukaryota > Viridiplantae > Streptophyta > Magnoliopsida > Ericales > Theaceae > Camellia > Camellia japonica. The sequence continues at coordinate 150,589,273 of JAPPVO010000059.1, forward strand.
CCAAGTCTTGAGGACGGTCAAAAATGGGGTGTCTACAGTTGCCCCTCTTTGACAGAACTCGAAAGTCATAACAATGACGGGAGTGAATGTCAAAACCCAGAGACGACCCATTTTTGACAAGGCCGAAGACTTGGACAAACATACAAAGCGCAAATGGGATAAGCGCCCGAAGGCAGGGGCAAAATGCAAGACGATGCAAGAAGCTGAATCATAACTTATGATCATGCAAGGAAAGCTGTAATGAAGCACGCATGCAACAGTTATAAGCTAGCATACGCCAATCTACACTACAATGCAGAAAGGATGTAAGAGAATTATACAATTCTCTGTACGTCTCACGCGGGGGATTCAATACCTGTGCGGCTCGTCCGGTTTCACCGGCCTCAAATGAGCCGTACATACAATATCGTGCCTGCAAAGAAAGCAAACTTAACAGGTACAATATTGTTAGCCATATGCATGACAAGGCGGTCGAAAGTGCGTGACAATGCATGCAATGTGTACAGCAAAATAGTAGGATTGAACACATGTGAGTAAAGCAATGCACACGCGCACGCAATGTGTATGAAAAGGAACTTGAACACATATCAGTAAAGCAAGGTACGCATACAATGCAATGTGTATAAAAGGAACTTGAACACATGTGAGTAAAGCAAAGCACGCATACAATGCAATGTGTATAAAAGGAACTTGAACACATGTGAGTAAAGCAAAGCACGCATACAATGCAATGTGTATAAAAGGAACTTGAACACATGTGAGTAAAGCAAAGCACGCATACAATGCAATGTGTATAAAAGGAACTTGAACACATGTGAGTAAAGCAAGGCACGCATACCATGCAATGTGTATAAAAGGAACTTGAACACATGTGAGTAAAGCAAAGCACGCATACAATGCAATGTGTATAAAAGGAACTTGAACACATGTGAGTAAAGCAAAGCACGCATACAATGCAATGTGTATAAAAGGAACTTGAACACATGTGAGTAAAGCAAAGCACGCATACAATGCAATGTGTATAGAAGGAAACTTGAACACATATCAGTAAAGCAAGGTACGCATACCATGCAATGTGTATATATATATAAAAAAAAAGAGGGAACTCGAACACATATCAGTAAAGCGAGGCACGCATACCATGCAATGTGTATAGAAAGAGAACTTGAACACATATCAGTAAAGCAAGGCACGTATACCATGCAATGTGTATAGAAAGAGAACTTGAACACATATCAGTAAAGCAAGGCACGCATACCATGCAATGTGTATAGAAAGAGAACTTGAACACATATCAGTAAAGCAAGGCACGCATACCATGCAATGTGTATAGAAAGAGAACTTGAACACATATCAGTAAAGCAAGGCACGCATACCATGCAATGTGTATAGCAAGAGAACTTGAAAATGATCATGGTAAACATGATGCCGGAATGCAACATACTGCAACTCAGTATGATTGAAATGATTTAGAGAATTTACGAGATATAAAAGGATACGGGAAGGACGTCCTTCGCATGTCCGAGCATCGCTCACAAAAGTTGTGGTACGAGGTCAACTCGAAGGTCCACTTTCATTCTGACAGTGCATTTTCTTGTATTGCCTTGAGTGATGAAGGTGCCAAACCACACAATTGACCCGAACAGGGGCGCGAAAGGTACGATGACCGAAAAAAAAGGGGGGGGTTACCGGTGTCAAACCCAGCACTCTGCTACCCTGCTATTCTTCTACTTTACTTCCCTTTTTACTAGGAGTTTAAGCACATTGCACTGCCTTAGGCAGGTTTTATTTCTCAAAAGCATGTGTTTTTGCAAAACATATGATGGAGATGAAACAACTATTTGTTCAAAAAGTGCTATATTTGCACGTTCTATGCATCGCATCGCAAGGCATCACACAACAATGTGACTGAAATTGAAACCGTGTTTTGAAAACCAAAGCATCGCATCGTAATAATCAGGTAGTAAACCAATTACAACTCGATAAGCAAAACAGGGTGACTAAGCAAACTAGCCAAATGCGAGTACACCTCGACAAACATTACAAAGACTCAAAGAGAGTGAAATACAACTCGATAAGCAAATATGCAACAACTCGATAAGCAAATGGGCGCGCCCTCGTAAGAATTGATCACTGGAGGGCATCGAAAGTGGTGGGATCTTCCAAATTCCTAGCATAAACAGCTCAGAGGACAAGGAAGAGAACCACCGGCCGAGAAGAAAGGCTACCGGCCTCGAATAATGGCCATCGGCCGAAATGGGGATCCACCGGCCGAAACAGATGGCCGGTCGGCACTAAAATGTCAGCACCAGCAGAATGTTGACACCTGTCTTTCACTCAACCTTATCCTCTTCAAAAGGGGTCTCAACTTCGTGGTTCTCTTCATTTCCACACTGATTTACTCCAAATGGAAGAATTTCTTGCCCAAAATCTCACAACTTGGATTAACAACTTGGATGGCTCGGAAAAGCTGAATTTCCGGGCTTTCGGCATAAATGCACTATTCACTTTGCGCCGTACCCCGCTGCATTTTCCATTCCTCCATGCCGCGGCAAGGTTTTGGAACCCGGTAACACATGTCTTTAGCTTTAGCGGGCAAGAGGTGTGTCCTGCCTTCGAAGATTTCCAAGCTCTAATGGAGTGCGAACGTGACGAGGAAATTTTGCCTCAACTCAATTTCGGCCATGCCAAGCCTTAGGACGGATGTGTGGCCTTACCATGTACGATGCTCGATCCCTGATTCGTGACGGAATGCTGGATATTCCTAGCCTGGTTTATCGATTTTCTGACGCCGGTGACCGCAGTGACCATCATTGGCAAGGCTTTCGACGACATGCCCTCTGCTTGTGTGTATTAGCTCACTTCATGTTTGCTTCCGGCTCTGGAGGATCTAGTGTCGATTGATTGAGTTGCCCAAGGTTGAAAGGAGGGCAAGAGCTGCATTGCCATGACTCTGGCTGAGACACTGATCGGCTTGGACGCCTTTTATCGTCGAGAGACAACCAGGTTTGCGGGGAGCCCACTACTACTACAGGTAATGCTTCCCACCTCATCTCGCGTATATATGCTCACGTCACTCAACTCTCAAGCTCGGTTTTTCTCACAAAACCCTCTTCTCACTTTTCCTCTCATCATACATCTCTCTATTCTTTATTCTCTCATTTTTCATCCCTCCCCAGGTATGGTTGATGGATAAACTGCAGGTTGTGGACTCTTGTCCAGCATATTCAGCTCGCGGCTATTTCTTTCGGCAACGCCTAGTTGATGCCCTTGATGAGGGTTGGTGGTTCGAATGGATGTGCAGCTTGTCCGCAGACAATATTGCTTGGCGATGTCCTTGGCTCAATCTCCGGCGATGAGCTATAGCATGTCTCGGCAGACTGGAATTCGATTGATTGGCTTGAATCACTGCGTGTTCTATTCCATTCCGTATCCGGCGCCAGTTTGGCCACGATCAGACTTGTCCGCCGGAGGGATAGAGTATCCGGCTACATTCCGGTCGGGAGGTACGCAGCTTATCCGACAGGCCGCCGCGTGGAGGACTAGAGAACTCCTTGTCCCGCTCCCACTTTTAATTTACACTTTGTCTGATGAGTGCTGGGATTGGCTCAATGAAGAGGCACAGATCGGGCCCAGCTTGGTATCAGAGGCTTCAACTAGCTCTGGGAGGGGCGCAGGGACATTTGACTTGACCATGCCCCGATTTATTGCTTTATTAGTACTTTCAAGTTTTCTTTATGAATGTAATAAAAAGCAATTCAATTGTATGCAAGAGCAAGAGAACTCTATTTGAAATCAATGAAATTGAAGGTTGTGGTACTGAAAATTTTCCGTTTTGGTCCAGAAATGGTCTTAGTTGTAAAAAGACTTATTTGAACAAAGTCATCTTTATTAAAACTCTTCAAAACTATTTTCGATATGGATCAGAACTAGACACGCCTTAGATCTGTCGCTGAGATGCACAACCCCGGATCCTAGCAACTGGAAAGTTGCCCCTTGTTTGAACGGTACCGCGGCACTGTACGGCAACGGAAAGTTGCCCCTAGTCTGAAAAGCACTGTACCGGAGATTGCGATAAATGCTGATGGACAAAGATGACCAAGATGATCAAATGGACAAAGTTGATCGGGGAAAAGTTTATGGCTGAACTTCGGGATGAAGCTGCCTACGTATCCCAAAGATGGGAATCAAGCCTTACGTAGTTCAGGCTTGGGTTCACTCGAGTATTTTCACTCTCCTTTTGCGCTCTAACTTTTGCCAAGGCCGCCCTTTGCGGGTTTTCAACCTTGCGAGCTCAGTTTTTATATTTTCTAATTTTTTTGTGCTCTGAATTTTGCCTAGGTCGCCCTTTCGGGTTTTCGGCCTAGCGAGCCTCTCAAGGGTAGTATTTCTTCAACTTGTCCATGTTGATCGGTTGGGAGAACTCTAGGCCATCTAGGTCCATCAGAACCACAGCTCCACCTGACCAGATAGACTTGATGATGTAGGGACCAGTCCAATTGGGTCTGAACTTGCCCCTTGGGTCGTGGATGGGAGCTCGGTTGTCTTTGAGCACCAAATCTCCTTCCTTCAAATTCCTAGACTTAACCTTCTTGTTAAAAGCCCGGGCGATTCTGCGTTGATATCCTTGGACATGGTACAGTGCTTTCAATCTCCTTTCATCAAAAGCATGAGTTCCTCGAATCTGCTCTGCTGCCAATCTGCCTCGGCTATCTGACACTCAGCCAATACTCGTAATGACGGACCTCAATCTCTATAGGTAGAACGGCCTCCATCCCATAACCAAAGAATACGGAGTCGCCCCGGTAGAAGTTCTAATTGAAGTTCGGTAGCCCCACAGAGCAAACGGCAACTTATCTGGCCAGTCCCGATAGGTTTCCACCATCTTCTGCAGTATGTGTTTGATATGTTTGTTGGCGGCCTCAACTGCTCCGTTGGTCTGCGGCCGATAGGTACGACTTATGAAAAGCCACATTGTATTTCTCCAACAAATCAATCACCTCTTTCTTGAAGTGGGAACCATTGTCCGAAATGATCTCATTCGGGACTCCATAACGGCAGATAATGTTGTTTCTGATAAACTTCGCGACATGCGAAGCCTTCAACACGGCATAAGATTGGGCCTCGACCCACTTTGTAAAGTAATCTATTGCTACCAAGATAAACTCATGCCCATTCGACCCCTTCGGGGTAACAGCTCCAATCACATCGATCCCCCAAACTGAAAATGGCCATGGCGACGTCATGTTGTACAGCTTTGACGGCGGGATGTTCATGCGGTTTGCATGAATCTGGCATTTGTGGCATCGCCGAACAAAGCCGATACAATCTTCCTCCATGGTAGACCAGTAGTAGCCCTGTCTGAGGATCTTCCGTGCCAGCATCACCCCATTCATATGTGCCCCACATTCTCCTCCATGGATGGCCTCCATCAGGCGCTTCGACTCTTCGGCTTCCACACACAGCTTGTGCATTCCCAGATGACCTCTTTTGTACAACTTACCCCCGCAGATGATAAACTGAACAGCCATTCTTCTAATTGCCCTTTTGTCTTTGGCATTTGCCCCTGGTGGATATGCCTCCTTTTCCAAGAAGTTCCATATGTCGTAATACCAAGGGTTGTTATCTTGCACTTCATCTATGGCAGAGATTGACTCGTAGGCAGGTGCAAATTTCTGGTCAATAATGACTGGACGCATCCGGACCCCAGATGGGATGTCTATCATGGAAGATAGAGTTGCTAGCGAATCTGCGAACCTGTTGTTCTCTCTTACTAGGTGAGTGAAACTTAACTTCTCAAACCGAGGAATTAACAAATCCAAGGTCTGGTGGTAAATTATCATCTTTTCCTCTTTTACTTTCCAATCTCCTTTAGCTTGAGACACAACTAGGTTCGAATCTCCAATGACGTCCAATCGTCTTGCCCCTAGTTCCAGGGCAGCTTCTAGACCGGCAATACATGCCTCATACTCTGCCTCATTGTTTGAGACTTTGAACCGAAGCTTGAATGCTAAAGGGATACGGGAATCGTCAGGTGCTATCAGCAACACCCCTATCCCATACCCGTACTGATTTGACGCTCCATCAAAATACATCGTCCAAGTTTCATCTTCGATGTGCAGAATAGCTTCATCTGGGAATAGGTACTCAACCGCTTCATCCCCTTCAACCGGGTGGTCGGCAAGGAACTCTGCTACCGCTCTTCCTTTTACTGACTTGCGCGTCACATACTTGAGATCAAATTCGGAGAGCACACAGCACCAACGAGCTAGCCTACCCGTAAGCGCTGGTTTCTCGAAAAGATATTTGATGGGATCAAGTCGTGAAACCAACATTACAGAGTGAGCTAACAGGTAGTGCCGCAGCTTCCTGGTAGCCCATACCAAGGCCAAACAAGCCTTCTCCAGCGGAGTGTAGCGGGTCTCGTAGTCTAGCATCTTCTTGCTCAGATAGTAAATGGCCCTTTCCACTTTATCTTCCGACTCTTGTGCGAGCATGCAGCCCATTGTAGTTTCAGTTACTGATAGGTACAGTATCAACGGTTTTCCCGGCTTTGGTGGTGACAACACGGGCGGGTTCTGTAGATATTCTTTAATCTGTTCAAATGCAGCTTGGCATCGGCCGTCCCATTGGAACTTCTTTCCTTTCTTCAGGAGACCAAAAAGTGGTTCACAAGTTAAGGTTAGTTTAGAGATAAACCGTCTTATGAATTGCACTTTACCCAGAAAGCCTCGCACCTCCTTTTCAGTCATTGGTGGTGGCATTTCTAAGATGGCCTTGATTTTGGAAGGGTCGACTTCGATGCCCCTTTGTGTAATCAGAAATCCCAACATTTTTCCCGCTGTAACACCGAATGTACACTTCTGAGGATTCAACCGCAGCCGAAATTCCCTGATCCTTTGAAAAACTTTTGCAAGGCGGTGTAGTGGCCCTCTCTTTCTTTGGACTTGACAATCATGTCGTCACATACACCTCGACCTCTTTATGGATCATGTCATGCAATATTGTTGTTGCAGCCCGTTGATATGTAGCCCTAGCGTTCTTCAACCCAAATGGCATCACTCTGTAGCAATATGTACCCCACGGGGTGGTAAAAGCAGTCTTCTCCCGGTCTTCGGGTGCCATTACTATCTGATTATAGCCTGAAAAGCCATCCATGAACGAGAGCAAAGCATGCCCCATCCTTCGGACTGGCTCTGTTCAAATCCCTGAAGTCCACACATACCCGGATTCTGCCATCCTTCTTCGGCACTGGAACAATGTTGGCCAACCAAGTCGGGTATTCGGATACCAGCAGGAAGCCTGCGTCAATCTGCTTGGTGACCTCTTCTTTGATCTTAATGGCCCAATCAGGGCGGATCCTTCTGAGTTTCTGTTTGACAGGTCGGGCCTCGGGGTCAAGAGGGATCCGGTGCTGTACAATCTCAGGATCGATTCCAGGCATGTCTTCGTAGGACCACGCAAAAACATCTTTGAAATCTTTTAATAAAGCGACTAAGCGCTCGCGTTCCTCCGAAGACAACGTGGACCCGATCTGGACCAGCCGCGGGTCCTTCTCAGTACCAATGTTCACGGTAGTGATTTCATCCATTAAGGGTTTAACAAACCTCTCCTGCTCTTGTTCAATTAGTCGTTGCAAAACCGAAGGAATTTCGTCCTCGTCGTTTTCATCAAAATTTTGAAAGTCCTGATTTAAACAATAAACCAAAGGCACAGAAAAGTACTCGGAAACCACAGTCACCTCATTCTCATTAGATACTTCCGAACCGTCCAATTCTTCTGTTACAACAGACTCAAAAGAGAAAGAAAAAGACGACCTGGACAGGACTGTGGCATCCGGGTTATCACCCCCAGGAATACCGAACTCAGACTCAGACGAGCTGGAACCTGATTCCGACTCACAAGACTCGGTGGAATCAGATTCCGGCTCACTACCTGACCCGGTGCTGCTAGATAAAAATCCCTCCTCGTACTGCCAGGTGAGGGAGGGTGCGATGGATGCATCCAAATAGCTGCTGGTGGGCCGGGCCGTTTCATCTCCGATCATGGACACCGAGGAGTTATCCCCAAGCACAACTGGTCGATCGAAGGATCTAAAGTAGACATGCCAGTGCTACCCCCATTTCGAATTCTGTGTCCGCAGACTCTGCTTCCTTGCTACGCTCAGTCTCAACTGTTGGGTCTGTCTGTTTTTCAACAACATCATCCCCAGATACTGCAGGTCAAAGAAAATTTCGAACCCCGGCACGCGCTTCTTCTCTGCGTTCCACCCGGCTCCGGAAAACCACAGAATGGAAAATCCTCCCCCTCCCGGACGAAGCGTCCGTCAGGGTACCTCGATGGGCCGATGCATCAATTCAAAGGGCTTTCCCATCTGTTTTGCTTTGGTCCTCGCAGCCGTCTCTTTTCCTTTTCTTACCCAATCTTCCTTGGTGGGCGTATATCCCAGGCCAAAGGTATGGGGGTTGTGCGGCACTTCGGCCAATGCTGCAATGCCTTTACAGCCGCTCTTTCCTAATCCCATCCCGGGGATGTATTGGAGCTTGTTCATGAGATACACTGCTTGGGCACTGACATATATCCCTTCGTTAGTAGCCATGATACTCTGTACAACCTGAGCCTTGGCCAAGGTAAAACCTGATATGAATACATCCTCCATGCCATGCTCGATTTCTAGAACAGGCGTGGATACCTCTGGTGGTGGGTGGATTGATGAATTCCCAAAGACAATGGCTACTCCCTTCCCGTAGGGGTATTTCACCATTTGATGCAAAGTAGACGATACTGCCTTTACCTGATGCAGCCACGGCCGCCCTAAAAGCAATTGAAGGTTGCAGGGACCTCTAAGACATGGAAATCTATCTCGTGCTGCCCGGCCCAACCTTTGTCTGAACTTTAACTGTTCCCATCACTTCTCTACTTGTATTGTCATATGCCCGGATGACCTGGGCTGTTGGTACAAAATCCATGGTTTTCAAGCCAATCGCATATGCTGTCCTTGCTGGGCAGACATTAATGGCGGACCCGGTATCAACAAGTACCACCGGTATCCACTTATTTCTACACTCCACGGAGATGTAGAGGGGTTTATTGTGATTCATGCCCTCGGGCGGAAGTTCTTTGTCTGAAAAGGTCAATGTCGGGGAACCTCCTCCCGGAAAGACCAATCCCACCAGCTGCTCTGGCGTGGTTTCTATTGAAAGCTTCGCTTTGTCCATGGCTGATAAAACAGCTTCTCTATGCACCCGTGATGCCATGAGCAATCCCCAAATGGAGATGTCTGCTTGTATCTTTTTCAGCTGTTTGAGTACAGCTTCTTCCTCAAGTTGCTTCTCCTTTTGCTTCTCGGCTTCCCTATCCTTCCCTGAAGCCTCTGGTTGATCCAAGTGTGGGGGTTTGAAATACCGCCCACTCCTCGTCATGTGGTCGACCTCTCCAAGGTACCAAGTGTTATCAGGTTGGTTATTCCCCCAATCTTCGTCCGTATGGGCAAGACACAAGTCTTCATCTTCCCACCACATTCCATCAGCAGCTGACAAACATCTGTCTGGCCCTGGTAGACTGTTTTTTTTGCGCTCGCAGCACCTTCCATCCATATGCCTGCAGTATTCTCGGTTCCTGTGCACACAGCAGTTTCAACTCCCACATGGGCCTTTGCTTTCCTGATTCTCTCGGAATCTTCAAAACTTGCTTGTTCTGACATGACTGACTGTTCAATCATCTCCGTACTCAAAATGTTCCAATCTCGGGCGAAATTCTTGACACCGGGGCCCCCCGGCGATGTGTTCTGCTCTTCGACCCTTCCGGCCGTCGCTGATATTCTTATTCCTGTTGAACTCTGCTCTGCCTGAAATTCTCCTACCACATCGGGCTGATCGTCCAACCACCCGGTAACTTCCGCTGAATCCTCATAATCGAACCACGCAACTGCCGCGTCCTCTGGGTATTGGTCACTGTAAAATTGGAGATCGGCCAGGTCCTCCCCTACAGCTGTTACATCATCTGTTCCTTGCCCTAGACTATCTCCTTGGATCATACACAACTCTCCCCCTGTTGGCAATTCTACCCCGGGCCCATCTTGGCCTTTTGGTGAAATGTAGTCACTCGGACTATATGTCTTCCCAACGTAACTGCCGGATTCCGCAGACTCTGACTCAAACAACTGTTTTTCCTTTGGGATCTCCCTTTCCTTGTTCTTGGCGGTCACCGCCGCTGGCTTAGATTGGGTCATGGAGATGTCCATCATGCACAAGTCGGTGCAATCGGGGAGGAACACCTCTGGTTTAGGCAGGTGGGTAGGGGTGATATAGATACTAGGATCGTAGGACACAGTCCCAGCATAGATGAAATTGAGTCTTTTGGGTGGTGGAGCTTGGTTATGTTTCGCGTGGGACCTCGCTACAGCTCGGACTCTCTTTTTGAAGCTGCGGTTCTAAATCTGAACCAAAGAGTCCAACTCTGGCAAATCGTTTTGAAGAAAAACAGATTTTTTGAAAAGTAGTGCCAACATGGACTGCTTTGCCAATTACAGAGTCGCCACCTAAATATTTTTTAAATGGGGGAATTAGGAAACCCTGACTCGGTGCCAAAGGCCACGTGTCCGTCATCACCAAATGTCTTGGCTCGGGAGCTTGGGTACGATCGGGGAAGGTCAGCTATGAGCACCCCCTTTCGCCCGGTTCGAAGACCGGCCTCTACTAACCGTGATATCCGTTTTTCAAAACATTACATGCTCTTATTCCAATTATTAACCTAGAATTACTATGTTGTGCGCGCAGTAAACAAGTATAGACTGGATTGCTTAATTTGGAAACAAACATTGCATATCCGTTTGTTTTGAAAATGCTTTGGAATTTGCTACTCGCAAGTAGGCTAAAACACGGATTTCAATGAGTTTTTCCAACTCAAGCAATCCAACCTCCACCCACAGGCATTCAAACAGTTTATCTCATATAAGCACTTAGCCGCATGGTAAGCATACTGTCATGGCAACATTCACACGCATGCGATATGCTAAAGCGTAAAATACTTACATCGTACTCCGTGCCAAAACAAGAAACTAGTTAGCAGACATGCATGTCCCTAGGTCATGTTAAGTGGCTAATGCAACACAGGCAAGGATGCAATTTAGAGTAGGCTCGGCTAACCTTAAAATGGCACGTGAAATGCAATCATTTGATGCACGTATTCAAGTTGGAATTTAGAATACAATGCAGTTTGTATGGTGTACCGAGCCCGATGCATGTCAACAAATGCATGGATGCACGCATGCATTGCATAAGGTATGCTAAAATAGACGTGCCCTAATCTACCATCATAAGCAGGTAAATAAAAGGGAAGAAAGAAGTGGGGGTTGGAAGACATACACACACTCACCCACACTTATTACAATTATGCCCTCACACGGAGGGGCCAAAAGAATATACAGTCCAAAAATAAAACAGTCCGAATACAGAATAAATAAATTATTACAGAAATTTCTAATTATCAAATTAAATGAAATGTAAAAAGAAGGGGCCTCAGCCCTGCCTCGGAATATGCGAATGATGTATGCTCGAATTCGACTCGCCCGGAAAGTCCGCGCCGCACCACTGCTGCTTCTGTTTCCAACTGCCCTGCCTTTCTGAAAACTGCCAAAGCCTCAGGACATGCTCCAAATGAACTGCAGTACACCACCGGCTAGAGGGAATGACCACCGGCTGCTTAAATTGACCACCGGCTGAAATGAAGGCTATCGGCTGAAAATATAGTGCCGGCCGGCACATTATACTGCTGGTCGGCAGAAAGTTCCTGCAGGGGACAGTTTGACAGCAGCAGCAGACCAGCAATGCATGGCATGGGCTTTTAGGCATATGTATGCACGGCCATTGCCTCCTATCATGTTTGGGAACTCAAGGAAGCATGACCCTTGGTTCTTGGCCATCAATTATGCATGTTGATGCATGATGGCCTAAGGAACCAAGGTTGCATTTTAATGGTAATGCATGCAACACACAAATGAGACCAAAACCTTATCATGTATGGATCAAAGGTCTTGGTGACCAAGAGTCGAAACAAGTTGTGCACCACTTGTAGTGTGAACTTCCCTCAACCCTTATGCTTGGTTTGACAACCCCAAACCAAGTGATGCAATGCATGTTATGCAAACATGACTCCATAACACAATCCAATGCTAGAATGCCAACATGCTAAATGTAATGCAACATGCAAGGTGCAAATGCAATGTAAGCATGGACAAATCAAGCATAGGCTCATCATGCTATAACACTTAATGAAACAAGTATGTAACAAACATGACGCAAGCATACAATGGTGGACTTAAACCATAAGGGGCAGACCTCAATCCACCCCAAAACAGTGGCCAAAAGCTTCAGTAAGTCAAGTCAAAACATGAGGATATACAAGGCTAAACCCATGACACATTTCTAGACAAAGTAGAGCATTACAAAGCAAGTGTAAGATGCAAAGCCCAAACAGAAAAAGACCCTTCTACAACACTGAAGAGGGACCAAAAATATGACTACTTTCAGTAGATGAAAACCCCCAAATCAGTATACAAATATGCCAAAGATACTACGCAAGAAATAGGCCAACAAAGGGCTATAACATGAAGTATACAAAAAATTCATCAAACAGCCAAAGACCCTTAATGAAACATGACAAGGGGGTCAAAATATGGCCACTCTCAGTTCTGATAATGGCCGAAAAACAGAAGAAAGATAAGCTAAACAAACATGCAAAAATGGGGACCAAAGAGGGGTAATGAAGCAAGTCATACATGGAGGTCCCCAATAGTGTTGAGCCCTTCTTCAATGTTGAAGAAGGGCTCAAAATAAGCCTATTTTCAGTTTACATGATGCTCCAAAACAGACTACAAGATAGGCTAAAAGCTAGTGCAAGATTGGGGAATATAAAGCAACTAACTCACCCTTGAAGAACACTTTGAAGAACAGCCACTCCAGCCACCTTCTTGTGATCAAAACCAGTCCAAAAACTCAAGATCAAGCCCTCCAAGCCCCTCAATCTCGAAATAAAGTGTAATAGTGTGTGTAATGGTGCAAAAGTAAGGTAAAAGTGCACTGTTTGGCCACAAAACACACACACAAGGATGAGAGAGAGTGAGATATAGAGAGAGAGAATGTATAAGCTCTGGTTTTTGATCTCTTAAAATGGCTAACCCTTAGCCAAGAAGACAAGGCCTCCTCTTATAGAGGAGGCAATCTTGTAAGCTTAGCAACCAAGCAAACAAGAGGCTCATCCCTCCATACACGTGTATGGAGGGGAAGAAAGTGGTAGACAGCTGCTTAAAAATATCTCAAAAAGCAGCTGCACAGTAGTCGGCACGGCAAAATTGTCATTTTGACAAAATTGACTGCCGACCGGCACAAAAGAGAGCCGGCCGGCACAATATAGTGCCGGTGGCAACACCAACCAGCCGGTGGCCTCTAGCCACTGCCAGTGGTGTGTGGGGATGCCTCAAAAGGCATTCCCTGCCCCTCCAAGGCAAAGCACAAGTGTTTGGTGCAAAACCAGACACAAAACAGTCGAGTTCGGAGATCCTGAGACAAGGCGCGTAGCCGAGAACTCCGGGAACTCCAAACGAACACGAACATGGATGATCACCGAGTGCTCCATCGGTGACGTCCAAGTCTTGAGGACGGTCAAAAATGGGGTGTCTACAAGCATCTGAAGCTTCCATAAGCTCTGGGAGGGGACGCAGGAACACCTGACTCATCAATGCTCCAAGTTTATTGCTTTGATCTAACTTTCAAGTTTTCCTTTTGAATGTAATAAAAAGCAACTTTGATTTGTATCAAGAGGTAGAGAACTCTGTATTGAAATCAATGAAATTGAAGGTTGCGGGTACTGAAAATTTTCCTTTTGGTCCAAAAATGGTCTAAGTTGTAAAAAGATTAATTTGAAAAAAAAATTAACTTTTGTTAAAACTTTTCAAAACCATTTTCGATAAGGATCACAACTGGACACACTTGGAATCTATCCTCGAGCTGTATAACGCCAAATCCAGAAATGGAAAATTGCCCCTTGTTTGAATAGCACTGCACTGTACTGTAACCAGCTCTCATAGGGAAGATCTCAACCGAACTCTTGGATGCAGAAAAGACAAAGATGGCCAGAACAATCTCATGGACACAGTTGATTTGGAAGTGTTTATGGCTGGACTTCAAAATGAAGCTGCCTACCTATCCCAAAGATGGGAATCAAGCCTTACGTAGTTTGGTGCAGGTTCACTCGGGTATTAACACTCTTCTTTTCCGCTCTAACTTTTGCCAAGGCCGCCCTTTCTAGGTTTTCAACCTTGCGACCTCATTTTTTCTTGTTTCAAATTTTTTGTGCTCTAACTTTTGCCTAGGTCGCCCTTCCAGGTTTTCGGCCTAGCAAGCCTCTTAGGGGTAGTATTTCTTCAACTTGTCCATATTGATTGGCTAGGAGAATTCAAGGCCATCTAAGTCCATAAGGATGACAGCTCCACCCGACCAGATAGACTTGATGATGTAAGGACCAGCCCAATTAGGTCTGAACTTGCCCCTAGGGTCGTGGATGGGAGCTCGATTGCCTTTGAGAACCAAATCCCCTTCTTTAAGGTTCCGAGACTTAACTTTCTTGTTAAAAGCACTGACAATCCTACGTTGATAACCTTGAACATGGTACGGTGCTTTCAGCCTTCTCTCGTCGAACAGCATTAGTTCTTCGAACCTGCTCTGCTGCCAATCCGCCTCTGTTATCTGGCACTTAGCCATAACCTGCAACGATGGAACCTCAACTTCAATCAACAGAACAACTTCCATCCCATAAACCAAGGAATATGAAGTTGCCCCAGTAGATGTTCGAATTGATGTTCTATAACCCCAGAGAGCAAATGGCAGTTTGTCTGGCCAGTCTCTGTAAGTTTTCACCATCTTCTGTAGAATGTGCTTGATGTTCTTGTTGGCGGCCTCAATAGCTCCGTTGGTTTGTGGCCGATATGTAGATGACTTATGAAAAGCCACGTTGTACTTCTCTAACAAGTCGATCACTTCCTTCTTGAAGTGGGAACCATTGTATGAGATGATCTCATTCGAGACCCCATATCGCGAAATGATATTATTCCTGATGAACTTGGCTACATGCGACACTTTCAGCACTGCATAGGATTGGGCTTCCACCCACTTAGTAATGTAGTCTATTGTTACCAAGATATACTCATGCCCATTTGAGCCTTTTGGCGTAACTGCCCCAATAACATCAATTCCCCAGACTGAAAATGGCCATGGTGAAGTCATGTTGTACAGCATCTACGGCGGGACATTTATGCGATTTGCATGAATTTGGCATTTGTGGCATCGTCGAACAAAATTGATTCAATCCTCCTCCATGGTTGACCAGTAGTAGCCCTGCCTGAGAATCTTCTGGGCTAGCATTACTCCGCTCATGTGCGATCTGCACTCTCCTCGGTTGATGGCCTCCATTAGGCACTTCGACTCTTCTGCACCAACACACAACTTGTGCATTCCCATATGGCCTCGTTTGTATAACTTACCCTGCAGATGATAAACTGAGCAACCATGCACCGTATTGCTGTCTTATCTTTGGCATTTGCCCCTAGTGGATAAGCTTCCTTTTTTAGGAAGTTCCAGATATCATAGTACCAGGGGTTTTGATCTTGTACTTCATCAATTATGGCGATCAACTCGTAGGACGGCACATATCTCTGTTCAATAATGATCGGACGCATCTGGACTCCAAAAGGGATGTCTATCATAGAAGATAGAGTTGATAAGGCGTTAGCGAACTTGTTGTTCTCTCTTAATAGATATGTGAAGGTTAACTTCTCAAACCTGGGAATCAGAATGTCCAGGGTTTGGTGATAGATTTTCATTCTTTCTTCTTTAACTTTCCAATCTACTTTTTCTTGAGATACAACCACCCGATGATGTCTAACCTTTTTGCCCCTAGTTCCAGGGCGGCTTCCAAGCCAGGGATACACGCTTCGTATTCTGCTTCGTTGTTCGATACCTTGAACTGGAGTTTGAAGGCTAAAGGTATATGGGAATTGTCGGGTGCTATCAGCAACACCCCTATCCCATAACCGTACTGGTTAGACGCTCCATCAAAGTACATTGTCCAAGTTTCTTCTTCAACTTGCAGAATGGCCTCATCCAAGAATAAGTACTCTACTACTTCGTCCCCTTCTACTGGGTGATCTGCCAGGAACTCTGCTACAGCTCTCCCCTTGACAAACTTGTGAGTCACGCATTTTAGATCAAACTCGGAGAGAAGAAGCAACCAACGAGCTAGCCTACTCGTAAGCGTTGGTTTCTCGAAGAGATATTTGATGAGATCTAATCTGGAAACCAGAATTACAGAGTGAGCTAACAGGTAGTGCCTCAACTTCCTGGTGGCCCATACCAAAGCTAAATAAGCCTTTTCCAGTGGCATGTAGCGGGTCTCATATTCCAGCATCTTCTTGCTCAGGTAATAGATGGCTTTCTCCACTCTATCTTCAGATTTCTACGCAAGCATGTAGCCCATAGTTGTGTCGGTTACTGACAAATACAAAATCAATGGCTTCCCCGGCTCTGGCGGTGACAACACGGATGGGTTCTGCAGATACTGCTTGATCTGCTCAAAAGCAACTTGACATCGGTGATCCCATTGGAATTTCTTTCCTTTCTTCAGGAGACCAAATAGTAGTTCACAAGTCAATGTTAATTTTGTAATAAATCGTCTTATGAATTGCACTCTACCCAGAAAGCCTCGCACCTCCTTTTCAGTCCTTGGTGGTGGCATTTCTAAGACGGCCTTGATTTTGGAAGGATCAACCTTGATGTCCCTCTGTGTAATCAAGAACCCCAGCATTTTCCCTGCTGTGACACCAAAAGTGCATTTCTGTGGATTTAGCCTCAACCGATATTCTCTGATTCGTTGGAAAAATTTCTTCAAGGTGGTGTAGTGGCCCTCTCTTTCTTTGGACTTGACAATCATGTCGTCCACGTACACCTCAACCTCCTTGTGGATCATATCATGTAAGATAGTGGTTGCAGCCCGTTGATAAGTAGCCCCAGTGTTCTTCGAACAGAACGGCATCACCCTACAGTAGTAGGTTCCCCACAGCGTGGTGAAGGCAGTCTTCTCTCTATCTTTAGGTGCCATCAAGATCTGGTTATACCCGGAAAATCTGTCCACGAAGGAAAGCAGTGCATGGCCTGCGGTGAAGTCCACCAATTCGTCGATGTGCAGTAGAGGAAAATCGTCCTTCAGACTAGCTTTGTTCAGATCTCTGAAATCCACACATACCAAAATTCTGCCATCTTTCTTCGGCACCAGAACAATGTTGGCCAACCAAGTCGGATATTCAGATACTAGCAAGAACCCTGCGTCTATCTGCTTGGTGACCTATTCCTTAATCTTCAAAGTCCATTCCGGGCGTATTCTCCGAAGTTTCTGCTTGACGGGTCGGGCCTTAGGGTCAAGAGGGATCTGATGCTTTACAATCTCAGGATCGATTCCAGGTATGTCTTCGTAGGACCACGCGAAAACATCTTTGAAATCTTTTAATAAAGCGACTAAGCGCTCGCGTTCCTCCGAAGACAACATTGATCCTGATTTGGACTAGACGCAGATCCTTCTTAGTACCCACGTTAATTGAAATGATTTCATCAACCAGGGGTTTTACAAACCTTTTTTCCTCTCGATCAATCAAATGTTTTAAAACCAGAGGAATTCCTTCATCATCGTTTTCATAAAAATTTTGAAAGTCATGATCAATGCAATACACAAGTGGCACAGAGAAGTACTCGGAAACAGCAGTGGTACCATTCTCATTCAAAGCTTCCAGCTCATCCAATTCCTCGGTTAAAACAGACTCAAAAGAAAAGGAAAAAGACGACCTGGACAAAACAACGGCATCCGGGTTACCAACCCCAGGAATATCGGACTCTGACTCGGAAGAACTGGAATCTGATTCCGACTCCACAGACTCTGTGGAATCACATTCTGACTCACCACCTGATTCATAACTGCCGGACAAAAAGCCCTCCTCAAGCTGCCAAGTGAGAGAGGGTGTGTTAGATGCATCCAGAATGCCGGTAGATGGGTCCACACCTCAGTCTGCCCCAATCATGGAAACAGTGAAGTCATCCTCCAAGCTCTTCGGTTTGATCTAAGGATCCGAAAGGAGACAAGCCAGCGCTTCTCCTATCTCAAGTTCATTACCGTTGGACTCATCCTCTGTACTCTGTTCTACCTCAGGAGTTAAGTCAGTCTGTTCTTATGTGGCTTCATCCTCTTGCAGTTGTAGGTCGAATAAGATCTCAAAGCCAGGCAAACGCCGCTTCTCAGAGTTCAACCATGGCTCAGGAAAGCCGCAAAATGGGAAGTCTTCCCCCTCCTGGACAAAGTGGCTGTTTAGGGTTCCTTGAATTGGTCTGTGCACTAGCTCATAGTGCTTCCTACTTTGCCTTGCCTTGGCTCTTCCTGCCGTTTCTTTTCCCTTTCTTACCCAATCCTCTTTGGTAGGCGTGTAACCTAGACCAAAGGTATAAGGGTTGTGTGGCACTTTGGCTAATGCAGCAACGCCCTTCTGGCCGTTCCTTCCTAATCCCATTATGGGTACATGTTGTAACTTATTCATGAGGTAGATTGATTGAGCACTGATGTACAACCCCTCATCAATAGCCAGAATATCTTGCACCACCCAGGCCTCAGCCAAGGTGAACCCAGACAAGAAGACATCCTCATCACCATGTACAATTTCCAATACCGGTGTAGAGACTTCTAGCGGAGGATGTATAGAAAAATTCCCAAAAAAAATAGTTACCCCTTCCCATGGGAAATGCAGAGTGGAAAAGACAACTTTCACTTAGTGCAGCCATGGCCGTCCAAGGAGTAAGTTTAAAGTGGCTGGGACATTTAGGACGTGAAACGCAATATCCTGTTGTGCCGAGCCAACCTGCGTTCTAATCTGAACTGTCCCCATCACTTCCAGACTTGTATTATCATAAGCCCGAATCACCTGGGCCGTTGGTAAAAAGTCTGCTGGCTTCAACCCAATAGCATAGGCCATGCATGATGGCCACACATTAATTGCAGACCCGGTATCAACCAAGATGACTGGTATCCACTTCTCTTTACATTCCACAGATATGTATAGTGGTTTGTTGTGCTCAGAGCCCTCAGGTGGCAATTCCTTATCTGTGAAAGTCAAAGTCGGCGAAGCGCCTCCCGGGAAGACCACTCCCACTAACTGCTCAGGGGTTGTGGTGATAGAGAGCTTGGCCCTATCCATTGCAGACAATACAGCTTGCCAGTGCACGAACGAAGCCATGAGCAACCGCAGATGGATATGTCTGCTTGGATCTTCTTCAGCTGCTTTAGTACAGCTTCTTCTTCTAGCAATTTCTCCTTCTGTTTCTCTACCTCCTTATCCTTCCCAGATGCTTCTGGTTGGTCCAGGTGTGGGGGCTTAAAATACGGCCCACTCCAAGTCATGTGATCCACTTCTTCAGAATACCAAGTATCATCTGGCTGATTCTGTCCCCAATCTTCATCAGTATGGGCAAGATGCAAATCATCATCTTCCGACCATGCTCCTTCGGCAATCGACAGACAACTGTCCTGTTCCGCTGTAATTATTCCCGCATCCACAATATAGTCAGTCCCCGCAGGACCTTTGGCTTTTCTAGCCTTCTGATCACTCTCAGTTCTTTCATGTTCGAACCGCTTCGGTGCGGCCTCTTGTTTTGTATCGGCTGTACAAATGCTGCTCAATTCCTTAGCAAAGTTTTTAGTACCGGTGCTCTCCGGCAACTTTCCTTTGTCATTGACCGTTCTGGCCCCTGTAGCAATTCCTGCTTCCGGTTGTTCCAGTTTTGGTTGAGACCCCTCATCAACATTCGGCTCATCACTAAGCCACCCTAAATTATCCGTTGATCCATTCATATCAAACCAGTTAATGCGCACATCTCCCGGATCTTGCTCGTCGAAGAATTATAGATAAGCGATGTCCTCCTCAAGGTCAGCTAAGTCATCCAGTCTCTGGCTTGGTCCGTCCTCCCGGACTACATTAACCTTCGGCCCTGTTGGCAACTCCACCCTGATTGGGCCTGATCGGCTGGCGCAATATAGCGGCAAGGGTTGTATTCCTCTTCTGCTAAGTCCACAGATCCCTCAGGTTCCGACCGACATTTCCATTCTCTACCAAGGTTATCCTGCCTTCCTCTCCACAGTCACCACCACTGGCTTGGGTTGGGATTGGTGACGTGTTCATTATGCATAGATCTGTGCTTTCTGGGATGAACAGCGATGGCTTAGGTAGGTGAGAGGGAGTGATGTATATGTTGGGATCGTATGGGACGGCCAGTGTTTGGATAGTTTATTTGCTTGGGTGGAGGGCTTGGTTATATGGTGGAAGGGGTTTTTGTAGTGACGTTGGCTTTTGAGGAGGTGCTATCACTTTGTTGTCAATGAGATCCTGATCTCATGACGTAATCTAAGCATAGGTCGGTATCATGACCATGCTGCTGGTGGAAGGCGCAGTATTTGGCCAGTTATTGTAGGAGGGAGGGGATTAGGCAATGGGCGCGACCCTAGGGGCTTCAGATGCCCTTTTTTGAGCAGGACCCTCAAGGCCGCAGATAGAGTCATATAGAGTGGGGTGAAAACCCTCTGGCCTCGGGGTTGGTGCTTTTCATGTTGTGAGGTGGTTTTAGATATGCCGGCAAAAGGGGTGGCAGTTTTCGGTATGGTGGTGACCATACCAACATTAGAGGTCCTTGCAGCTGCACTACTACCGGTAGTCACATTCGAACTGCGTATAAAAGCCCTCTTGGGCTGATCTTTCTCGTGGTCTATCAAACCCTATTTCATTGCATCCTCTATTTGCACCCCTATTTCATGGAGGTCGGCAAATGTTGACAGAGGCAAGACTATCATTTTCTGCAGCAGCCTCGGTTGCAGGTTACGAACCACCATTCGGATCTGGTCCTTTTCAGCTGATCGGGTTGTCATCATGGAGGCCTTGGCCCTCCATAGGGTTACAAAGTCGGAGAATCCCTCCTTCTGCTCTTGGCAGGTTACTTCGAGATCACAGATTGTGACCTCGATCTATGTGTTGTAGGGGTACTACAGTACGAAGGCCTCAGCCATTTCCTCCCAATTCCTTTTTACAGAATCCTCGAGTTTAGCGTACCAGATGGCCGTGATACCTAACAAGGTCTGACCAAAGAGGGATAACTTCTGTAGTCTGAATAGGCCCATCGGCCGTAGAATGTTTGAAAATCGTTGCAAGTGGACCATGGGATCACCCGAGCTGTCGAAGCGGTCTATGTGTGGCATTTTAAATCTATCCGACAATGTCACCGCCAAATTTGTATAGTCGTCCTCTATATCTGGGATCGAGTTGACACCTTGAGCTCGTTTAAAAAGCTTCTCAAGCTTGCTCACTTTCAGAGCAGTAGGGCCGATCTCAAACTCAAACAGTGCCTCCGTTAGGTAGACCGGTGCTTTAGAAGTCTGGGATGGAACTGGCTCTGCCGGAATGTCTGCATTTTCCTAGACATTAGTGGCATCCCTAGGTATTGGAACCCTGACTAGGGATGGATGTGAAGCAAAAGCTGCTGCTTGTTGTGGTTGTTGTTGCTGTTGAAGCTTGGCGATTAACTCAGCCTACCGGGCTTCAATTTTCACTTGGCGAGCGGTGACTTCCACTTGGCGGGCAGCATCCAGCTGCATGGCCTCGATGGTCTATTGAAGTTGATGCAACATATCCTCCATATTGTCTACGGGGTGCTATCTGCCGGAATCGGTGTGTATTCCCTTTCCGAAGTTGATGTAGAGCACAGGTGGAGTAGACAGTGATCGTCGAATTGACGACTGCTGAATCGGTGATCGATGCTTGACTCTCCTCCGTCTTGTAACCGGGGGTAGTGAAGCAAACACTGGTTGTCCTCCAATAAGATCCTTAGATCGGTAGATCCTCCTTACTCTGGTCCAGAGTGCTTGGGGCGTAACTGCCTCGTCTGAAGCAATCGTGAAAGACTACTTGCAAAAAGAAAATAAAGCAAAAAGAGACAAAAATCAGAAACCGCATAGAACCTCGGCTCAGACAGAAACAACACGCAGTTGTAGTCATAAGCTGGGCAATCTGTACTCAAACACTGATTTTTGTCCCAAATTGATACTCTCAAACTGATACCTAGACTTGCAACTGATACATACATTCTAGCAGAGTTTCACTCTAAAAGCACGTATCAAGCAAGTGAGAGCCAAAACACCCCTATGATGGAGTAGGGTTACCTTGTCCTAATTTTGTTAGGAACTAGGGGTTCGGTACGCAAGCAAGCGGTTTCAAACAAACCTACATTCGGGTGAGCAACCTATCCTAATTTGGAACAGTCTCTAAGGCTTCCGATATACAACTAGGTCGATTGGTCAAAAAGGGTGCCTCAGCAAGACCACCTAATATACCTCTCGCTCCTAACACTAAGAAGTGAAAAGAGGATCAAACGGTACAGCGGTAGTCCAGACCCAAGGTTTTTGTTCCCATCATGGCAGAGCCTGCAACCGGTCAGCCTTATGGCAAGCTTTTCCAAGTGAGCCTCCAGTAAACCGCTCAGGAATAGCAAATGGCAAACACTGTGACTTAGGCGCACAAATGCAAATGCAATGCAAAGAAACACATAAGTGTAAATAAAACAACATATCATGAGTCTGAATCAAGTTCTCTAAGTCCCTAGCAGAGTTGCCAGAAACTGTAGCTCGACTTTTTTTCGCGCCCCCCTTTTGGAGAGCTCGAATTGGTCCTACAGTTCGGACTCCTATCACGGTTCTGAATCTAATCTCACAAAGTGCAATGTGAGACTGATAAACACCAAAGAGTCCAAATCCGGCAAATCGTTTTGGAAATTTGATTTTGAATCAAAAAGCGCCAAAAATGGACTGCTTTGCCAGATTACAGAGTCACCACCTAAATATTTTGTTTTGGGGAAAATTTAGGAAACCCTGACTCGTGCCAAAGGCCATGTGTCCGTTATCACCAAAGTTGCCTCGGCTCGGGAACTTGGGTACGAGGGGGGAAGGTCATGAATTGAGCACCCCCGCTCGCCCGATCAAAGGATCGGCCTCTACTAACCATGATATGTTGTTTTATAAACCCCATGTGTTCTTATTTCGGTTATTAGCTAACATTACTATGTGACGCGCACAAGCAAGTATAGACTAAAATTGCAAGAATTGGAACAACTCAACTCACGTTAGTTTTCGAAAATGGTATGAATTTGCCACCCTCAAGTGGGCTTAAAAGTTTGCGGATTTGCCACCTCAAGTGGGCTTAAAACTCTCATTAGTTGAATCATCCCAATTCAAACAATTAAGCCTTCATCCACAGGCATTCATGCAGTTTAGTATTTAAGCAAATAGCCTCACAGCAAGCATGCTATCATGGCAATATGGCAATCACACTCATGCAAGTATGCTAAAGCATAAAACTTACCAAGTACTCCAAGCCAAAACAAAAACTAGTTAGAAAGATGCATGATCCCAACTATACATGATGCCTAATGCAACACATGCAATATGGAATTAATAGGCTCAGCTACTAATATGGCATTTGATTTGATTCAATTTGATAACATGCTTTTAACACGTATTCAAAGAAGTATTGAATTTTGCAATGCAGTTTGAATGAAGCACCGAGCCTCGGTGAATGCAAGACAAATGAATGGATGCAAACATGCAAACATATGGTATGCTAATTGAAAATGTCCCTAAACTAACCATCGAAAGCAGTTAAGTAAAAGGGAGAAAGACGCGGGGTTGGAAGACATGCACACAAGCACGCACACTTATTACAACATTGCGCCCTCGTGAAGGAGGGTCCGAATGAATAAGCTAATCTAATCTAATTAAGCTAATTAGACTAATTATTATAAACCAAACGAATAACTAGTAAACTAATTAGCAAACTAGTTAATTAAAGCAACACAAATGTACACTATCTAAACATGCAAAGTATTTAAACTACACTGCCTCAGCTCTGCTCCGGGAAGTGGAGGATGCTTGCACTCGGTTTTTGCCCCAAAAAGCCCTTTGTTTTGCTTCCGAGAGGCTCTATTTGCAGGGTTGAACATACTCCAAGAACTTTCTGCTCCACCTTACCAAACTTTTGCTGAGGATTGCACCAGTGGCCTACCGGCCATGATTCGTTGCTGTCGGCCCCCTGCCGGCCAAAAATGTGCCCTACCGGCCAAGGATGAAGCACTGTTGGCCATCAGTGAGCCACTACTGGCCGCTGGTGCTCTGAGTTACCACATTGCAACAGAGCACAAATAGAGGAAAATTGAGGGTTTTCCAGGGGTTTATCTATACTATGCCCCTCCTTATCTTCTCAAAATCTCAAATGAGTGGCACTCTTGGATCCAAAACCACTAATCAAGCATTTTCAATGCATGATGGCTGAGGAAACAAGGGGTACAATTTCATTGTATGCACAAATAAGACTCAAAGGACCACAACTCTATCATGCATGATCAAGGGCAATGGAGACAAAGGAGATTGGCTCATTTAATCACTTTGAGTATGAAATGGACCAATCTTCCTTGTGTTCAATATAACGTCCAATTGAACACATGCAATGCAACGCAAAATGCTTAGCTTACTCAAGTTTTACTTAGCACTTTTATGTACTCATTTTAAATTACCAACTCATTCTTTAGTTGATTAAGTCCAAGGTGAGTGTCCTCTAATGGAAGAGGTGTCAACGAAGGGAGGGTTTAAGGAAAAAGAGAGATCATGCCTTTGGTTAGTAGAACCCTTAAAAGAGGATTAAAACCATTAAGCACAAGTCCCAATCTCAAGCTTAAACACAACCTAAAGGTTAACCAACCCTCAAAGCAAATGAAAAAAGTGATGAAATGAGGGTGGTTGCAGATATTTCAGTGCTGAAATTATATTCAAAATGATACTAAAACATTCAAGCAACTCATGCAATTCATGTTCAAAAGCTTAAAACACCAAACTAATGAAGATCACAACACTATAGGCATGCAATGCAAAGCTAAAAAGGTACAAATACTTCAAAACAGTCCTAAAACAGCCTAAAAGGAGTCCTAAAACATGTTTGAAGTAAGCTAAAAATAGCTAGAATAAAAGGCCAAAACATAGCACAAGCTAAACTAGTAAGCACAATTGCACTACAAGCATACAAAGCAAGCCTCAAGTGCTTTAACCAACCCAAAACAGAGCTAAAACATGCCAAAATAGAACCTAAAACATGCTTGAATTAAGCTAAGTTAAGCTAGAAAATCATGCTAACATATGAAGCAACCTAGGCATGGAAGCAAGACACAAGGAGAGAAGGCTACCCCCTCCTATTTTGGACTCAAAACATGGTTTTTTCCACTAAAAATCCCCTAGAATTCAGTGGTTGAAAGGGCCAAAAAAGGTTGTTTTAAAAGCTTTGAAAGATGGCACAACAACTTAATAATCAAGCAACAAGAAGGGTAGACTACCCCTAACTCCAAACAAGCCTCAAACCACCATTTTAGACCATGAAAACAGAGATTTTCAGAGTCAAAACCAGCCTCAAAACAGTATATAAAGATAGCAAAACAAGTATTTTAAATAAGCTTAAAATACAAGTATTCTACCTCTTGAAGACAAGATGCAATTTAGGCACCAAAATCAAGCCAAACCAAGTCAAAACCCTCTTCTAGAGCTCAAATAAGGCCTCAAGTAACCTCTACTCAATGGCGATCAAGTTTGATCAAGGGCTTATATGCAAGAGTGTAGAGAATTTAGGCTATAAGGCACAAAATATCTAGAGACAGAGAGATTTTTTTCGTCTTAAAAAATTTCTAACCCTTGCACATGCAAGAGTGGACTTCTATATATAGAAGATACAAAATCCCCTCAAAGAGATCTAGCCATCCACGTGCTAGAAGATGGTTCAATCTGTGCAAACAGCTGGTAAAAAATATCACAAAATATTTGCTGATGCACTGGTGGCCGGCCGACAATCAGTGATGGCCGGCAGGGGCACATCGATGGCCAACAGGGCACATCAGTGGCCGACAGGCCAAGTGCCATGGCCGACAACCCTCAATGATGGCCTGCAGGCCATCAACAACATCAAGCTACAAAGACCAACACATGGTCCAAAGATGAGACATAATGGATACAGGGTTAAGGAAAACTCAAACCTGTGGCATTCCACCATGGACTTCAAGCATCCGATGAACAATCGAACTCGCCATCAGATGTACCTACAAGAACATCCAAGTCTTGAGGACGGTCAAAAATGGGGTGTCTACAGCACCGAGGCTCGGCGCATCATTCAAACTGCATTGCAATTTCAATACTTCTTTGAATATGTGTTTCGAAGCATGCTATCAAAGTGTTTCAAATGCCATATTAGTAGCCGAGCCTATTTAGTTGCATTATCGCATGAGTTGCATTAGGCATCTTGTATAGTTAGGATCATGCATCTTTCTAACTAGCTTTTGTTTTGGCTCGAAGTACTTAGTAGGATTTTATGCTTTAGCATTCTTGCATGAGTGTGATTTCCATATTACCTTGTTTTGCATGCTTGCCATGAGGCTATGTGCTTAATTGCTTAACTGCTTGAATGCCTATGGATGAAAGCATTGTTGCTTGAATTAGAACGATTCAATGAATGTGAGTTTTAAGCCCACTTTGTGAAGTGACGAAATCATGTTTTAAGCCCACTATGTTTGGTGGAAAATCCGCGTTTTAAGCCCACTTGAGGGTGGCAAATTCAAACCATTTTCGAAAACAAACATGAGTTGAGTTGTTCCAATTCTTGCAATTTTAGTCTATACTTGCTTGTGTGTGCGTCACATAGTAAACTTAGCTAATAACCGGAATAAGAACACATGAGGTTTATAAAATAACATATCATGATTAGTAGAGGCCGATCCTTTGATCGGGCGAGCGGGGGTGCTCATTTCAGGACCTTCCCCCCTCGTACCCAAGTTCTCGAGCCGAGGCAACTTGGGTGATGAGAGACACGTGGCCTTTGGCACAAGTCAAGGTTTTCTAAATTTTCCCCAAAATAAAATATTTAGGTAGCGACTCTGTAATCTGACAAAGCAGTCCAATTTTGGCATTATTTGATTTAAAATCGATTTTCCAAAAAGATTTGCTGGATTGGACTCTTTGGTGTTTATCAGTTTCACATTGCACTTTGTGAGATTAGATTCAGAACCGTGACGGGAGTCCGAACTGTGGGACAAATTTCAGCTCTCCGAAAGGGGGGCGGGAAGAAGTCGAGCTACACACATCCAGTCACATCACAACCCCTCTGTAGGAAGGCTCACTAGTTATGAGCGAAAGAAGGAGAATCTAGTAGAGTACTTGGGGCAAGAGTCCCCAACTTCAGCTTATCTAGCAACCACACCTGGGGAGGGATAAAAAATAAGAGAGATTAAAGAATAGAGAGATGTGCGGTAAGAGGAAAAATAAGGAAAAGGCTTTTCAGAGAAAATAGAGATTGAGTGCCAAAGTGATGTGAGAATCACAAATGAGAAAGGGGGGGAAACAATACCTAGAGAAGCAAGCTCCTTATGAACCGAGAGGTCTCTCACCATTAGAACACATCAAAGTGTTATGTTTGTTGTTTTTGCTTGTCTCAATTCTTGTTTTGAGTCGTTTTGAGTGTAAATAGGTGTGTTTAGGTTGTTTTACTTGGTTTTGTCCTTTGTTGAGTCGTGGTATACTGTGGTTAGTCGTAGGCTCAATACTTGGTTAAGAACTCATTCTTGGTTTCAAATTTCAAAAATAAATTATTTTGTGCTCAGAGTACTGTGCCATTCACAACATAGAGTAGAAAACAGGATTCGTTCTTTCATAAAACTGAAGGGTTCTACCCCGATCAAAAGAGAGAGCAACCGAACAAGGACTTATCTGAAGCTACATAGGTTCCAGACTGCAAAGCAAAAGAAAAAAAGAGAGAAAATTGGAGCATCTTAGTTTGTTTCAACTTCAGCATTTTCCGAGTTTGCATTTCGGATGCACCTTCTCAGGCCTTGTCATTTCTTTGGAGTATGAGTGTACCTCGACCTCAAGTTCAAGTCTTTTTTAAGCCAGAATGGTGATGATCTTCCTAAACACCATTCCCTACCAGAGGTTTGAATTTCTGAGACTAAAATCCGGTTTAAATACCCAGGGGTATATCCCCAGCTTGAAATCTGTATGGCCGCCCCATAGGTTAAGGTAGCTTGTATGCGCCTCAATTTGGATATTGAACCAACCTAGTCTGTCACCCCGTTGGAGAATAGGGAAAGTTGTGAATATGATCAAGAAGAAAAGCGGCATTCACGGCTTCTACATGCAGAAGTAACCCCTTGTCAGCATTTGAGGGCTTTTAAACTGTGAGTTGAAAGTAAGAGTTCGAAGAACACAAAAGGGAGATTCCCATCAGAGTCGAGCGGTTCATCGCCACTCACCCCATGAGGTGTTTTTTAAAGCACCGCTTTGTTTGTTTATTGCATTTCTCTAAACATTATTCACTACATTGCTTGTTTCACACATCATATTATTTATCGCACTTATTGCATTCATTTGCATCTTGCGTTATCTTGTATCATTTATCCTTTTACACTGAGCAACGTTTAGGATCATTGTCCCCTGGGGCTTTTCCTAGGATGCGTGGAATGTGACCCTGAGTGGTTTTCTCAAGACCTCTTCTTACAATTTTAGCGTGGTTTGATTCCTCACACAATTTCAACATGTTTGGAATTTTTCTCAAGACGCGTGGAACGCTACCCTGAGCGGTTTTCTCAAGACCTCTTTTCACGATTTCAGCGTGGGTAGAGTGTTCCTTTCCTCACACGATTTCAACATGTTTGGGATTTGTTCTTCCTCTTCTCACAATTTCAGTGTGGTTAGAGTGTTCCTTTCCTCACACGATTTCAGCATGTTTAGGATTTGTTCTTCCTCTTCTCACAATTTCTACGTGGTTAGAGTGTTCCTTTCCTCACATGATTTTAGTGTGTTTGGGATTTATTCTTTCTCTTCTCACGATTTCAGTGTGATTAGAGTGTTCCTTTCCTCATACGATTTCAGCGTATTTGGGATTTGCTCTTCATTTTCTCACGATTTTAGCGAGGTTAGAGTGTTCCTTTCCTCACATGATTTTAGCGTGTTTGGGATTTATTTCTCCTCTTCTCATGATTTCAGCGTAATTAAAGTATCTCAGGACACGTGAAGTGCAACCCTGGGTGTGTTTTATCTCGAGACGCGTAAAACGCGACCCCGAGCATTTTTTTCCTCTTCTCACAATTTCAACGTGATTAGAGTATCTCAGGACATGGGAAGCGCGGTCCTGGGCAGGTTTTATGACCTCGACTAGTTTTTCTCCTCTTCTCATGATTTTAGCGTGATTAGAGTATCTCAGGATGCGTGAAGCACGACCCTAGACAGGTTTTATCTTAGGATGCGTGAAACGCAACCCCGAGTGATTTTTCTATTCTTCTCATAATTTTAGCGAGATTAGAGTATCTCAGGATGCGTGAAGCATGGTCCTGGACGGGTTTTATCTCGGGACTTGTGAAACGCGGCCTTGAGCAATTTTTCTCCTATTGTCACGATTTCAGCATGATTAGAGTATCTCAGGACGTGTGAAACACGACCCCGAGCGATTTTCATTTAGTTTCTCAGGATGCATGCGACGTGACCCTGAGTGGTGATTTCTTTCCTCGTCCCGCGTTTTGGCATGGTTACAGTGTGTTTTAGCATCTCTCATGCTTGCATCCATTTGTATTGCATACATTGGGCTTGGCACATCATTCCAACTTGCATTGTTCGTTAACGCTTCTCTAAATACGTACTTAGACCGCATGTTATCAAATTGATTCACATGTTATGTTAAGTAGCCGAACCTATTAGTTGCGTATCGCATGTGTTGCATTAGTCATGTTGCATTAGTTAGGAGCATACATGTTTTCTAACTCTTTTGTTTCATTTGGCTTGCCTTGGAGTACTAATGGAGCTTTTATTTGCTTTAGCATATCGCATGAGTGTGAGTGTTTCCATGTCTAGCATGCTTGCTATGAGGGTATTTGCTTAATTGATATATTTGCTTGAGTGCCTGTGGATAAAAGCTAATTGCTTGAATTTGAATAATTTGAGTAGTGTACATATGAGATCACTTTTTCAAGTGGTACATATTCGAAATAATTTTCCAAACAAACATGAAATCAAGTATTCCAATTTTTGCAAGTTAGTCTATACTTGTGTGTGCGCATCACATAGTAAGGTTAGCCTAATAACCGGAACAAGAACATATAATGTGAATAAAAATCACATCATGATTAGTAGAGGCCGATCTTTGATCGGACGAGCGGGGGTTCTCAATTCATGACCTTCCTCTCTTGTACCTAAGTTCCTGAGCTGAGACAATCTTAGTGATGACGGACACGTAACCTTTGGCACGAGTCATGGGTTTCCTAAATTTCCCAAAAATATTTAGGTGGCAACTCTGTATCTGGCAAAGCAGTCCATTTTTGGCAATTTGATTCAAAATTCATTTTCCAAAAGATTTACCGGATTTGGACTTTTTGGTGTTTATCTATTTCACATTGCACTTATGAGATCAGATTCAGAACCGCAGGAGTCCAATATTATAGGGCTTATTTGTCTTCCGAAAGGAGCACGAAAAGTCGAGCTACAATAAGGCATTGTAAACAAATGTTTGATACAATTCTCCTTGCAGAAAGAGTCCATAGCTTCATATTCACCACCTCTATCATTATTCAAGTTTTTAATAGACCGACCAAGTTGCTTTTCTACCTCTAATTTATATTCTTTAAAATTTTCAATTGCCTTTGATTTGTGTTTAAGAAGGTAGATGTGTCCATATCTTGAATAATCATCAGTGAAAGTAATAAAGTATTCCATGCCTCGATCAGTCTCAGTTCTTGAAAGGCCACAAATATCAAAATGAGTCACTTCAAGTAATTCCGATGATTTCCAATGTTTTGAAAAAGGCTTGCTAGTCATTTTTCCTTGGATGCATGGTTCAAATGTATCAAAATCATCGGAACACACTTTCGGCAATAAGCCACTTTTAAACATTCTAGACATTTTATTTTTATTAATGTGACCTAATCTTAAATGACATAAATAAGAACTATTACTAGTAGAAACGTACAAATAATCAGAAATACATACTTTATTATTATCAATAGGAAGAGAGTACATGTCATTCACTCTTACACCTTTCACTAATACACTTCCTTTCTTAATTAACACTTTGTTAAACCTAAAATTAATCGCAAAACCCTTTTGGGTTAACACTGAAACTGAAATTAAATTACGACGAATGCTGAGTACATAATTACAGCAAACGCTAGATACATAAAGCACATCATGAAGCACGGTAGAAATTCCATTAATAGAGAATTGACAGTTGTCGATGCCCAAAACGTCACTGTAAGAGTTGTTGCCCATATAAATTATGTGTTCACCAATCTTCTTTTTAGTAAACTCCACAAACATGTCTTTGTTTTGCATGATATGCCTAGTTGCAGCAGAATCAATCTACCATGAATTTGATGAAGATTCAAGTACCATTGCTTCAGAAATTTTCATGGCAATGGGGTTATGATCCTTTTTGTGCTTGTTTTGAGGACAAGTGGCTTTGATATGACCTTTTTGACCGCAATTGTAGCACAAGCTAGCCTAATTCTTGTGATATTGTTGTTTTTACCGTCCTTGCTGCTCCTTCCAACCTTTCTGGAACCCTTTCTTCTATTTTTTCTTGAAAAAAGTCTTTCTCTTGTTGAATCGTGTGTGGGAATTATTCTGTAGTTGTGGCGAAGATTGTGCCATCAACAAGTTAGAAGACAATCTTTCATTCTTTCTTCTTTCAGAACTAAGAGTACATGTAATGTCACCATTGAAATCTCTCGTCTGCTATGAGTTAGAGATGTAACAACATGATCCCAAGACAATGGAAGACTATTAAGTATGGTAGTTACCTGCATCTTGTCTGACAAACGGTGATCAACGTTGGATAATTTTTTAGCAATTAATTCCATTTGAGTAACATGATCACCAACACTATCATTATCACTCGTACGAGTGTTATTATATTTAAGAGCAATTGTATTTGAGTGTTTGATCAAACTCCATACTTATTTTGTAGTGCTTCCATCAATTGTTTTGCAGTTTAATGTTCTTCAAATAGCGGAATAATATTGTCTTTCATATTATGTGACATGGTTGCCTTTGCCATTGCATCATCTTCTAACCACTTGTTTTGAAACCAATTAGAATCATCATCTGGTTTGTCAGTGGATAAAGTGTGCAACGTTTTTTCATGTGTAAGACGATAAGAAATATGTTGTTTCCATGCTCGGAAATTATTTCCGCTAAGCATCTCAATTCTTGAAGAATCAATGGCACTTTTAATAGCCATTCTAAAAAGAATGTATTACAATAAAAGTACAAATATGGATATTACAAACAAATAAAAATAAATAAATAAATACAACAACTAGTCTTAATAAGGATGAGCCTTGTAGTTGTTAAGTCGGCCCCTGTGATAACCAAAATATCGATGTGGAGGAGTAGAACGATCTTCTTGCCTTGGGTAAGAAGAATGGTGAAAATCCAATGGCCAATTAAACCCAATACTCTGCTTATGAGTCTTATGAAAATAGTTACGAGCCCAAGGAACACAACGGTGCTTATTAAATAATTTTTCTTTGGATGTTTTCTTGGGTAACACCCTTGGATAGCCTTCTTGTCTAATTTTTTATTCCGAAAATTTAGTACAATGACCCATGGAAAAATTCTTAGAAGAATTCTTGAGATTTTGGCTTTTGAAAGACTGAAAACGGCTTTGAAATGAGTGAGAACGGGCTGAGAAACCCCCTGGTCTAGATTGTTGCCGGTTCAGGGCTTTAGCAGAATCGGTTTGAATTGGTTGGGACTAAACCAGCGTGAAGCGCGGGTCAACGCACAGGTTAGGTTGGCGTAGGTCGCACAGAGCAGACGAGTCACGCGGGGTAGACGGACGTGGGTCTGGGCTAGTACACGGGTTAGCGTACTGGGTGGACTGCGGCCCTGGGCTGCTGGTGTAACATGATTAACGTTAACTCATGCTTAATTACGCCTAATAAATAATTGAAGTGAAATGTTGCATCATATGTTGCCATGTGTGTGCATATATCTGTTTAATATAGAAAGATTTGTTTATATTTTCATTTCGGTTTGCGAATTGAAGACCTTATTGGCATCCGATTAAGAAATTGACTTGATTTATGTGTTAATTAGAATTTTTAGAATTTTATGGTAGGTTCAACTGAAATCCGATTCAGAACGATTAAATTGGATTAATTTAATGCATGTTTGATTAGCTTTAATAAACCAACACTAATGAAGCCTATATAAGGCTCCATATAAGCCTTCACTCAACTCTTCTTCTTCATTGTCAAACATATTTGAGCTATCACACACACACACAAATGTGGAGAGATGGAGAGCCTAAGAGAGAGTTGAGTTCAAAGAAGGATTTGGCTTGGAAACTTAAGGAATTGGTGGGGTTGAGGAAGACTTCCTAAGAATCAAGGGAATTAAGACTTCTAGGTAAGAATTCAACCTTGCAAACTTGAGATTAAACTACTTACTCCAAGAAACCAAAAATTAAGCTATGTAATGCTAGAGTTGAGCTTGAATTAAAGAAAATGGGTCATGTCATGCTTGCATGTCCATTTCTTTACAAATTGAGCATGATTTCCAAGAATTCCCTCATGCATGTCTTGAATTCACCATAATTTTGGGAAATCGTCAAGTTTCATGTTGTTTTGTGGCATTTGATCATGTTTTGAGAAGATTGAGTTTAAAAGAATTCATGCATGTCATGTTCATGAAACATCCATAAATTTCAAGTTGAATTTTGCACAATTGGCAAGCTATTGGGCCATGATTTCTTGAAATGATCCTAAATTCATGATGTTTTATGACTTCCTAAGTGTTTCCTCAAGTTTTGGCCCAGAAAAATCAAGTTTTGATGCTTAAAGATTGAGTTTTGAACTTAGAGATCAATTTGGAAATTCCAGAATTTGCACCTACGCTCAAGCGTAGGAATTCACGCTCGAGCGACCACTTTGAGTGTGTGTACCTCCACTCGAGCAACCGGAAGTCCGCTCGAGCGTGAAATGCATGCTCCCAGAAGTTCATATGTTTTGCAGATCGTTTGAGCGACAAAAGTCAAGCTCGAGTGAAGGTCTAAGTCTCACGCTCGAGCGGAGATCGAGCGTCCATCGAGCGTGAAAATTAAGCAACCAGTACTTTTGTCAAAGTTTGCAGACCGCTCGAGCGAAGAAAGCTACACTCGAGCGGACCCTCACATTTTGCATGTCCGTTCGAGCGAGAAAAGCCACGCTCGAGCGTGGACCCTGTTTTCAATAAGTTTTGAAAAATGTTTTCAAGTACATTTTTGTAACCTCATTCCATCCTAGGCATTTCTAGGCCAAGATTAAGACACCATAATGAGGATAAGGCCAGAAGCACACTAAGAACAATGAAATAAGTTATGTACACTCCGAGCGTGTGTTTCAATGTTTGTATCTGTTATGTTATGTAGGTTACGCGCTGCAAGACATCTAAATTGCTTATCCTGTCTGTTTACCTTGGAGCCTCTGTTATTTGTGAGTAATAACTTTGTAAAGCTATGTTCAATTATAAGTATTTTCTGAATGATATAAGATGATCTATTTCTGAAATATTATTTTTTGTATGAATGAATGGTTGTCCAATGTTTCTGAAATGTATTTGTGGCATTCTTAGCTTCAAATGACATCTATTATCTGTTCTGTTACGTCTCACTTATGGGTCAACTGTATGTCTCATGAGCCAACTGTTATGGATCCTTATGTATACGTCCCAATTATGGGCCAACTATACGTCTCATAAGCCAACTGTACCGTCTCCGTGCACGAGAGTCAACTGTATGCCTTTATGGTCGTCCCTTTATGGGTTAACTGTTTCTGTTAGTGCTAATAAATGTGCCACGTATAATTAACTGCAAGTTCTAAATATGAATACGACTCTGAAACTGTATCTATTATGCACTACGATTTCTGAACATAATCACGAATTCATTTCTGACAACTATTGAATTCTGTTTTCTGTAACTGTTATGGACAACATTCATTAAACCTCTTTACTCTGTTATTATTTACTGGGCTCCAGCTCACTATTTATATTATGTATGTAGGTAAGCAGGCACGTGACTAGGCCTAGAGTTGATGGCCTATGTTTCTGTTTTGTCAGCCAACTACCGTGCCTCCGAAGGAGGTTTCTTTTGAGAGGACTATGTCAAGGCTTTAGTTAAGCTTGTTTTGTATATCTGTACTTGGGCTAAGTACCCTTTGACCCTATCTCTGTAATTGAGTGACGCAAGACTAATGTATTATTGACGTTACATCTGTATATATATAAGTTTGTTTTGAAAATTTCTGTCCCATGTATGTTTGCACAGCTCTATGGACTATGTTAATTTTATATATTTGCTTCCACAGCCCCTATCTTATGTTATTCCGTTCAGAGGCCTTTGGTAATCCAAGGATTACTGGCCGGTTACGATACTAAATCCATAGGGGCGTGTTTGG
Organism: Camellia japonica; assembly: GCA_030407325.1. Taxonomy (NCBI): domain Eukaryota; kingdom Viridiplantae; phylum Streptophyta; class Magnoliopsida; order Ericales; family Theaceae; genus Camellia; species Camellia japonica. The sequence continues at coordinate 150,624,906 of JAPPVO010000059.1, forward strand.
GTCATGACATCTGGGCTATACCTGCGGTTCTGGACTTCTAGGCTGCGCCTGGCTTGATTGGATTGCCGGCTAGGTTGGCCCGATTGGATTCTTTTTAATCCTTAGGCCCAAAGCAATAGACTTTCTTGCTGTGTGCTTAATTTTTGGGCCTTTTTTATGTGATTTTGTATTTGGCCCAAATGTCTGAATGTTCAAAACAGAGGCTTCAACAGAATTATTGCTCTGGTTGTCTTCTCCAGTACGGGTATTGGAGACCACAATCTAAAATTTGAATTTTGTGGATCAATCTTTTGTTGTTTTTCACAACGAATTTCACCGTTATGATCAAAATTTTGAGACGTACAAGACGGCACTAATGCAGTGACGCGAATTGAACCAAAAATTATTTCATAAAATTTCTTCCATCGGTATAATTCGGCCACACTTTTGGCAAGGTTTAGTACAATGTCACCACCAACTATTATTTTCTTTGGATATTTTTCTGGGAATACAACACGTTGGTGATGATTAAATAAGCAAATGGAATTAACCAATGCCGAAACTTGATGGTCAAGCACTCTGTAAATTTTTTGTAGAAATATTTCAGAAAATTTTTGTTTTTTCAAACTGTAATTTGATATCTGCGATTATGTGTAAACCTTGCTCTGATACCACTGTAAGATTAACTAACAATGGTAAATAGATCGGAATTCCCGTGAGGGTGTTTATCACGCAAGAATATACAATCCGAAAATTAGAATAAAGAGAGAAAATTTTCAAGTGTTCTGATCCATTGTTTTGGCCATGTATTTATAGTTTACATGGTGTCTCTTTATCAATGGTTACAACCATTGGTATTGTGTCTCAATACCCAAGAGTCACAATGCTTCAAAGCATTGTCTATGGATTTTAAATTCAAAGCAAACAACTTTCCAGATTTGTTTCTTCCTGCGGGAAGGTTATGAATCACCAATTGGGTTATGATTCGATGTGAGCAAATCCACCATATTATGGTGTGAACACCTCTCATACCTTCAAAATTGTCATAGCTCCTACTAAAAAAATATGTAACTCATACTATAAAAATACGTAATAAGGTGCAAATGGTACACACCCAGGGTGTGTACCATAGAATTTCCCTTTTAGGTATGGGCATGAGTTCTTGCCAGTAGTGGATTGGAGGTATTGTTGCCAAGTTAGACTTTGTGGAGTTCACTACAGACCTGTCATGACCCGAACCCGCCCCTATGGGTTAAGGACATAACCGGCCAGTAATCCCGAGATTACCTACGGCCTCAAAACAAAACAGACATAACTCATCAGAGTAAAGGGGCCAAACGGAAGCAAAATTTAAATCTTTGTCCATAGAGCCGTGCTTATATGCACATCGAACAAACCATACACATATACGTTAATAACCCACGACAAAATACAGTACCATAAAATCCCTTACAGACAGGATCATCCAAACTGAGTCAACCCACAACAAAACTATATACAGATATACACAAAGTCCTTGCCAACAAGACAAAATATAAATACATAACAAAATAGCAAGGATGGGTCTCGTGCGTGAGACACAAGGCTAACTCTCCAAAACTCATGTTGTTCCTGGCAGACTTCACTGGGGCTGGGTTTGGACTTCTCTTGGCTCACCTACAAACACATGAATGAGCGTGAGCGATACCCCAGTGAATAATATCAAATACAAAAATTACATAACAATGTAGAACAATATATTCCAAACGGCCTTGGGCCCAATCCATATTTCTATTTAACAGATATATATAACTATACGAAATTCAAATCAAGTGACTATAGTTTCAAACATTCTGGCCCTTGGCCCCTTCAGATTTCCATTCATGTCAAAACGGCCTTCAGCCCATTCGTTTATGTCAAAACGGCCTTCGGCCCGTTCATTTCTGTCAAAATGGCCTTCGGCCCATTCGTTTACGTCAAAACGGCCCGTGTCAAAATGGCCTTCGGCCCACTCATTCATGTCAAAATGACCTTAGGTCCATTCATAGATGTCAAAACGACCTTCGGTCCACTCATTCCTATCAAAACGACCTTCGGTCCATTCATTTCTGTCAAAATGACCTTCAGCCCATTCATTTGTATCAAAACGACCTCTGGTCCATTCATTTCTGTCAAAACGACCTTCGGTCCATTCATTTGTATCAAAACGGCCTTAAGTCCATTTATTTCTATCAAAACGACCTTTGGTCCACTCATCCGTTCATGTCAGACTTTTGTCCACAATCCCAATTTGCATCTCATAAAGCTTATAAGGCAAGAAACAATTGGACATTGACAAACTTTCAAATATCGATATTACTCACAGTGATCGACTTGTGGATTCGCCCTGGAGCTTGACCCTACACATCCCATGAACATAAAAGGGTCATTAACAATTCAATCCGTTCCTTAATTCACATATTCCTCTTTGGGCTTTATTCTTATCTCACTAACTTATTTACAATGCTTAACATATGCCTAAGAGTGCTTACAAGTGAAAGAGAACGGAAAACGAAACACAGAACGCATGAACAAAATTTCAGAAAACAGGGTCTCCGCTCGAGCAGACTCAAGAGGCCTGAAAAAGTATTGGTTACCTCAAAATTACGCTCGAGCGCGAATTAGGGAGCTCGAGCGGAAGGCCTGTCTACAAAAGCTCCCCGCTCGAGCGTGAAACATTCCGCTCGAGCGAACATCCAACTCTGCAAAAAGTGCTGGGAGCACGATTTTTCCACTCGAGCGGCAATTCACCCGCTCGAGCGGACATCAAAAATCTGGGTTTTCCAGATTGAGTTCTTGAGCTCCAATTCGATTTTCAATCAACAAATCATGCATGTTATGGCTCAATTCTCAAATATAAGTATACTAATATGATGTAAACCCCAAATCTCAACCCAAGGGAGCTCAATTCACAATTAATTCACAAGCATGCCCCAATCTCCCACAAAACTCATTCTAACATAACAAAATTCATACATTTAAGCTCATATCTTCATAATTTGTACATGCATGTGATGAATTAGCCACATTCTCAACTTAGACAATACAATTGGTGATCAAAACATGAGTTTCAACCAAAACTCTACATGAATCAAGTATTTCAAGCTCATACATGCTATTTCAAAACAATCTCTTACATGCATGCATATATCAAGCTTTAATTCAACAAAACCAACCCAGTTTCATTCAATCTTACTCTTGATCACCCAATTAGCTTGAACACACACAAAATTACAAACTATAATCCAAGAATTACTCACCTAGAAGCTTTAATCTTCCAAACTTAAGCTTTATTCTTGAGTTGGTCTACAATTTATCAAGCTTTAAGGCCAAAACCCCAATTTCTTCACTCTCTACCTCTCTTAGCCGACCCCCCCCCCCCTCTTCCTTAATGTTTATGATCAGCCAAAATATAACAAAAGGAGAAGAATAGAGAGTGTAGTGCCTTTATTCAACAAACCCACTAATTCAATTTAATAGTAATAAACGATTGGGCACTAATTACCAATTAGATCAACTTAATCTGGTCCGAATCAACTTTTCAATTAAATTTCACCGTAGGCACTAAAAATTATGCCCATCACAATGGCGTAATCAATTTCGGGTTCTGTGGCCGATAAGGCCCTCAATTTAATTTCCGAAGCAGATTATTCAAACCGATATTCCTACGGTGAACAAATAGAACTTCAAAATCACATATATTCACAAAATGGCACATAAAATCATGCCAAACACATAATCGTACGCAAATTAAGGACCAATTAGCATACTACGGAACAGGGGTATCACAGTCTTTCCCCCTTTAGGAAGTTTGGTCCTCCAAACATGGTTTACCTTCGTCGGGAAACAAATGTGGATAGCATAGACGCATTTCCTCCTCTTTTCCCATGTGGCATCCGTCCCATAGTGTTCCTTCCATTCTACTTTCACCATTGGGAATGATTTGTTTCTCAATTCTTTCACTTGTCGGTCATCAATTCTTTCCGGCCATTCAGCGTATTCCATATTCTCGTCAATAGCTACCCGGTGATAATCAATCACATGGAACGGGTCTCGGAGGTAACCCCTCAACATCGACACATGAAACACGTTATGGATTTGCTCGAATCTCGGTGGCAAGCCAACTCTATAAGCAACTGGACCAAGTCTCTCCAGAATCTGAAACGGCCCGATGTAACGGGGCGACAACTTGCCCTTTTTCCCAAATCTGACCTAGCCCTTCATCGGAGAAACACGGATGAACACATGGTCACCAACCTCATACTCAAGAGGTCTTCTCCGAACGTCTGTATAATTCTTTTGTCGGTCCTGAGCTGTTTTGAGCCTTTGACGAATGGTCTTGATTTTCTCAGAACTGTCTTGTACAATTTCTGGCCTAAGCAAAGCTCTATCCCCGACCTCTGTCCAACAAATAGGTGATCTACACCTTCTACCATACAAAGCCTCGTATGGTGCCATACCGATGCTGGAGTGGAAGTTGTTATTATAAGCAAATTCTGCAAGCGGCAAATAATCTTCCCAACTCCCATGAAAATCCAAAGCACACATGCGAAGCATATCTTCCAAAGTTTGTATCGTTCGTTCTGATTGCCTGTTTGTCTGTGGGTGGAATACAGTACTAAACCTTAGTTCTGTTCCCATAGCTTCCTGCAAACTCTTCCACAATCTAGATACAAATTTCGGATATCTATCCGACACAATAGATACCGGAACTCCGTGTAAACGGACAATCTCATCAACATAAATAGTAGCCAATCTGTAAGCAGTAAATGTAGTTTTGACAGGCAGAAAATGTGCAGATTTAGTCAGTCTATCAACTACAACCAAAATAGAATCCATACCTCGAGAGGTCCGAGGTAGGCCAACAACGAAATCCATAGTCACATGTTTCCACTTCCATTCTGGAATAGGGAGAGGTTGAAGTAGACCGCCTGGTTTCTGATGTTCAGCCTTAACTTGTTAACACTGAAGGCACTTGGACACATATTCTGCAATCTCTTTCTTCATTTTAGGCCACCAATAGGTTTGTTTCAAATCCCGATACATTTTGTTGTTACCCGGATGCATAGCAAATACGGACCTATGGGCTTCATCTAAAACCCTCTTCTTTAGTTCCGGGATATCAGGGACACATATTCGGTTCCAGAATTTCAACATTTCATTCTCAATACTGAATTCTGCTTTCGGGCTTGCCTCAAATTCGTCAATCACTTTCTTGAGGAACTCATCCTCTATCTGTTTCTGCTTGATTTCATCAATGATCGCCGGCTCGGCTGTAATAGCGGCTATCAATCCGTCCTGTTCACACATTACCACTTCAATTTCAGACTTCTCAAAATCTTGCAAGATCTCTCTCTGTTTAGTAAGCAAACAGGCCATACTCCCCGTTGATTTCCTGCTCAAGGCATCAGCAACTGTATTAGCTTTCCCGGGGTGATACTGAATTTCTAGGTCATAATCTTTTATCAGTTCCAGCCATCTTCTCTGACGCATATTCAACTCTTTCTGCGTTGTAGACACCTCATTTTTGACCGACCTTAAGACTCAGACGTCACCGATTGAGCGCTTGGTGATGTTGCATATCGTGCTCGTCCAGAGGTTTCAGAGTCTCGGCCGTGAGCCTTGCCTCCGGACTTTCGGGCTTTTTTGTGCTTTGCCTCGGTTTGCGAACCAGGCTCAGTTTTCTCTGTTTCTCTTCCCAAAGGGAGGGAGAGGTCTCGTAGATCATCTCTCAGTGGCCGTGGGCTACATTTTGTGGTCATCCATTTTGCCCATTTCGGAGCCCGGTTCCCGGTTTTCGGAACCGTCGGGCCAAGTGCCTCGATTCGGGACCGCTAACCACCTCCGTTTGCTCCGGTTTTTGGCATGCATCTTATTTACTCCCTTTTGAGGACACTGTGGTCCGAGAGACCAACTTCGTGGTCGAACACCACTCCCGGTGCCTAACAGTCAGTTTTCGGGGCCCCGGGCTACGCGTTTCGGCCCCGAACCTTCATTTTGCATCGGTTTGCGTTCATTTTTGGCAGGGACCTCTGTTTCATCACCAGGAAGGTCGTAGAAGGGTGGGAGGCCAGTAATTGTTTCAGCAACCAGTTTATTCCTTCATCGCCCTCCGTCGCCCGTTTTTCTCACTCGAAAGCCAAGGTTGACCACCCTAAGGCCACTTTTTCCAGCTCTAAACCACATATTTGTGTTGTACACACCTGGGAGGCCACCAATATCATATGGTCGGCTAGTAATTGTGATTGACCCTTTTGAACCCCTCCTAAAAGTGGCCTTTTCTCTCTCCTGCTTCACTGTTTCCAATTTTTGACCACAAGGTTGTGTTGAGCACACATGGGAGGCCACCAATTTGTGGTGGTCGGCCACTAATTGCACTTGGCCCTTTTGACCCCTGGCCGGCCGGCCATGGGGAGAGTCGGCCGGCCACCTGTGACCTAGATACTTGGCCGGCCTTGATCCTTGCAGTTGGTACATCACAAATCTCTATTTCATTTTCCCCCAGATTTTGTATCCGGGGGGCTGCCATTTTGGGGGGAAACTTGAATTGTTTTCCCCCCCTTTTTTCCCCCTCTTTCTCCCCCTCTTTTGCCTATATAACCACCACCCCAGCTCTGGTTTTGGGGTTGAAAAAAAGGTTTTAGAGCCTTGCATGCATATCTCCTCTATCTCTCTCACTTCAACCCTCCAAACATCCAAGTCCTACACCCTTTCTACACCACCACCTAGCACCACACCACCACCTCCATTCCATCCACTTGGAGCTACTTTCCAAAGCTGAGGAACACCATTTCTTGTGCCAAGAAGTTGCTAAAGATTGGTCTTCAAGGGTGAGCCTTCATTTCTCTCTTTTTGAGCTCATTTTTGCATCCTATCTAAGCTATTCTTGCTTACACTTTTGAGCTCCGACCTTAACTGAAAATAGCATTTTTTTGAGCTCTATTTCATGTTTGTTTAAGGGCCTCTCACTGTTTGAGGCCTCCTTGTTGCACTTTCTTCATTACCTCCCTTGTATGCCATTTTCTTGCATATTGTTTTTGGCCTATGTATGAACTGTTTTGAGGCATGTTGTAAACTGTAAAGTAGCTTATTTTGAGCCCTTCTTCAACATTGTTGAAGGGCTCATTACTGTTTGAGGTTTCCATTTGTCACTTGCCTTTGTATCCATCTTATGGTCCTATTTTTGCATGATTTGTTAACCCCTTGTGCTTGCATTTTTGGACTTTGGTCCAAACTGTAAATGGCCTTATTCTGACCCCCTCTTCATGTTTCATGAAGGGTCTTTTACTGTTTGAGGCATCATTTTTGTACTTTATGTTTAAATTTTAGGCCTCATTTTGCATAGTATTTTAAGCATGCTTGTGCACTGTTTTGGGTCTGGTCATCGACTGTAAAATGCCATATTTTGGGCCCCTCTTCAACATTGTTGAAGGGGCTTCCTGTGTTTGAGGCCAGCAACCACCACTTTCTTCTTTGTCCCTCTTTTGGTCCATTTCTTGCATGAGAGCTTAGCAACACTTGTGTTTGTTTTTGTGGCTTTCTGTAAATTGTAAAATACCATATTTTGGGCCCCTATTCAACATTGTAGAAGGGCCCTTCTCTGTTTGAGGTCAGCAGCTGCTACTTACTTCATTATCTCGCTTTCGGGGCCATTTTTGCATGCTAGCTTAGCCCCATTTGTGTTCACTGTTTGGCCTTGCTTAAAACTGTAAATATGCTTGTTTTGGGTCTGTCTTGATTCTGTCTTTACACTTCATGTTCAAATAATGCATGCGTTGCATAGCCATAGGTCATTCGATGCGCCTAATTTCATGTTTCGGGTCTCATTCCATGCTTCGGGTGCCATGCTTTCATGTTTCGGGGCTGTTTTTCATCATATTTTGGTACTGAAATTTGCATTCTTGTATGCCATATTCCATGCCTTGCCATGCTTTGATAGAGTGGCATTCGTGCCTTAGGATCGGTCCTCGGTTTGCGTGCATGTGTGCACACATCTTGAGTGTCTTATTTTCATCTAATGGCCTCTTATGTGAGTGTGGCTGAGGTCCACTCATGTTAGTGTAAGTCCATATTGCATTGTGTATGCCATTTCATTCCATAGCGTTGCGTATGCTAGGTTGTATGTTAGCGCATTGTGTATGCCATATTACCTCGTGCATCGTGTATGCCATTTCATAGCATGTTGCATGTTAGGTTGTATCTTAGTTGCATTTCATGCATGTCATGCATATTGCATTGTATTCGGGATAGGAGTTAGCCCGAGCACGGGAAACGAGGGACGTTTCGTACTCCGAGTGACGGAACGTGTCTCAATTCCCAGTCACCGACACTCTGGATTATCCATGATGGAGTTAGGTCTTAGTTGTATTTTCATGTGTATTCATTCCATATTGAGTTGTGCAATTCGACTCCTCGGTCATCATGTATCGAGATGCGTGATTGGTGGCACGAGGATCGAGGCATGCATACATGTGTGAAAATACATTGCCATGCCCCTTTCCTGCTCTCTGTTGCAGCAAATCAAGAATCAGCAGTCTTCCGGGGCTTGGTGCGCTTTCCAAAAATTATTGCAAAACAGAGGCTAGTTAGGGCATCACAGTGGATTTCCGCGCAAAGGCAACCCGGATATGCATCATTCATCATCTGAAGAAGAGTCAAGGCAGTCCCTGGCTTGCATGCCAGTTTATTATTTTCTTAGTTAATTTGGTAATTAATTAGGATCTTTGTACATATTTGGACTGTATTATTCATTTGGACTGTACTATTCGGGACTGATATTATTTATTCAGACCCTCTGTGCGAGGGCATAATTGTAATAAGTGTGCGTGAGTGTGATGTATGTCTTCCAACCCCACGTCTTTCTTCCCTTTTATTTACCCGCTTATGATGGTTAGAATTAGGGCATGTTTTAATTAGCATACAGTATGATAGCATGTTTGCATTCATTCATCTGTTTTGCATGCACCGGGCTTGGCGCATCATACTAACTGCATTTGTATTTCAATTCCAAATTGAATACTTGATAGCTGTTGCATCTCATATGCCATGTTTAGAATAGCCGAGCCTGCTATAGTTGCATTTTTGTATGTGTTGCATTAGGCATTTCTGTATACTTAGGATCATGCATGGATTTCTAATTAGCTTCTGTTTTGGCTTGGAGTACTCGGTAAGTTTTTATGCTTTAGCATCCTTGCATGAGTGTGAGTGACTGCCATGATAGCATGCTTACCATGAGGCTATTTGCTTATGTGATATAACTGCCTGAATGCCTGTGGGTGAAGGTTGGGTTATTTGGATTGGAACAATGCATTGACTGTGAGTTTTAAGCCCACTAGATAGTGGCAAAACCATGTTTTCTAAGCCCACCTGAGGGTGGCAAAATCTGCATTTTAAGCCTACTTGCGAGTAGCAAACCATCTTTCAAAAACAAACATGAAATGTTTTGTTCCAAATCAGGCGACCCGGTCTATACTTGGATGCTGTGCGCATCACATAGTAAATCTAGGCTAATAACCGGAATAAGAACACATAATGTTTTCAAAAACTTGATATCATGGTTAGTAGAGGCCGATCTTTGATCGAGCGGGGGTGCTCACGAAGTGACCTTCCCCAATCGTACCCAAGTTCCCAAGCCGAGGCGACTTTGGTGATGACGGACACGTGGCCTTAGGCAAACGAGTCAGGGTTTCCTAAATTTCCCAAAAAAAAAAAATATTTAGGTGGCGACTCTGTAATCTGGCAAAGCAGTCCATGTTTGGCACTTCTTTCAAAAATCTGTTTTCTCAAAACGATTTGCCGGATTTGGACTCTTTGGTTCAGATTATGAACCGTGACACAAATCGAGTCCGAGCTGTAGCGAGGTCCCCCGCGGGCTTGTCTACATGCGTGAAGAAGTATTTCAGGCTCTTATGATCCGTGTAGACTTCACACTTTGCCCCATACAAATAATGCCACCAGATTTTCAAAGCAAAGACGACTGCGGCCAATTCTAGGTCATGTGTTGGGTAATTCTTCTCGTGCGGCCTCAACTGTCGGGAGGCGTAAGCGATAACCTTTCCGTTCTGCATTAACACACAACCCAAACCCTTAAAAGATGCATCGCTGAAAATTATAAAATTTTCTGCTCCTGAAGGTAATGTCAAAATTGGTGCAGTAGTCAATCTCGTCTTCAATTCATGAAAGACTGATTCTCTTTCACTCTTCCACTCAAATGGTTGCCCTTTACGTGTCAATTAGGTAAGAGGCACAGCTAATTTTGAAAAGTCCTTCACAAACCTCCTGTAGTACCCAGCCAAGCCCATGAAACTGCGAACCTCTGTCACATTAGTCGGTGTAGGCCAATTCACAATTGCCTCTATTTTCTGCGAGCCCACTGAAATTCCTTCCTTGTTGATCACATGCCCTAAGAAAACAACTTCATCCAACCAAAACTCACATTTCTTTAGCTTAGCAAATAATTTCCTTTCCCGAAGTATTTGTAAAATAGTTCTCAAGTGATGTTCATGTTCAAGTCTATCTTTAGAGTATATTAAAATATCATCGATGAAGACTACAACAAACTCATCAAGGTAGGTTTTAAAAATTCTATTCATCAAGTCCATAAATGTTGTCGGAGCATTAGTTACTCCAAATGGCATAACAAGAAACTCAAAATGACCATACCTCGTTCTGAATGCGGTTTTCTCAACATCCTCTGCCTTAACTTTCAGCTGGTGAGACCCGGATCTCAAATCAATCTTAGAAAACACCTGTGATCCCTGTAGTTGGTCAAATAAATCATCAATACGGGGTAAAGGTTATTTGTTCTTTATTGTTACCTAGTTCAATTCCCGATAATCGATGCACAGACGCAAAGTACCATCCTTCTTCTTCACAAATAACACTGGTGCACCCCAAGGCGAAATGCTAGGTCGGATAAACCCCTTGTCAAGCAGGTCTTGCAACTGTTCTTTCAATTCTTTCATTTCAGCAGTAGCCATTCTGTAGGGAGTCTTAGAAATGGGCTGGGTGCTTGGCATGGTTTCAATGGTGAACTCTATCTCCCTGTCTACCAATTCCCCTGGTAATTCATTTGGAAACACATCTGGAAATTCTCTAACAATAGGAATATCATTCAATTCAACATTCACAGATTGTTCAGTCAACACATAGCACAGATAACCCTGGCACCCTTTCCTGATCAGTTTACATGCTTTCATTGCAGATATCAAATAAGGTGGAGGCACTACCCCATTACCCACAAACATGATCTCTTTATGTTCTGGTGGTTTAAATATAACTCTTTTTGTCACACAATCTATGGTGGCACAGTATTTGGTCAACCAATCCATGCCCAAAATTACATCGAAATGTCTAAAGTTCAAGGGCAACAAATCTACATATAGGGTAGCATCCTCGATATGCATGTCACAAAACTGGTATATGGATTCACACAACACAGATTCCCTCGATGGAGCAGACACACATAGCAAATATGGCAATAATTCTAGGGGTCTATTTAGTCTAGATGCAAATGTACATGTCACAAATGAGTGTGTTGATCCAGAGTCAATTAATACAAAGGCATCCTGATTATATATTGAAATAGTACTTGAGACAACGGCATTTGCATTCCTTGCATCGCTCGGAACCAGCGCAAAAACTCTCCCCTGTCTCACGGTATCCCCGGTAATAGCGGACCTCAAAGTGTTTCCCGGCTTTGGAACTGATGCAGTTGAACTATCTGCTAGTGTAACACGTCCGCGGGGGACCTCGGCTACAGTTCGGACTCTTCTTTTGTGTGTTGCGGTTCTAAATCTGAACCAAAGAGTCCAACTCTGGCAAATCGTTTTGAGAAAAACAGATTTTGTAAAGAAGTGCCAAACATGGACTGCTTTGCCAGATTACAGAGTCGCCACCTAAATATTTTTAAAATGGGAAATTTAGGAAACCCTGACTCGGTGCCGAAGGCCACGTGTCCGTCATCACCAAATGTCTCGGCTCGGGAGCTTGGGTACGATCGGGGAAGGTCAGCTATGAGCACCCCCTTTCGCCCGGTCCGAAGACCGGCCTCTACTAACCGTGATACCCATTTTTGAAAACATTACGCGTTCTTATTCCAGTTATTAGCCTAGAATTACTATGTTGTGCGCACAGCAAACAAGTATAGACTAGATCGCCTAATTTGGGAATAAACATTGCATATCCGTTTTGTCTCGAAAAACGTGTTAGATTTTGCTACTCGCAAGTAGGCTAAAATACGGATTTCAATGAGTTATCCCAACTCAAGCAATCCAACCTCCACCCACAGGCATTCAAACAGTAATATCACATAAGCATTTAGCCGCATGGTAAGCATACTGTCATGTTAACATTCACACGCATGCGATATGCTAAAGCATAAATACTTACATTGTACTCCGCGCCAAAACAAGAAACTAGTTAGCAAACATGCATGACCTAGTTCATGTTAAATGGCTAATGCAACACAGGCGAAGATGCGATCTAGACAGACTCGGCTATCCTAGACATGGCATGTGGAATGCTACAAATAACACGTATTCAATTTGGAATTGAAATACAATGCAGTTTGTATGATGTGCCGAGCCGATGCATGTAAACAAATGCCTGAATGCACGCATGCATAGCATAAGGTATGCTAAAATTAAACGTGCCCTAATCACCATCATAAGCAGGTAAATAAAAGGGAAGAAAGACGTGGGGTTGGAAGACATACACACACTCACACACCCTTTATTACAATTATGCCCTCACTCGGAGGGACCAAATAAATATACAGTCCCAAATAATAAATCAACTATCCTAGCTAATTAATTATTACAGACCCTTAATTAATTAACAAATTAATTAAACTACTGAAAGCAGTAAAAGGCCTCGGGAAGAGGGACGCACGCATGCTCGGATCCGACTTGCCCGGAAAACCTACACCGTGCCACTGCTGGTTCTGTTTTCACTGCCCTGTCTCCAGAAATTGCCAAAGTCCTGGGAAGCCTTCCCCATATTCTGAAGATCACCACCGGCTGGAGGGTTTTGCCACCGGCTGCGGGGTTTGACCACCGGCTGCAATTGATAGTTATCGGCACAAAAAGATTGCCGGTCGGCACTAAAGAGTGCCGGTCGGCACTAAATTCCTGCAGGAGACAGTTTTGACAGCAACAGACAGCAGCAGAGCATGGCATTGGAATTTTGGGACAAATGTATGCACGGACACACTCCCTATCATGCAATAGACTCAAGGGAGCATGGCCCTCGACCCCCGGGCCACCAATCACGCATTTCAATGCATGATGGCCCAAGAAGCCAAGTTAGCAACTTTTAATGGAATGGAATGCAAGCACAAACAAACCATAGGCCCAACCTCTATCATGGTGATTCAAGAGGCAAGGTATGCATGCCAAATGCAACCTAAACATGTGAGCTAAGTATGCAATATGAACATAAAGGCAAGTATGCAAACATGCAACATGTATTAGGCACACAACCTAAACCAACAAGCATGGCATGCGACAAACATGCAACAATGGACTTAAACTAACATGGATAGCTCACAAGCATGCCAAAATCAGCTGCCATAAGATGAAAAAGAGATGCCTCGAAATGCGTGCATACGGGCACGCAAATCGAGGCGATGGCATACAAGCATGAAATAGCATTCTAATGAAACATGAAGCATGGCATACTACACATACAAATTTCAGTAGCTAAATGAGGGGCGAAACAGCCCCGAAACAAGGCGAAATGACACCCGATGCATGGAATCACTCCCGAAATGCAAAACTAGGCCTCCGAAATGGCCTATAGCTATGCTAAACATGCAAGATATGAACATGAAGTATGAAGACAGCAGCTAGAAAGTCCCAAAAAAAAGCATTTTTCAGTATAAAGCATGGCGAAACAGCAAACAAAAATGAGGCTAAACTAGCATGCGAAAATGGCCCCAAGAGCAAGCTATTGAAACAACCCACAGCTGCTGTCCAAAAATAGAGAAAGGCCCTTCTTCAATGTTGAAGAGGGGCCCGAAAAATAGTGTTTTACAGTTTATGGTCAGCCCCAAAAACAGATACAAGTGGGCTCAAAATGTCATACAAAACAAGGGCAAAATGAGGCCACAACATGAGGTATGCAAAGTATTCACTAAACAGACAAAAACCCTTCATGAGACATGTAGAGAAGGGCAAACTAAGACCTTTTTCAGGCCTGTCGAAGACCCAAAACCAGAAGCATGGTAGGCTAACGAAGCATGCAAGATTACGGTAAATAGAAGAGATTATGAAACAAGTACAAGATAGGGGTCCCAAACAAGGTTGAGCCCTTCTTCAATGTTGAAGAAGGGCTCAAAATAAGCCTACTTACAGCTTACATCAAGCCCCAAAAACAGATCATACATCAGCCAAATATTCTATGCAAGAAACATGGCATACAAGAGGATATTGAGATAGGTGCTATATGCAATCACCAAACGGCAAGGGGTCCTCAATCAAACATGAAGAGGACCCCAAAATAAGACTATTTGAAGTTTGGGTCGGAGCCCAAAAGTGCTTGCAAGCAAGGCTAAGAGATGATGCAAGAAAATGCTAGTTTGAGGGAAATAGACACTTACCCTTGAAGACCAATGAACCAGCAGGTTTTGATCCAAGTTTAGGTGCTCTTAAGCTCTGCAAATGACCTCCAAGTCGCTGGAAATGGAAGTGGTGGTGTTGTGCTATGGGTTGGTGAAGGAATGGTCCAAGAACAAGGTTGTTTGGAGGTGGATTGAGAGAGATATGGAGAGAGGGGGTGGGATCTATATGTATATATCAGATATACACATATATCTGCTGGTTTTTTGTTCCAAACCTCTAACCTAGACAAAGGAGAAGAGAAGAGCTTATATAGGCCAAGTATAAGCTCTTAACTTAATGGCTAAGCAAATGGAAAGGGTCAAAGGGCCAAGGGGGGGTGCAAGGCTTCTAGGAGAAGCTAATACAGCTGGCCAAGCTTCTCCAAGAAGCTTGGCCAAAGGGTTCAAGCTTCTAGAAGCTTTAAGGGGTCAAAAGGCTCAAAAGGTTGCAAAAGGAGTAAGTGATAGCTACGGCTCTCAGATGGCCGAGAGCCCTTCAACAAAGTTGAAGAGGGGCTCAAAATAAGATACTTTGTAGTTTACGACCAAGTCCGATACAGCCCACAAGTATGCCTAAAATACCGTGCAAAACAGGCCTAAAAAGAGGTAAAGAGACAAGTGACAGATGGAGATGTCAAACAGTAAAAGGTCCTTAATCAAAAATGAAAAGGACCTCAAAATATGACTATCTCAAGTTCGAGTCGGGCCCAAAAATGCAAGATGAGAGTTCGGGAGCCGAAACACGCAGTTCGGGACCCCGAAAGTGGGCTGTCAGGCACCGAAAGTGGTGTCCGACCACGAAGTTGGTCTCTCGGACCACAGTGTCCCTCGTTATGATGAAACAGAGGTACCTGCCAAGAATGAACAAAAACCGATGCAAAACGAATACTCGAGGACCAAACCGCGCGGTTCGGGGTCCCGAAAATAGGCTGTAAGCACCGAAAGTGGCGTTCAGCCACGAAGTGGGCATCTAAGACCCCAGTGTCCCTCGTTAAGATAAAACAGAGGTACCTGCCAAAAATCGGAGGAATCGGAGATGGTTGGGTGGTCCCGAACCGAGGCATACGGCCTGACGGCTCCGAAAATCAGGAACCGGGCTCCGAAATGGGCAAAATGGCCTACGGCCACGAAAAGTAGCCCACGGCCACCGAGAGATGATCTGCTGGACCTCTCCCTCCCCGCAGGAAAGAAAACAGAGAAAACCGAGTCTGGTTCGCAAACCGAGGCAAGGCGCAGAAGAGGGTTCGGAAGTCCGGAGGCAGGGCGCACGGCCGCGACTCTGAGACCTCTGAACGAGCACAATATGCAACATCACCGAGCGCTCAATCGGTGACGTCTGAGTCTTAAGGTCGGTCAAAAATGGGGTGTCTACAGTTGCCCCTCTTTGACAGAACTCGGAAGTCATAACAATGACGGGAGTGAATGTCAAAGCCCAGAGACGACCCATTTTGACAAGGCCGAAGACTTAGACAATCATACAAGATGAACAGAGATATGCGCCCGCAGGCGTGCCCGCAGGCAGGGGCAA
>JAPPVO010000059.1:150641129-150713687 GCA_030407325.1 Camellia japonica
ACGGCCGCATTGAATCAGGGGATCATCCTACAAGATGAGACTACCGTTGACATGCCGCATCCGCCCAGATCGCCGGCTGCGCACCCGATTTGGGCCCCTCAGCTGTATCAGGCTCGCGAGCCCACTACATTTGAACTAATGGGGATGATAGGTGATCTTCAAAGGTCCGTGACGGATCTTGCCTATGGAATGTCAGTTCCGCCGCCAGCCGCACCATACGTCGGAGGCTTTGTACCCCAGGAGGCCCCGCTACTGGGACGAATTGTGATTGAACTCAACCAACCGGAGATGACCTCCAGTTATGGTAACGACGCATCAAACCAAGTTCTGAATCAGGCCGAGGCCAGAGGTAAAGGCAAGATGGAGGCAGATGCCGACCCTATCGAACAACTGCTGTGGGCAGTAGAGGCTTTGAAAGCCAGAGGGATGAACAAGCAACAGGTATCTGCAGTTATGACAAAAGCTGTGGAGGGTGCTTTCCCCACTCCGCCTGAGGGCAGTTCCAGTCAATCAGAGAATCGGGATAGGCCCCGTCATGCCAAGACAGTTCTTCCCGCTTCCAGCCTTGCATCCGGAAAGAATCAGAAATCCAAAGCCCACCCCGCTGACCCATTCGCTAGCGCATCTAGCAAGAGTGTTCAGGCTCCAAAGTACCTGCCCCGAGGGCGCAGGGCCTTCCATCCTCTCCACATGCCTTTGTCTAGGGCACTTCTGATCTTGGCCAAAAAGGGCATCTTTACACCCCTCGATCCTAGGCCACTCCCCAAACCCCTTCCAGCAGGCCATGATGCCACTCAGTACTGTGCGTACCACCAGCAGTCAGGCCATGCTACCGATAACTGCTTCCGCCTCCGTCACGAGGTACAAGATTTGATTGATAACAGGGTTATCCTCCCGCCCACCTCGGCCAAATCCATCACTACAGAGTTCTTGGAGTACGAGGACACAGATACGGAGGACATAGATACCGTGAGTATATAATCAGCAGATGAATTGCCTGTGGGCAGTGTCTGGTACATTTTGGATGTGGCGTTTGGCACGCATTTTTTGAGCATCTGCCGACGCTAACCTTGTAAATTCTGACTTGGGTGTCGAGTCAGTCTTCTGTTTTTGTCTTGAGCCTGTCTCATTGTTTTGAGACATTCCTTTTGCTTAAGGGTCTGTCTAATTGTAATGAGTCAGTCCCTCTTGTATAGAGTACCAGGTGATTTCGGGGTTGTTGCCTCAAACACCGTTTTGTTTTATGAACAGTTGTTTTTGCTTTTTGAGTCTGTTTCTGTCAGGGAGCCAGTTATGCCAACAAATCTGAATGAAACAGCCGCGGCTATCACGTTCCGTACTTGTTGCTATTTGAGTTGCTATGCCAGAGGGTGTGAATGGAACGACAGTGCGTACCGCCTGCTCTCTCGTGCCTTGAACATCGTTATGATGACCTAAGTTTTTCAAAACCCTTTTGAACACTGCAGTGATGAAAACAAAGAGGAAGTAATTCCTCGGGCTTTGTAAAATTTTGATCATTTTGAGAAAAAAGACGCATGCTAAGCTTTTTATGAATGAAATCATGCTTGTCGGCGTGAGTACTGAGAAGGACCCTGGCTTGATCCAGACTGGTTCCACACTATCTTCAGCACGAGCGATTTGTCGCTTTCTTAAAAACTTTCAAAAAATGTTTTGTGCGTCTCGCGAAGACATGTGTGGAATCGCTCTTGAGATTGTGCAGCCTAGGATCGCTCTCGCCTCGAGACTCAACCCATCATTTTCAAACTTTGAACTTAGATGCAGAACGTTCAGAGGTCAATCATGATGTAAGGCCTGTGTGGCCCATTCAAAACAGCCCTCGAACAAGAGGCACCAAAATCAGATCAAGAAGATCACATCTCATCAGAAGAAGCTTGCAAAGCTAGATCAAGCAACCCCTCGAACTAGGGGCAAAAATGTCAGATGTGCCCGAAGAGCCGAAGATGAGTTCTCTTGCGAATCAACAGCCACTCTCCTGGATACAGAGGGCTTCAATCTCAGAACCATTTGGCATGGACTTGCTACACTTTTACCCTTTGAGAGGCTCGTTGGGCCGAAAACCCGGATGGGCGACCCAGGCAAAAGTTAGAGCAAAAAAGAAATAGAAAAGAAAAGACAAAAAAGCAAAAAAATACAAAAAGAAACCAAAAGAAAAGAAAAAGAAAAAAAATATAGCAAAGAAAAGAAAAAAAGAAAAAGAAAAAGAAGCTCGCAAGGTCGAAAACCCGCATTGGGCACCTTGGCAAAAGTTAGAGCATAAAAAGGAGAGGTTAATACCCGAGTGTACCTTAACCCGGAACTACGTAAGGCTTGATTCCCATGTTTGGGATACGTAGGCAACTTCATCCTGAAGTCCAGCCCCCAACGCTTCCATAAGCGTCTCAGTCCATGTAATGGTTTTGATTACCCATGCTTCCTCCGAATCCGATGTCTCGGTTGCAACAATTGGAGCTGCGTGATCAACTTCCTTCTGGAACCCAGTCACCAACACCTTCAAGGTGACTGCGTCCATATATTGTTTGTGGCTGTCTTCGCCCGCTCCGCGCCTGAGAGCCCGGTCGAGTTCAATCATCAATGAGCATGCCGCGGCATCATCCAAACAAGGGGCAACTTTCCGTTGCCATCTATTGCCAAAGTTGCCCTCAGTCGTCGTCCAAACTAGGGGCAACTTTCCGTTGCCTTATCCCCCTTTAAGCCAGGGGCAATTTCCCATTGCCTCCGATCCGGAGGTTGCGCATCTCGAGGGTAAGTTCCGCGCTCGTTGAGCGTTGACTGTTTGCGAAAATAGTTTTTGAAAATTTTCACTGAAGTTGACTTATTTTCTCGAAAACTATTTCATTTTTCAAAATCGGACCATGTTTGGACCCAAAAGGAATTTTCAGTGCGCACAGCCTGGCTTGCATGATTCTCTCAATCAAATTGCCCAAGCACGTAATCTGACGCTCATTTTGATCAAAACTGTTTTAGAAAGAAAACGAAAAAGGTCAAAGTAGCAACTAGGGGCACAGTTGAGCCAGGTGTTCTGTCTCCCCCCTTATCATCAACGCGCTCGCGCGGTAAGGCGCTTCATTCGTCAGAGAAGAAATAGCCGTGAGCTAACAATATTGGGCGTGAACTTGTGACTTTCTATTCACCCATCAACCACCCTGGGGAGGGATTGAAAAATGAGAGAGTAAAGAATAGAGAGGTGTAAGCCGAGAGAAAAGTGAACAAGAGGGTTTTGGGAGAAAAACCGAGCTTGAGGGCCGAGTGGCGTGAGAATCACACAAATCAGAAAGGGTGGGAAACCCGCCCGGAAGAATTGGCTTCTCAAGATCTTTTGTTTTCAAACACGTCCGTGTCGTGTCTTTTGATTTGTCGGTCTCAATTTAGTTTTGAGTCTTTTCCGAGTATATCTCGTTGTGTCTAGGTCGTGTGCCTTTTATTTTCTTCACTTGAGTCCTTTCTACTGTGTTCAGTTGTAGGCTCGATACCCCGGTTGTGAAACCCCTTTTCCAAAGATTAATCGTTTGTGCTCTAAATGTTGTGCCATTTTCTACATTCGTGCAAAGCAAGAGAAGAAAAGGGAAAATTTGGGACATCCGAGTGTGTTTCAACCTTAACCACTCCAGTTTTGAGATCCGTCTTGTTAGATCGGGTTACTTGTTCAAAGTTTGCCGTGGGCGGAATAAACCAAAATACTGTGTTATGGGCTATATGCAAATCAATCCCCAGCAGGTCAATCCCCAGCAGATTACGAACTGTGTGTTCGGGTTGAGCAGTGGTTTGTATGGGTTGTTCGCTGTTAGTTGGTTGGTTATCTGATCAGTACCATGCAAATGCTCAGATTTCAGACAATGGATCAATAACCATTTACATTTGAGGTGTAAAATGATGCAATGCAATGCAGTATGAAATGCGCAGAGATGTACAGATATAACACTCTTTTAGACAAAAAGTTTGTTTTATATAATCTCTTCAAGTACAAAGTTTGGGGAAAACCAAAACAATCTGCCTGTGGCAGTACATAGTACTCTATCTACCAAAAAGAGAAAAGTACAAGAAAAGAAATAAAGAAAAGAAGCAGCAAAATCATCATCATCAGCAGCAGGCCTCATGCCTAAGGATCAGTCCTCGCCCTCTTCCTGGGCAAAAGCACATAAGCACCGTCGGAGCTGTCGCTGTCGGAGCCCGAGCCCGAGCTGTCCCCGGCCTCCTCCGCAAATGACTCCGTCCCCGCCTCCGACTCACCATCTCCTGGAACTGGAGCTCGTGAGCTGCTCCCCACGTGACCACGTCCCCCTCTAGTGCGAGGGAATATCCTGCCATCCCGAGTAGAGAGGGGAGGCCCAGCTGGAGCAGCGCCACCCACTGGAGGGATCGGGAAAGGAGGCTGAAAATACAAAGGACAAACATATCAGAAAACTGTGAGCAGTTTACCAGTACAGAATGCAGTGTATGAGTACAGTGTGTGAATGCCGTGAGCAGTTTATCAGTACAGAATGCAGTGTATGAGTACAGTGTGTGAATGCCGTGAGCAGTTTATCAGTACAGAATGCAATGTATGAATGCCGTGAGCAGTTTATCAGATTTTTGTGCAGTATAGCAGATTGTGCGAAACAGAGTGTGATTCGAGACTGTGGTCAGAAGAACATACCGGTAGGCCATAGACGGCCAAGGCGTCGAGAGTCCGCTGTAGCATCCCCATCAGGGAGGCATTTAGCTCCACTGACTGACGGGTATACTCGGAGGAGGCCTGCAAAAATATTAAATACATCAGTATTCTGTGGGATATTTGAATGAACTGAAATGAAATAACAATGCAAGATGCAGAAATAAAGTAGCACATACCGGAGGTAAGTCGGGGATACCGGCTAACTCATGGCCAGCCGGGGGGAGCAAAAGGGATCTGGTAGGTCTCCCCACTCTGCCCCTATAAGTCACCATGGTAGGAAGAGCGGGCCAGCCCGTCCCTCGTCCCCTCTGCACTCCCCTCCTGCCGCGAGCTCGGGCCCTCTGTGACGACCCCACTCCTGCTCCTGCCTCTGCCCGGGCCGCTGGCGCCGCGCGCCGCAGGTCTCGCTGGGATCAGCCCGGGAGCCCCCGCTCAAAGGCCGCATCAAGAAGGTCCGGACGTACTCTGAGTAGTCGCCCTCGCCCCTATAGCCGTCCTCGTCCCAGCCGAGGGTGTAGTCCTCCATCTGCTGCACAGAAAACCTCTCGGTATCCCTCATGTGCTCGGGAGGGTGAACCGGGACTATCTGCTCTGGCAACCCGAGGGTCTGGCGCAGAAAACGCTCCCCCAGGTACCAAGCCCGACAGACCGGGCCCTCCAGCAAAATCCGGTAGCGCGAGGTCTCGACGGCGCCGGCATACCGATCTCGTATCACCGCTGGTAGTGGAGCCCACGGCTGCCAGGTGACCTGAAATGAAATACAGTTGATTATGTACTGATATAGAAATGTACGCTTGAAAGCGAAGTTTAAACCGACTGTAAGTAAAACATACCTCGGTGGGGGTGATGGTGTCGAAGAAACGGCGGAAGAAGCTGAATGTGTCTCGGGGCCTCCGAGTGCACCTCCCATCGTAACGGCGAGAGAAGGGAACGACCAGAGGGGTCTCCGTCTCCGGCACTGGCTCTAGTCTGGGGAAGTAGGCGTACACCCACAGCTGCAAAACAGACGTCAGTATGACTATCAGATCAAGCAGGATGCAGAATAAAGCAGAAACAACGGAGCCGTGTGTCGTGTATTGTGTTGAACAGAGTGTACGGTGTGAACAGTGTACAGTCAGTGTAAAGCAGAGTATGTGTGTGCCGTGTGTGCAATATGCAATCCGTGGGAAGCAGACTACAGTGTGTGCAGTGTACAAAATACAGGAAGTATAGAGCAGAAATATAAAGTAGAGAAGAAGACATACCTCCCAGGCTCGCCAGTAGCCTCCTAGCAGCTGTCCACTGCCACGAGAGACTGAGCTCATATAACCGTAAAGGGTGGCCAAAGCCGCGCCCCCCCAGTCATACTGCACAATCCTCTCGACATCCACCAAAGCGCTGAGCAGGCAGAGGGGCACTGTGTTCGCCCGGTCGGCAAACAGGGTGGTCCCCAGCAAGAACATGAGGAAGCCGCGCGCATATCTCTCAGCGGCCTCCTGGGTCATCGGAGCTGCGTCCTGCGTCCACCAGCGCGGGCTGCACTCGGAACTGCACCTCGAACCAGGAGTAGCGGACGAACCCTGGACGAGCAAGTGGCGGCACCTCGCCGAGCAAATAGACCTGGGCTGCGGTCCACTCATCCATGTCTGTATCGAAGGGGATCGGATCACCCCCCACCCCGATGCCGGTGAGCATCGAGAAGTCGTAAGGGGTCATCGTCATGTCCCCAGTCGCTGATAAGTGAAATGAATCAGTGGTGTCCCACCACCTCTCTGCCAGGGCGGCAAGAAGAGGTCTACAAGCAGAAAGTCTGGAGAGTCCCCTGCAGAAGGTGCCAAAGCCGGCCCGATCTACGATGCGGCTAACGGCGTCAGGCAGCGCGGCGTACCAGTCGCGAGCGACGACGTTCCCATACCCGCGGACGGCATGGGAATCCCCCTGTTTCAAAAAATAGTTGCAAAGCAATATGAGATGTGCAATTTCGAAGAAACAGTTAAAGTCGATGCAAATCTAGCATGCGTGCAAGTCTTTCAGATTTAAACAGAAACCGGGTACCAGTGTGTTTACAGTAAACTACGGCACGTGATGCGTCAGTGTGTTTTCGATGCTCCAGTGTAAACTTGGTGCACGTGTGCACGTTTTTCAGATATAAGCAAATGTCAGGTTTCAGTGCATCAATAGGTGGGCTACGACCTGTGACGTGTCAGTACTCCCGTGCGGATCAGTATAAGTCTAACATGTGTGCAAGTTCTCAGATGTCGGGTACCGGTATGTTTTAGTGGATTACCAACGTATGATGCGTCAGCGGGCTTTGTGTGGTTCAGTTTAAATACAGCATACAGTGCGTTTTCAGATTCAAACAAGTACCGGGTATCGGTGAATTCGTAGTGAAATGCGGTGTGCCATGTTTGGGTGATTAAGACTAGCGCAGTGTGTGTGCATGTGTCTCAATCCTAAGCAGATGTCAGTTGTGAGTTTGTCTACAATCAACTACAGTACAGTGAATCAGAGCTAAACAGATAATTGGTTCAATCAGCTATGGCAGTTGATAGTTTAAAGTTCTACGTTGCAGAAAGTAAAACAGAGAAGAGTGTTACCTCGACAGCGCCGAAAGACAGGTGAGAGGTCGGCTCGCGCAAGAGGAGCTCCGGGTCCAGAGCCCTGTCAAAACCGCGGAAGTGGCGGAGTCCGTCTGGTGGTAGCACATGAATGGCCGGGCGATAGGTCGCCGGATCGAATGGTCGCTCGCTCAGCGGGAGGAGCTCGACCCCGGGTCCATCTCATGGTCCGGGGAGTCCCGACATGTGGAGTATCGTCTGCCATAGTAATGGTGGTGAGAAAATGGCCAGAAAAGCCGGAATACGAGAAGTCAACTGGAAAGTCAAGTCAACCCCGAGAGGGTCAGAAATGGCCGGGAAGGCCGGAAGAGGAAAATGCACGAAAAGGAAGGTGAAGTCGAGGGGAACAAGTCCCGAAAAAGTGGAAATACCAAAAGGGGCGCCGAAACAAAGTTTTGTTCGGTTCAAAATGTCCGAAACGCGGTGAACTTCGCGAATCGGACGACGAAAATGGCGCGAAAACTCGAGGAAATGAGCAAATGAGGAGGAAAAGAAGCACTAGAGAGAGAGAGGAGGAGTTTTCGGCGGAGGCAAAGTGAGGAAATAGGGTTTCAAGCCCTATTTTAAAAGACCCGAAGTGAAATGGCAGTTCTGCCCCCGATCAGCAACTTTTGGCCGGTCGGCACTATTTTGTGCCGGTCGGCACTTTTTGGTGCCGATGGATTAGTTCAGGCAGCCGGTGGAAGCCGGTGACAACCCCACCCGGCCGGTGGTGTTCCCAAGGATGTGTTTAGGCTATATGAGGGGTTTTGGGTCTTCATAGCTCAAGAAAATGCAAGAAAGTGCATCCCCGATGCTCAACCGGCCTCCGTTCCGACCTCGGACCGTGTCTTCTGTGCATGGCGCTCAAATTCAAGCAAAGAACGTATCCTTTTTGTATCCTTTTGTCTTTCGTAAAATTCAAAAGTTGCCCCGCGTGCGTTGCATGCACCCATTACATTGTCCGGCGCGTCGCGTCACGCCATCTTACACGTCCCTTGTGACTTGCATCATTTTCCATTCAAACGAGGTACGTGTGCCTCGTTTTGCATCTCATTTTCAAATGAGGTACGTGTGCCTCATTTTGCATTCCATTGCATCTCGAGGTACGCGTGCCTCGTCTTGCATCATCTTTCATTTGCATTTCATCTTGATCCACGTGCGGTGTACTACCTCACGTGTTTCATTTGCATTTCATCTTGATCCACGTGCGGTGTACTACCTCACGTGTTTCATTTGCATTTCATCTTGATCCACGTGCGGTGTACTACCTCACGTGTTTCATTTGCATTTCATCTTGATCCACGTGCGGTGTACTACCTCACGTGCTTCATTTGCATTTCATCTTGATCCACGTGCGGTGTACTACCTCACGTGCTTCATTTGCATTTCATCTTGATCCACGTGCGGTGTACCCTCACGTGCTTCATTTGCATTTCATCTTGGTCCACGTGCGGTGTACTACCTCACGTGCATCATTTTGCATTCCAGTGAGGTACGCGTGCCCCACTTTGCATTCCATTTTGCATCTTGCATACGCCTTTCACCGGTCTGACGAGACCTTAAACACGTACCGGTCGGCGAGACCTTAAACACGCACGGTCTAGGAGACCTTAAATCCTCGGGAGGTGTAAGACCTTCAGTGCATTAAAGTGCACACCTCATTGCATTTGGCATACATCGCGTCGCGCCGAGTGCGCACCCCATTTGCACTTCATTTTCCATCCAATGAGGTATGCGTGCCTCATGTTTCATTTTTTCCTCACTTGCATTGTTTTACATCCCGTGTGGCACGTGTGTCACATTATGCAAATTGCCCCAACGAGGGCCCGGCGGGACCGAAAACACGCACGGTCTGGCGAGACCTTAAACCCGCTCATTTGCATTGTTATGCATCTCAAAAGCCGTGCGTTGGCACGCATTTCAAACATCATGCATCATTTGCATCGTCATGCATACGCTGTGCATCCCGGTCTAGGAGACCTTAAATCCTCTGAAGGTGCAATTCCTTTGGTGTTCGTCGTGCCCGAACGACTTTCGGTGGTCTGGTAAAGCCACCTGCCTGTTTTGCGGTGAGTTCCTAGAAGACCAACTGGGACGGTGAAAACTAGAGTTTGAATGGCTTATGCCTAGAACGCAAAGGTTCGAGATCTCCGAGACTAAAGTCTGGTTTAAATACCCAGGGGGTGTACCCTCGGCTTGAAATCTGTATGGAAGCCCCATAGGTTGAGGCGGCGTGTTTACGCCTCGATTCTGGATATTGAACCAACCTAGTATATCGCCCTGTTGGTAAGATAGGGAAAGCTGCAATCGTAGCCGTTGCATCATCATGCATCGTCATGCATCATTTGTAAATATTGCATATGCATTGCATTTCAAAAAAAAACAAACAAAACACAACACATGCATGTGTCATGCATTTCATTGTAGTATAGTGCATTTGTCATGCATTTTCTGTAGCTTGCATGCATTTCATTGCATCACCTCCATCTATGGCTTGCGCCCTTCCTTGTTGAGCTTGGTCTGGTATGTGCCCATATTTTTCGTGTCAAAACACAGTTGTCGAGCTTTTGTGTCCGAGCCTTGAGGGTAGCGGCACCGTTTCTGTGTTAGACATGTTTGTATGTGTACATGCTCTTCCTAGGCAAGATTTGGTTTGGCCCGCGTGCCATATCCATTGTATCCATATCCATTGCATGTAGCTTGCATGCATTCATTGCATCACCTCCATCTATGGCTTGCGCCCTTCCTTGTTGAGCTTGGTCTGGTATGTGCCCATATTTTTCGTGTCAAAACACAGTTGTCGAGCTTTTGTGTCCGAGCCTTGAGGGTAGCGGCACCGTTTCTGTGTTAGACATGGTTTGTATGTGTACATGCCTTCCTAGGCGAGATTTGGTTTGGCCCGCGTGCCATATCCATTGTATCCATATCCATTGCATTGTATTGCATGCATCCACTGCATCATCTTCCATCTATGGCTTGCGCCTTTCCGAGTTGCGCTTGGTCTGGTTTGTGCCCCTATTTTTCATGTCGAGCACAGTTTTGTACGCGCTTTCCTTGACGAGTTGGTTTGAGGGTTGCGGCACATTTTCTGTGATTAGACGCGGTTGTATGCGTACATGCCTTTCCTAGGCAAGATTGGTTTGGCCCGCGTGCCATATCCATTGTATCCATTCCCATTCATGTAGTATAATTGTTGCATCCGCATTAGGATCATTATTCCTCATTAGCGGGTCGTCACCCACTTATGTCAATCCACCCAATACTTGTTCTTATGTCTGTCTACATTACTCATAGTTCTGTGTGCGCTCGCGCCTTGAGGGCTTCGACACCTTTTCTATGGTAGACGGACTTGTCACCTCCATCAATCTATTTGACATTTGTGTGGTTTCGAACCGCTCATGATTGAATCATGGTTCAATTGCCCTGCATGTAGTTTGCATCGCATTAGTTTTAATTGCATTGCATTATCATTTGCATTATTCATACATAGTTTTGTATATATTGCATATTATTTAGCATTCGCATTGCATATGTCATGCATGTTGCTAACAATATTGTACCTGTTAAGTTTGCTTTCTTTTCAGGCACGATATTGTATGTACGGTTCATTTACCGCTGGTGGAACCAGGCGAGCCGCACAGGTATTGTATCTCCCGAGTGAGACGTGTTGAGAATTCCATAATTCTCTTACATCCTTTCTGCATTGTGATGTAGACTGTTGCATGTTAGCTTATAACTGTCGCATGTATTGCTTCATTACAGCTTTCTTTGCATGATCATAAGTTATGCCCGGCTTCTTGCATTGTCAGTTGCATTTTGCCCCCGCCTACGGGCGCATATCTTATCTTTGGCATGTGTGCCTCCTGCATGAACTACGCTGGTTTGATTCCCTAAGGGATACGTAGGCAGCTTGCGAGTTCAACCATTTGCGCTTTGTATGTCTGTCCAAGTCTTCGGCCTTGTCAAAAATGGGTCGTCTCTGGGCTTTGACACTTCACTGTCATTTATGACTTTCGAGTTCTGTCAAAGAGGGGCAACTGTAGACACCCCATTTTTGACCGTCCTCAAGACTTGGACGTCACCGTTGGAACACTCGGTGATTATCCATGTTTGTGTTCGTTTGGAGTTTCCCGGAGTTCTCGGCTCTCGCGCGCGCCTGCCTCAGGACCTCCGGACTCGACCGTTTGTGTTTGGTTTTGCACCAAACACTTGTGTTTTGCCTTGAAAGGGCAAGGAATGCTTTGTGAGGCATCCCTACACACCACCGGCTGGGGCTAGAGGCCACCGGCTGGCTGGTGTTGCCATCGGCATTATATTATGCCGGTCGGCACTATTTTGTGCCGGTCGGCACTCTTTTTGGCAAAATGACCATTTTGCCCAGCCGCTACTTTACAGCTGCTTTCTGAGATATTTTAGACAGCTGTTTAGCTCTTGTTTCCCCTCCATACACGTGTATGGAGGGATGAGCTTGCTTAGGGGCTAAGCTTGTAAGCTTTTTGCCTATAAGAGGGAAGGCTCTTCCCTTTGCTCAAGGGTTACAAAATCTGAGAGCTTTAGACATTGTTAGAGAGGGAGAGCTCTGGTTCTTTTAGGGTTAGAATAGATATACACTCTATCTCTCTTTTTCTCTTTGAAAACTAGGTGTTTTGTGCCTTACTATTGCACACAAGCACCTAGTGTTCCACCTTCCTCTTGGTTCTGAGGTTCCAGAGGTTTGTTCTTAGTGTTCTTGACTGGTTTTGAGCTCAAGGACCCATCCCCTCCAACCTTTGTGAAGGTGGTCTTCAAAGGTAACAAAACTACCCTTTTTCCCCCATTTTTGCACTCTATTTTTACCTGCTTTAAAGTAGTTTTTGAGCTTAGTGTTTGGCACATAAAAGTTCTGTTTTTTGACCCTCTTCATTGTATATTAAGAGTGTTTTGTGGTTCGAGTAGGTTTGACCACCTTTAGGCCTTGAAAAGGGCACTTTTGGTGCTATTTTGTGAGAGATCCGAGACTTTGGTGTTAGGATCTCTTCACCACTGAAATCTTGAGGGATTTCAGTGGTGAGGAGCATGCCTTAGAGTCTCAAGAAGGAGAGGGTCACCCCCTCTCCTTGATGTCCTTGAAAAGGGCAAATTTTGGCTTCCAAAGGAGCTTCATGCTTGAGTGTGTGTTGAACACGTTTGACTTGTTTTCCATGCTTATATTGCCATGTTATAACATGATTTCAAGTTGGTTTAGGCCCCCTATGCATGCTTAGCATGGTTGCCTTGTAATCCCCTTATTGCCTTAATATGCCTAGGTTGTGTGCCTTAGCTTCGAGCATGTTTTAGGCTTGCATTGTGAAGCTTGTATGCTTATTTTGCCATGATCTAGCTCTGTCCATAGCCATTTGGGTCGATCTCATCATGCATTACATAGCCCCTTTGCATTTGGCTTGTTGGCTTTAGGAGTATGCATGTGTAGTATGCCATGCTTGCACTATTTTCAATGATTTGGAACCATTTAGCATGGTATTTCAGACCTTGTAGTGTACTTGTATGCATGCTTTAGTTGCTTCCTTAATGCTTTAAAAGCATGTGTTGAATACTCCATGTTTTGGTCATGTTGCATGCCTTTGTACTTGAGCCTCTTAGATGTCATCTAGGTGCTCCTTAGGCTTTGTCTAGGTCTACTTGTGACCTGTTTTGAGTCCCTTTAGCTTTGTGAAGCTATAGACTTGGCCTTAGTTTAAGCCTTCATGGCTTGTTCAAGACTTAGACCATTTGTTGCATGCTTTGGCTTGCTTTATTGCATGATTTGGCCTCATGTTTTGCATAAATTTCAGAGTTTTCCATGCATGCTTTTGCCCATGTTTGGCCTCTTCAAGTGTGCTTGAATGTTGTTGTTATGCTTAAGTGTTGGCACCTTAACATGTGTATGTGTGCATGTGTGTTTGGCCCTCATAATTTAGCATTGTGGCTACTGATTTTGGGCCTTTTAGAGTTGCCCAATTCATGTATAAGTCCATCTTTCAATTGGTTGGCATGCTTGCCTTGTATGCTTACTTACATGTTCGCATTGTATTGCCATGTTGCATGTTAGTTGCCATGTCTAGGATTGCATCATATTGGCATGCATGCTAGGCCTCTTGAAATGAGGTATGATAGAGGTTTGGCACTCTTGTTTGCATTGCATGCATTTGAAATCAAAGTTGCACTCTTGGCCCTTTGGACCATCATGCATGGAAATGCGCGATTGGTGGTCCGAGAATCGAGGCACATGCCCCTTCGAGTCAATAACATGATAGGGAGTGTGTTTGGTGCATACATGCCTTGAATTGCATTGCCATGCAAGTTTTGCCCTCTGCTGCTGTGAGTTGCAGGTTTTGCAGGTGTTAAGTGCCGACCGGCCCTTTTTAGTGCCGACCGGCAATGAATTGGCAGCCGATATCTTCACTCAGTGCCGGTGGCCACATCCTTAAGCCGGTGGTGTTGTACCCCAGCCGGTGGTACTCCCCAGTGCCCTTAGAGGCACTCCTGGGACTTTGGCAATTTTCAGAGAAGGATGGCAGGGAAACAGAGGCACACTTGCATGACAGTGCGATTCTGAACGAATCCCGGGCGCGCGACGCATTTGGGCCCTCCTCCCGAGGCATTTACTGTTTTAATTAGATTAATTATTTATCTAATTAATTTAGTGAATTTGTAATAATTAATTAGCTTGCGTAGTTAATTATCTGTATTATTATTTTTTTGGTCCCTCCGAGCGAGGGCATAATTTGTAATAAGTGTGTGTGAGTGGGTGTATGTCTTCCAATCCCCACTTCTTTCTATCCCTTTTATTTACCCGCTTACAATGGTAGATTAGGGCATACCTATATTAGCATAACTTATGCAATGCATGCGTGCATTCATGCATTTGTTTACATGCATCGGGCTCGGTACATCATACAAACTGCATCGTACTTTCAATTCCAAATTGAATACGTGATAGTTGTTGCATTTCATGTGCCATGCTTAGGATAGCCGAGCCTGTCTAGATTACATTCCGTATGCGATGCATTAGCCCCTTAACATGAACTAGGTCATGCATGTTTGCTAACCCGGTTTCTTGTTTTGGCACGGAGTACGATGTAAGTATTTTTGCTTTAGTATAATCACATGCGTGTGAATGTTTGCCATGACAATAGGATTGCCATGCGGCTAAATGCTTACATGGGATAAAACTGTTTGAATGCCTGTGGGTGGAGGTTGGATTGCTTGAGTTGGGAAACTCATTGAAATCCGCATTTTAGCCTACTTTCGAGTAGCAAAATCCAACACGTTTTTCGAGACAAAACGGATATGCGGTGTTTATTTCCAAATTAGGCAATCTAGTCTATACTTTTTTGCTGTGCGCATAACATAGTAATTCTAGGTTAATAATTGGGATAAGAACGCATAATGTTTTCAAAATCGGGTATCACGGTTAGTAGAGGCCGGTCTTCGGACCGGGCGAAAGGGGGTGCTCATAGCTGACCTTCCCCGATCGTACCCAAGCTCCCGAGCCAAGTAACTTTGGTGATGACGGACATGTGGCCTTCGGCGCCGAGTCAGGGTTTCCTAAATTTCCCATTTTAAAATATTTAGGTGGCGACTCTGTAATCTGGCAAAGCAGTCCATGTTTGGCACTACTTTTTCAAAAATCTGTTTTCTTCAAAACGATTTGCCGGATTTGGACTCTTTGGTTCAGATTTAGAACCGCGACACAAATCGAGTCCGAACTGTAGCCGAGGTCCCTTGCGGACGTGCTACAATCCATTGCATTGTACTTTGTTTCATTGCATTCAACATGTAGGATCATGATCTTTCCTCAGCAGATCATTCCTTGCTTATATCATCCCATCCACTTACTTGTATTGTTTCTGCGAAACACACAATTCTGCATGTGCAAACGCCTACTACACTAAGAGAATTGTGGTTTGAGGATTCTAACACCTTTTCTGTGTTAAAAATAGTTTGATGTTGCATTTCCATCCCTTTATGATATTTGTGTGGTTTTACACTGTTTGAGGTTTGATGTTTCAAAACATTATATATCATGTGCATTGTTTCGTTGCATTGCATATCGTTTGTACTATTTTGTTGTATTGTGTATCATTTTGCTCATTTTGCATCCTGCCCCTGAACTACGCTGGTTTGATTCCTTGCAAAGGGATACATAGGAAACTTACGGGTTCAACCAACTGCATTTACATTTTGTTTGTTTGCCCAAGTCTTCAACCTTGTCAAAAATGGGTCGTCTCTGGGCTTTGACATTCACTCACGTCATTTCATGACTCCGAGCTCTGTTAAAGAGGGGCAACTGTAGACACCCCATTTTTGACCGCCCATAAGACTTGGGCGCCACTAATTGCTTACTTGATGATGAAAGGTGTGCAGTGCAAAGGTTCGATTTCTTTGGCAAGGAGAGCGTCAAATCCCAATCTTACACCCCTTTTTTGGACCAAAACCATTTTGACCAAAAAATATTTTAGACCTTAAAACCCTCTCTTTCAAAATATTTTGAAAAAGTTCCTAAGATGTTCCGACGCTCGCATTTTGTTAAATGTTGCGGTTTTTGATAAACCAAGCAAGGACAAAGTGGAAATGAATGAAAGAGAGGTGATATCTCTGAAAAATCTTTCAAAACATCTTGTTTAAAGGTTTGGATTTGAAGAAAATGAGAGAGAAGAGAAGAAAACTAGTTGAGGAGAAGTTCAACATGAATCCGGGTAGGATCGAAACTGAGCCGTCTTCACTAAAAGAAGCATAATGTTTTTCACACAAGGAATTTTGATGTGAGGCTACCATCACTGGAAAAAAGACTTCCAAGGCTTCAATTTAGGCTCAAGAATGACATACAAAAGAGTCCAGATGAAGGAGATATGTCCATTTGAAGTTGGGCCCAAAAAGTAGATTTTTCTTGCCAACCAAAGGTGGAAGTTTCTGGCCATGAATGGGCTTTGCCGGCCAAGTGCTGGCCATGAATGGCCATTGCTGGCCCCTTGCCGTCCAAGAGTGTCCCCTACGGTCCAAGAGTGATCATGTGCCGGCCATCAATGATGGCTTGCCAGCCATCGATGCAAAAAATCAGTTTTTGGAAGATATTTGTGCTCCAGCTATTCTAGCTGTCCCTTTTGGGAAATTTTCGATCTGAGCTTGCATTCTTCTATATATAGAGAGTCTTCTCTATGGTTTTCATGGTTAGAAACATTTTAGGAGAAAAAGTTTGGGAGCCTCGCTCTCTAGAACCTCTCTCTCTAGAAACCTCTCTCTCTAGATTTCTCTCTCTCTTGAGCTTTGGTGCTTAGAAGCTTGTATACATCAGACTTTAGCGTATACATCCTTGACCAAAGTGGTTCATCTTTGGGTTGAATTTGCTTGAAGCTATCTTGGAGCTCCTTAAGAGGCTTTTGTCTTGAATTGGTGCCAAAAATCACTCCTCCCTTCAAGAGGTATAACTATCACCCTTTAAGCTTGTTTTCATACTTGTTTTTGCCATCTTTTTGTGCTATTTTTGGGGTGGTTTTGAACTGAAAAAATATCTGTTTTTATGGTTAAAAAAATGGTGGTTTGAGGTTCCTTTTGAGTTTAGGGGTGGTTCACCCTTCTTGTCTCTTTGCTTGTTAAGCTTTTGTGCCATCTTTTCATCACTTTCAAACCAACTTTTTGGCCCTTTTTACCACTGAAACTCAGAGACAAAAACTATGTTTTGCGGTCCAACATAGGAGGGGTTGGCCTCCCCTTCTTGTGTCTTGTTTGCATGAGTAGATAGCCTAACATGTGAGCATGTTTTTCTACAATTTTATGACTTGATCTCAACATGTTTTTGCTACTTTTTTTGACCTGCGTTAGCTCTGTTTTGAGCTGGTTTGGCCACTTGAGGCTTGCTTTGTATACTTGTAGTGCAATGGTCCTTAATAGTCTAGTTTGTGCTATGTGTTAACCATTCATTCTAGCCCTTTTTTAGCTTTATTCAAGCATGTTTTAGGCTCTATTTTGACATGTTTCAACTCTGTTTTTGGTTGGTTAGAGCACTTGTTGCTTGCTTTTTGCACTTGTAGTGTAATTATGCTTACTAGCCTAGCAAGCCTAATGAGTTAGCCTATCATTCTAGCTTGTGTTAGCTTGACTCCAGCACATTTTTGCTAATGTTTTGACATGCTTTAACTCTATTTTGAGTGGTCTTGGTCTTATGAGCCATGTGTTGCATAGCTATAGTGCAAATGCCTTCACTAGCTTTGTGTTTTAAGGCCTCTAACATGTCTTGCATGAGATGGTTGCATGATATAGCATTATTTAACATGTGATTTCAGTGCATATATCTTTTTCACACTCTCACATATTTCACTCTTTCATTGCTTTTGAGAGTTGTGCTTTGAGCCTTGTTTGTGAGCCAACATGTGAGCATGTTTTTCTTGCCTTCTATGCTTCAATTCTAGCATGATTTAGCCACTGCCTTGGCATGTTTTAGCTCTATCTAGGGTTGGTTTGGTCATTTAAGCTTGATATTGCATGCCCCTAGTGTAGTGCTCTTCACTAGCTTAAGTGTTCTTGGCTTTTAGCATGTTGTGCATGAGCTACTTGCATGTTGTAGCATTATTTCTCATGCCATTTCAGCACTGAAATTCTGCAGCCTCCCTCATTTCTTCATTTTTAATTTGCTTTGAGGGTTGCTTCGCCCTAAGGTTGTGTTTAAGCTTGAGATAGAGCTTGTGCTCAAAGGATTTAACTCTCTTTTGAGGGTTCCTCCTAGCCAAAGGCATCATCTCTCTCATGTCTTAACTCATCCTTTGGTCGACCCCTCCCTCATTAGAGGACATTCACATTGGACTTAACCGGTTAAAGAATGACTTGGTAATGTTAAAATGTGTAAACAGGAATTGGACAAGTAAAACATGACCAAGATAAGCATGTTGTGTTGCATTGCATTGTGTTCAATCGAACGTTATATTGAACACAAGGTAGATTGGTCCATTTCATACTCAAAGTGATGAAATGAGCCAATCTCCTTTGTCTCCATCACCCTTGATCATGCATGATATGGCGGTGGTCCTTTGAGTCTTGTTTTTGTGCATTTATTGAATGTGTACAAGTTGGATCCTTGGCCATCATGCATTGAAAATGCTTGATTGGTGGTTTTGGGATCCAATAGTGCCACTCCTTTGATGTTTTGAGATGATAAGGAGGGGCACAGTACAAACATACCCTTAGGAGACCCTCCATTTTCCTTCGTTTGAGATCTGTTGCAAAATGGTGATCCAGCACACCAGTGGCCGGCAGTGCCTCACTGATGGCCGGCATGGCTTCATCCTTGGCTGGCAGGACCTCTCTTTGGCCGGCAGGGGTCGGCAGCAAGCATCCATGGCCGCCAGGCCACTGGTGCATTCCTCAGCTTTGGATTGGTATGGTGGAGCAGAAAGTTCTTGACCAAACCTGGAAACAGAGCCTCTCAAGAGCAAACCAGTGGGCTTTTCGGGGTGAAAAATTGAGTGCATGCATCTTCTACTTCCCAGAGCATAGTAGTAGCAGTATAGTTTGGCATCTTAATTACTTAGTTAATTTGCGTTGACTGTTATAATAATTAAGTAGCTTAGATTAGCTATTTCTTTATTTTATGTTGTAATAATTAGTAAGTAGTTTGCTAGTTTTTCAATTGGTTTGTAATAATTAGTGTAATTAGCTTAATTAGATTAGTTAGTTAGCTTAGCTTAGTGTAGCTTAGCTATTATTCATCCGGACCCTCCTTCGAGGGGGCGCAATGTTGTAATAAGTATGCGTGTGTGTGTATGTCTTCCAACCCCACGTCTTTCTCCCTTTTATTTAACCGCTTTCGATGGTTAGTTTAGGAGCATTTTCGATTAGCATACCTTATGCTTGCATGTTTGCATCATTCATTTGTCTTGCATGTGTAGGGCTTAGCGCATCATTCAAATTGCATTGTATTTCAATACTTATTTGAATACGTGTTCTAAAACATGTTATCAAATTATTGCATTCATATGCCATCTTAGATAGCCGACCCTATTTTAGTTACATTATTGCATGTGTTGCATTAGACACTTAACATAGTTAGGATCATGCATTGTTTCTAACTAGCTTTTGTTTTTGCTTGGAGTACACTGTAAGTTTTACGCTTTAGCATACTTGCATGAGTGTGAGTGATTGCCATGGTAGCATGCTTGCCATGAGGCTATTTGCTTAAATGCTAAACTGCATGAATGACTGTGGGTGAAGGCTTTATTACTTGAATTGGGACAATTCATCAAATGTGAATTTTAAACCCACTTTGCGAGGTGGCAAATCATCATGTTTTAAGCCCACTTGAGGGTGGCAAATTCGCGCTTTAGCCCACTTGCGGGTGGCATTTTCAAACCATTTTCGAAAACAAACATGAGTTGTTTTGTTCCAATTCTTGCGATTTAGTCTATACTTATATGCTGTGCACATCACGTAGTAAAGTTCGCTAATAACTGGACAAGAACAAATGTGTTTATAAAACAACATATCATGCTTAGTAGAGCCCGATCCTTTCATTGGGCGAGCGGGGGTGCTCATTTCAGGACCTTCCCCTCCCTTACCCAAGTTCCCGAGCCGAGGCAACTTTGGTGATGACGGACATGTGGCCTTTGGCACGAGTCAGGGTTTCCTAAATTTCCCCAAAATAAAATATTTAGGTGGCGACTCTGTAATCTGGCAAAGCAGTCCAGTTTGGCATTATTTGATTCAAAAATCTGATTTTCCAAAATGATTTGCAAGATTGGACTCTTTGGTGATTTATCAATTTTCACATTGCACTTTGTGAGACTAGATTCAGAACCATGACAGGAGTCTGAACTGTAGGACCAATTCATGCCTTCTCTGAAAGGGGGCCGCGCGAAGGAAGTCGAGCGCTACACCGTGTGAGGACGGAGAAATATGGAATTGAATGTAGAGTTGTGTGTTGTGCTATAAAATTGAAAACATTGAATCCATGGGTATTGGTAGTGATCATTCATATTTTAAATCAAATATTTATATACTTGGTTAAATATATTCTCTACTAGGCAATTGCTCATTTCTATCTAACAACATTTCAGGACTCAATGAACCACAACCCTGTCAATGAAGAAGAGGAAGGACATCCCTTTTAAACTTTAAATTTTGTGAACTTTGAAGTTGTAATTTAGCTGTTGAACTTCTGCATTATCATTTTGTGGAATTATGCCTTTTTTGTAGCAAATGGCTACATTGTAATAAGTAAACCCAGGGGTCAATGGTTTTGTTTTCTCTAACTTATTGAACTATGAACTGTAATATGCAATTTTCTAAGTTGAAATCGATAGTTCAATGAGAAAGAGAAATAATGGAATTGACTTGTGTTGTTTGGAAATATGGAGCATGTTCTTAATGGTTGATAAATTGGAATTATTTTTGGAGTGTTACAAATTGGTATCAGAACTAGCTGAGTTTGAATACCTGGAGCTCATGGAAGTGACTTTCATCACACTAGGTAATCATGTTGAGACGAAGGGTTAGTTATCTTACTTGACTAGGTGCTTATGTAATTATGTGGGTATGGGGTCAATCCTCTAGGATATGACTTGTGTCCATTACATTTATCGAAGTCCTTTTGAAAAGGCACCTGATCAATGCTTTTTCCACTAAAATATCTTTGTGCATTATAGGTTGAGTTGATATCTTTGGAGGGGGATCCGTATGTGTTCTACTTGCTTACGTGCTTATATGTTTAGAATGAGATTAAGACTTAAGGGGGAAATAATGTGAGAAGTCATGAACTAGTATGCGAATTTTGAGTTAATCTTGCCCCACATCTATTCTTATATAGGATGTCTAGACGTGGCAGAGGCTGTGGTAGACCTCGCCGAGGTGGTCGGGACATTGCAGTTCAACCAGAGATCCCTCCTCATGAAGAAGGAGTGGGTCAAAATATTGTGACCGCCCCCCCCCCCCCGACCCATGATGCTATGGGAGCTTTAGCTTGATGGATTAGGGCTTCATTTTTGAAGAAAGAATTCTTTCGCTCTAACCCTACTGAATTTCTTGGTGGCGCCAAACCATTAAAGGCTGACGAATGGCTTGAGCAAATCACCAAGTCTTTCGAGATTTTGGACTTCCATGAGGGTGAACTTCTAATGGCGTTTGCCACTTATCAGTTGAAAGGGGACGCAGGCTAATGGTGGAAGTATGCCAAGGGTCAAATTGAACACACTTAGGAGGTGTTTTCTCATGCCTTTCAAGAGAAATACCTTCCTCCTACTGCGAGGGAACATTTAAGGAGGGATTTTGAGGAAGTTGAACAATCTAACTCCATAGTGGCAGAGTTTGAGGCCACCTTTACGAGGTTATCCCATTTTGCACCAGACCTTGCAGCGACTGAGGAGTGTCAGTGTCTAGAGTTTGAGAAAAGGATGAGGCCAGGAATTTTAATGAAGGTGATGGGAAACATGATCTGGGATTATGATAGATTGGTAAAGTATGCTACACTTATTGAGGTTATGCTTGAGGCCGAAGAGAAGAGGCAAGGGTTGTCAGAGTCTCGAGGGGACACTAGATCATCCAAAAAGTCGAAGGGCTTTTCATCTTCTCAACTACCACCATTGCTGGCCATGTCATCAATTCCTACATTTGGGAAGAGTACATATAGTATGGGAGAAAGTGGGGTCACTTGTTATTGGTATGGTGAGCAGGGTCAGAAGTCTGTTGCATGTCCACAAAGAAGTAACCAACAACGTCAAACTTCTGCTCGTTCTCAAAGCCAGACATCAAGTAAAAGTCCATCCCTCATTTTCTATCAGTGAGGCCAACCTGGTTATATG
Organism: Camellia japonica; assembly: GCA_030407325.1. Classification (NCBI taxonomy): domain Eukaryota; kingdom Viridiplantae; phylum Streptophyta; class Magnoliopsida; order Ericales; family Theaceae; genus Camellia; species Camellia japonica. The sequence goes on from JAPPVO010000059.1 coordinate 150,663,185, forward strand.
AAGAGATCTTGTCCCCAGTGTAGACACCCCATTTTTGACCGCCCTTAAGACTTGGGCGCCATTGATCGTTTACTTGGTGATGAAAGGTGTACAATGCAAAGGTTCGATTTCTTCGGCAAGGAGAGAGTCAAATCCCAACCTTACACCCCATTTTGGACCAAAACTATTTTGAATGATTTTTAGACCTTAAAACCATCTCTTTCAAAATATTTTTGAAATAGAGTTCCTACGATGTTTCGAGGCTCGCATTTCATTAAATGTTGCGCTTTTCGGTAAATTGAGCAAGGACAAAGTGGAAATGAATGAAAGAGAGATGAACTCTTTGAAAAATATTTCAAAACATCTTGTTTAAAGGTTTGGAGTTGAATAAAATAGGAGAGGAGAGAAGAAAACTAGTTTAGGGGAAGTTCGGCATCAATTCGGTTAGGACCAAAATTGAGCAGCTTCACTAAAATGAGCATAACTTTTTGCACACTTGGACTTTTTATGTGAGGCTGCTACCATTGGAAATCTCACTTCCGGGGCTTCAATTGGACACAAGAATGACCTGAAAAGGGGTCCAGATGAAGGAGATATGCCCATTTGAAGTTTCACATGCAGAGCAGATTTTTGTTGTCGGCCACAGGGGTGGCCGGTCGGCCACTAGGGGTGGCCAGCCGGCTAGAAAAGGTAGCTGACCGGCCACTTGAAGTAGCTGACCGGCCAGTTGTGTCCCAAACTCAAATTGTTTGCAGATATTTCTCTTCCAGTTGTTTTCACAATGTGCCAATTGTCCTAGCTCAGATATTTCGACCAAACGCGCTCATTTTGCTATATATTGAAGCTATATCTCTCATATTGAAGGGATAAAAAGTTTGGGAGCCTTTCTCTCTAAAATCCCTCTCTCTCTCTAGAAAATTTAGAAGCAAAATTTTACTCTCTCTCTAGAATTCTCTACCTCTCTCTACATTGTGCTCTATTGTGCTTGAAAGTGAGTGTTCTTCACATATTTGCATACAACCCCCTTAGCCAAACTTCTTGACCTTGGAGCTGAGATTCCTGAAGGCTTGTTTGGACCTCTTAAAGCTGGTTTTGGCTCAGAAGTTGTGCATTTGTTGCTGTTCCTCAAGGGTAAGGCCTTACCCCTTTTAAAGCTTTGTTTCATTTACTTTTTGAGACACCTTTGCATGCTGTTTTTGGCCAAGTTTTCAACTACAAAAACCTCTATTTTTAAGTGTTAAAAATGCTGGCTTGAGTCCTTTTTGGAGTTAGGGGTGGTTCACCCTCTTTTATTGCTTCTTTGTTAAGCTTTGTGTCATCTTTTAAAGCCTTTAAAACAATCTCTTTTTGGCCCTTTACCCACTAAATTCCAAAGGAATTTCAATGGTGGAAAGGTGGTTTTGAGGTCTAAATTGGGAGGGGATGGTCCCCTCTCCTTGTGTTTTGTTTGCATGTATTGATGGCTTAATAAGTGAGCTTCTCTATTTCTACCTTTTTGAAGCTTAGTTCAAGTATGTTTTTGTGACTTTTTTGACCTACTTTAACTCTATTTTTGGTTGATTAAGTCACTTGTTGCTTGCTTCTTACACTTGTAGTGTAATCATGCTTACACTTGTAGTGTAATCATGCTTACTAGCCTTGAATGCCTAATGAGTTAGTCCATCATTCTAGCATGTATTAGCTCTGTCTCAGCATGTTTTTACTAATGTTTTAGCATGCTTTAACTCTGTTTTGAGTGGCCTTGGTCCTTTGAGACTTGCCTTGCATGGTTGTAGTGTAAAGGGTCTTGACTAGCTTTGAGTTTTGAGGCCTTTAACATGTTGTGTATGTGATGATTGCATGTTTCGGCATAAATTAGCATGTAATTTCAGTGTATATAGTGTAGTTACACTCTCACATACTTCACTTCTTCATTGCTTTTGAGGGTTGTGTATTATGCCTTGCTTATGGGCTAACATGTGTGCGTGTTCTCTTAGTCTTTTGAGCTTCCATCTCAGCATGTTTAGACCATTATTTTGGCATGATTAAGCTCTATCCAGAGCTGGTTTGGTCATTTAGCCCATGTATTGCATGCCTCTTGTGTGATGCTTTTTACTAGCTTTGATGCTTTTGGCCCTCAACATGTTATGCTTGTATTGCTTACATGCTTTAAGGTCTTTAGCATGCCATCTTAGCACTGAATTTCTATCACCCCCCTCATTTCTTCATTTTCTCATTTAATTTGAGAGTTGGTTGGCCTTGAGATTGTGTTTGAGCTTGGGATTGAGGCTTGTGCTTAAATGTCTTTAACCCTCTTTTGAGGGTTCCTCCTAGTCAAAGGCATGGACTCTCCTACTCCTTAAACCATTCTTTTGGTTGACCTCCTCTCCTTAGAGGACTTGTACATTGGACTTAACAAATTAAGGAATGGCTTGGTAATGTAAAATGTGTAAACAAGAATTGAGCAAAGTAAAACATGCCAAGATAACATATGTGTGCTGCATTGCATGTGTTTGGATCGGACGTTAATCCAGACACAAGAAATATGGGACGTTTCATACTTGAAGTGATGAAATGTGTCACATTTCTTGGCTTCCAACACCCTTGATCATGCATGATGGGGTGGAGGCCCTTTGTGTATTGTTTGTGCATTCATCAACATTATACAAGTTTGGTTCTTGGCCACCATGCATTGAAAATGCTTGGTTGGTGGCTTGAGAGCCGAGTGCCACACTCGTTTGAGCTTCAGACATGATAAGGAGAGTGGCAATGCCTACATTTTCTTGCAAATACATTGTTGTGCCTCTGTTGTTCTCTATTGTAGCAAAACCAGGAGTTTGGGAAAAGAGGTAGCCGACCAGCCACTTGCACTAGCTGACCGGCCAGTTGGAGTGGCTGGCAGCCACTTCTGGTGGCCGACCGGCCACCAGTCTATTTTTGTGTAGAAATGATCCTGTTTTGGAGCAGAAACAGTGTGGAGGTTGGTTGAGCATTCAGAAACCGAGGCGAGTGCAAACAGAGGCAATTGAAGGCAAAGCAATGGATTTTCGAGCGGACGCCAAATGAGCATGTTGTAGACCGCCCAAACTCTCCTCCGCGCACCCCCCTTTCGGAGAGGGCGCGAATTGGGTTCTAGCTACTACAGGTCAGACTCCTATCACAGTTCTGAATCTAATCTCACAAAGTGCAATGTAAGACTGATAAATCACCAAAGAGTCCAAATCCGGCAAATCGTTTCGGAAAATCGATTTTAATCAAAAAGCGCCAAACATGGACTGCTTTGCCAGATTTCAGAGTCGCCACCTAAATATTTTATTTTGGGAAAATTTAGGAAATCCTGACTCGTGCCAAAGGCCACGTGTCCATCTTCACCAAAGTTGCTTTGGCTCGGGAACTTGGGTACGAGAGGGGAAGGTCCTGAAATGAGCACCCCCGCTCGCCCGATCAAAGATCGGCCTCTACTAAACATGATATGTTGTTTTCACAAACACGTGTGTTCTTATTCCGGTTATTACTCTAACTTACTATGTGATGTACACAACATACAAGTATAGACTAAATCGCTCAATTTGGAACACAACATCTCATGTTTGTTTTTCGAAAATGGTTTGAAGATGCTACTCGCAAGTAGGCTAAAGAACAGATTTGCCACCAAACAAGGTGGGCTTAGAACATGATGATTTGCCACTTCAAGTGGGCTTAAAACTCACATTTTGATGAATTGTTCCAATTCAAGTAATGAAGCCTTCATCCACAGGCATTCGTGCATTTAATCAGTTAAGCAAATAATCTCATGGCAAGTATGTTATCATGGCAGTCACTTACACACATGCAGTATGCTAAAGCGTGAACACTTACAGTATACTCCAAGCCAAAACAGAAAACTAGTTAGAAATCAATGCATGATCCTAGCTATGTTAAGATGCCTAATGCAACACATGCAATAATGCAGCTAAGTAGGCCCTGCTACCTAATCATAACATATTAAGCAACTTGATAACATGCTTTGAGACACGTATTCAAGTAATTGTATTAAAATACAATGCAGTTTAAATGATGCGCCAAGCCTGGTGCATGCAAGACAAATGAATGATGCACGCATGCAAGCACAAGGATGCTAATTGAAATATGCCCTAAACTAACCATCAAAAGCTGATAAGTAAAAGGGAGAAAGAAATGAGGGTTAGAAGACATGCACACACACACGCACCCTTATTACAACATTTGCCCTCTCGACGGAGGGTCCGAATGAAAGAGAGCTAACTAGCTACGCTAATTAAGCTAACTATTACAAAACGAAACTAATTAACTAACAAGTTAACTAATTACAAACACAAATGAATAGCTAAACGCATTAACTATTTAAGTACAGAATCAACGAGTTAACCATCTAAACAAGGTAGTTAAAAGGAGCCTCGGGGCGAGGAATGCATGCATGCTTGGTTGTTTCTTCCTGAAATGCCATCACCTTGCCACCGGTTGCCTTTGTTTGCATTTGCTTTGGTTCTGAATACCAAACAAATCTTCAGGTTGTCTTTGCTTCAGAACCAGAATAACTTTGAACCATCTGCAAGCTGGTGGACTGTCGGCCACTAGGGGAGGCTGTAGGCCACTTGTCGGCCACTTCCTCTGGCCGGTCGGCCGGTTGCTTCTGCACACTTCCAATTTGCTGCAAACAGAGTTCAACAAGGGCAAAGCAAGGCATTTGCAGGGTATGTGTGTACAACCACCCTCCTTATCATTTCTCAAGCTCAAAGGAGTGTGGTACTCGACTCTTGGGCCACCAACCGAGCATCGCAATGCACGATGGCCGAGAAGCCAAGTTTGTACAAGTTAATGAATGCACAAGTAACACACAAGACTCAAGAGGCCTCCACCCTATCATGCACAATCAAGGGGGACAACGACCAAGAAATGAGGCGCGTTTCATCACTTCAAGTATGAAACGCCCCCCATTTCTTGTGTTTGGATTAACATCCGATCCAAACACAATGCAATGCTGCACACATGCAAACAACATGCAAACAACATGCTTATCTATCAATGCTAGAGTGGCATGCACAGGGCTCTATCATGTAAGCAATGCATGCATGGCATGTTTAAAAGCTAAGGCATCAAAGCTAGTGAAGTGTATTACACATGAGGCATGCACTACAATGCTTAAATGACTAAACCAACCCCAGACAGAGGTTAAACATGCCAAAACAATTGCCAAAATGTGCTGAGATGATAGCATGAAAGGCAAGAAATGCATGCTCATGCATTGGCCCATGAACAAGGCATAAAAGCACAACTCTCAAACATAATGAAGAAGTGACAAATGTGAGAGTGTGACTACACTATATGCACTGAAATTACATGCCAAATGGTGCCATACCATACAAACATCACATGCACAACATGTTAAAGGCCCCGAAACTCAAAACTAGTCAAGCCCTTTTACACTACAACCATACTAAGCAATGCTCAAATGACCCTAACCATTCAAAATAGATCTAAGGCAGGTCAAAATAGTGGCAAAGACATGCTAGACTTGTAGCATAGATGGCAAGAAAAATAAGCTCATGCATTGGCTTACAAACAAGGCATAATGCTCAACTTTTCAAAAGTATTGAAAGAGTGATTTAAGTGGAAATATGGTAAAGAAATAAGCTCTGAAATTTCATACCAAATGATGCCATATCATGCACACATCACAAGTATAGCATGCTAAGGACCTCAAAACTCAAGACTAGCAAAGCTGATTACACTATAGCCCTACAAGGCAAGCCATACATGACCAAGACCACTCAAATTAGACCTAAAGCATGCTAAATTAGAGCCAAAAACATGTTGGAGTGGAGCATACATATGCTAGCTCAATAGGCTAAAACACCAAACATGCTAGGCTAGTGAACAAAATTGCACTACAAGTGCAAGAAGCATGCAAGAGGTAACCAAACTAGCCAAAAACAGAGTTATATCATGCTTAAACCAAGCTTCAAAAGGATAGAAAAGCATGCCCATTTGTTAGGCCATCAACACATGCAAACAAGAAACAAGGAGGGGAGGCCAACCCCTCCTATTTTGGACCTCAAAACATGGTTTCCACCACTGAAAATGAAATACCTCTGATTTTTAGTGGCAAAAAGGCCCAAAAAGTTGGATTTGAAGGTGGTGAGAAGTTGCACAGAAGGCCTCACAAGCCAAGGAACAAAAAGGGAGAACAACCCCCAAACTCACCAAGCCTTAAACTACCATTTTCACACCTTAAAAATAGAGTTTTTGACAGTCCAAAACCAACCCTAAAATAGTCTAAAACAATGAAAAAATGATGGTGAAGCAAGCAGGCAAAATAAGCTAAAAATGGAGAGAGTTCTTACCTTTGAAGCACAGTTGCAAAACAGGTCCAAAATCTGAGCCAAAACCAACTTTGAGAGCTCAAATAAGACCTCTAAGAATCTCATCCCAAAGGTAGAGGTGTTTGGTCTAGGGTCGCTTTGCAAGAGTGTAAGAAATTCTCACTTCTAAGCCTAAAACAAGAGGAGAAAGGAGAATTCTAGAGAGGGGAGAATTTGCTCACAAATCTTCTAGAGAGAGAGGATTCTAGAGTGAGAAGCTCCCAAATTTTCCAACCCTAGCAAAATGAGAGATATGACTCACTATATAGCAATATATGAGCATTGGTTGAAATATCTCAATTCAAAAATATCTAGGACAGTCTGGAACAGCTGGAGCAAAATATCTGCAGATTCTGGGCTTTCTGGAAATTTCTGGCCGACCGGCCACTTTTTGTGGCCGACAAGGATCATTTTTGGATGACAAGTGGCCGGCATGCTCCATAAGTGGCCGACACACTCCCATAAGGGCCAGCAGCAAAAATCAGTACTAGTCCCTGACTTGAAGCAAGTATAACTCCTTCATCTGGATGCCTTTTCAAGTCATTCTTCTGTGCAAATTGAAGCCCCGGAAGTAAGATTTCCAATGGTGGAAGCTTCACAACAAAATTCCAATTGTGGCAAGAGATATCCCTCTTTTAGTGAAGACTACTCAGTTTCGGTCCAACCAGATTGATGGCCTACTTCAACCAACCATATCTCTCTCATCTGGCCTCGGCTTGAGAAGATTCTTGAGTGCAAAATGAAGCCCTGGAAGTCTTCTTCCCAATGGTGGTGGCCTCACAGCTGAACTCCAAGTGTACAAATGGGTAGGCCCAATTTAACGAGGGCTGCTCGACTCTCTCTTAATGGTTCTTGCCCATCTTCTCCTCCAACTAGTTTTTTTCTCTCCTCTCCTCTTTTCTTCAACTTCAAACCCCTAAATAAGGTGTTTTGAAAGATTTTTCAGAGAGTTCACCTCTCTTTCATTCATTTCTACTTTGTCCTTGCTCGGTTTACCGAAAAGCGCATCATTTAACAGAATGCGAGCGTCAGAGCATCGTAGAAACTTTATTTCAAAAATATTTTGAAAGAAAGGGTTTCAAGGTCTAAAATCTTTTGATCAAGATCGTTTTAGTCCAAAAGGGGTATGAAGTTGGGATTTGGAGCGCCTCTTGCCTAAGAAATCAAACCCTTGCACTGCACCACTTTCATCACCGAGTAAACCATTAGTAGCGCCCAAGTCTTAAGGGCGGTCAAAAATGGGGTGTCTACAGTTGCCCCTCTTTGACAGAGCTCGAAGTCATGGAATGACTTGAGTGAATGTCAAAGCCCAGAGACGACTCATTTTTCACAAGGCCGAAGACTTGGACAAACAAACAAGATGTAGATAAATAAATGGTTGTGCCCGCAGGCTGCTTACATATCCCTTTGCAAGGAATCAAACCAGTGTAGTTCAGAGAGCAGAATGCAAAATGATACACAATGCAACAAAACAATGCAAATGATATACAATGCAATGAAATAATCAAACCACAAGTAGTGCAAAACCACACAAATATCATAAAGGGATGGAGACGCAAAATCAAACTACGTTTAACACAGAAAAGGTGCCAGAATCCTCAAACCACAATTCTCTTAGTGGAATGGGCATGCGCACATGCAGAACTGTGTGTTTCGCAGAAAGGACACAAGTAATTTGGTGGCATGATATAAGTGAGGAATAATCTGCTAAGGAAAGATCGCGATCCTACATGCTGAATGCAACAAAACAAAGTATGATGCAATGGATGCAATGGATGAAGTGAATAAGGCGCGCGGCCAAACCACATCTTTCCTAGAAAAGGCATGGACACAAAACAGACCACGTCTAACACAGAAAAGGTGCCGACACCCTCAGACCACAATTCTCTTAGTGGAATAGGCGCGTACACATAATCACAGAACCATGCTTCAACGACAGACAATATGGGCACATGCCAGACTAAACTTAATATGGAAAGGATGCATGATGATAAATGGATAATGCAGTAGATGCATGCGATAGATGCTATATGCAATGCAATAGACGAAATAGACAATGTCGTAGCTAGGATGTGAAGGTACCTCACAGGGGCAATTGGCAATGACTCACCTAAGCAATGTCTTACCTCATGCTGACGTGGATCTTCCCCTTCTTCTCGATTGAACCACAGGTACTACTTTTCTCCCTAGCTATGGTCGCAGCTTTCCCTATTCTCCAACAGGGTGACAGACTAGGTTGGTTCAATATCCAGAATTGAGGCACATACCTGCTACCTCAACCTATGGGGCTGCTATATAGATTTCAAGCCGAGGATACACCCCTTGGTATTTAAACTAAACTTTAGTCTCGGAAATCCCGAACCTTTGCGTTCTAGGCATTGGCCATTCGAACTCTAGTTTTCACCGTCTCAGTTGATCTCCTAGGAACTCACCGCAAACACAGGCAGATGGCTATACCAGACCACCGAAAGTCATTCAGGCAGGACAAACACCAAAGGATTTGCACCTTCAGAGGATTTAAGGTCTCCTACACTAGAGAGTGCACAAGACAGTGCGAGTGGAGATGCAGGATTTAAGGTCTCCTAGACCAGAGAGTGCACAAGACAGTGCGAGTGGAGATGCAGGATTTAAGGTCTCCTAGACCAGAGAGTGCACAAGACAGTGCGAGTGGAGATGCAGGATTTAAGGTCTCCTAGACCAGAGGATTTAAGGTCTCCCAGACCAGGAAAATGCACAAGACAGTGCGAGTGATACAAAAATACAATGTGCACAAGACAGTGCTATGTAGGTGAATGCACAAAACAGTGCTAAAAAGATGCACCAAACAGTGCGATGCAGGTTGAAATGCACAAGACAGTGCTAACAAGATGCACAAAATAGTGCGATGCAAGAGTGAATGCACAAAACAGTGCTATACAAGTGCACAAGACAGTGCGATATGGATTAAATGCACAAAACAGTGCGATGCAATGCACTAACAAGTACAAGTAAGGTGCGCAAGATAGTGCGATGCAATGCACTAATAAGTGCAGGTAAGGTGCGCAAGATAGCGCGATGCAATGCACTAATAAGTGCAGGTAAGGTGCGCAAGATAGCGCGATGCAATGCACTAACAAGTGCAGGTAAGGTGCGCAAGGTAGCACGATGCAATGCACTAACAAGTGCTACAAGCATTTTCTATGCAAGGTGAGAGCATGTAATGAAATGCACAAGATAGTGCGATACGTAAGAAAGCGTGAGTGTAAACTACACAAAACAGTGCGATGCGCAAGAAAACGTGAGGGTAAGCTGCACAAAACAGTGCGATGCGCAAGAAAGCGCGAGTGATTTGAAATGCACTAGATAGTGCGATGCGCTAAACAGCACGAGTGATTTGGAATGCACTAGACAGTGAGATGCGCTAAACAATGCGAGCGATTTGAAATGCACTAAATAGTGCGATACGCTAAACAGCGCTAGTGATTTGAAATGCACTAAACAGTGCGATGCACTAAAGTGCGCGAGTGATTTGAAATGCACTAAACAGTGTGATGCCCTAAACAGCGCGAGTGATTTGAAATGCACTAAACAGTGTGATGCGCTAAATAGCGCGAGTGATTTGAAATGCACTCAACAGTGCGATACGCTAAATAGCGCGAGTGATTTGAAATGCACTAAACAGTGCGATACGCTAAATAGCGCGAGTGATTTGAAATGCACTAAACAGTGCGGTGCGCTAAACAGCGCGAGTTTAAAGTGCACAAAAAAGTGCGATGCCCAAGAAAACGTGATGGGCAAGAAAGCGCGAGTGAGACACAAAGTGTAAGTGCACAAGACGGTGCGAGTGAGGTACAATGCACAAGAAAGTGCGAGTGAGTTAAAATGCACAAGAAAGTGCAATAAAATGCATGTTCTATGCAAATAAGGTGCACACAAAAGTGTGATAAAATGCATGCTCTATGCACATAAGGTGCATTTTCTATGCGAAAGATACGAGCATTTTCTATGCAAGTATGGAAGAGTGAATTTTCTATGCAAAAGATACGAGCATTTTCGATACAAGTATGGAGGAGTGCACTTTCTATGCAAAAGATACGAGCATTTTCTATACAAGTATGGAAGAGTGCATTTTCTATGCAAGACAAACAAACGAGATATAAAGGCAATGGCACATTCTATGCGAGAATGAAAGCATGTTCTATGCAAAATAACAAGAGCATATTCTATGCATGAGGGTGGCATATTCTATGCAACATTGAAAGCATATTCTATGCAAGAGACAGGCATATTCTATGCAACATTGCAAAGGATATTCCATGCAAGAATCATAAATGATGTGTGGCACACATGCAGCAGAAGTGTATATGAAAATGCACATTCTATTCAAGAGAGGGACATCAAATATGTACTTTGGTGCCTCCGATTTACCTCCCAGATGATTTTGCAACACGCTCAGCTCAAAAGGGTACACCCTGTTCATATTGGCGAGAGATAACATCTGCATGTGAAAACCACGGGTGCTGCTTGGACTGCCATTCTAACTTGAAGCAGGCTGAACTTGGGGTCGAGATACACTCATACTCCAGAGAAAGGCGAGGCCTGAGAAGGTGCACCTGGAATGCAATCTCGGAACTTACCGAAGTTGAAACATGCTAAGATGCTCCAAATTTTCCCTCTTTTCTTTTGCTTTGCAGTCTAGAACCTACATAGCTTCAGATAGGTCCTTGTTCTACTGTTCTCACATGACCTGGGTTGAACCTTGCAGTTTATGAAAGAAAGGAATCCTGTTTTGCACATATGTGGAGAATGGCACAGCATTCTGAGCACAAAACGATTTGAAATGAGAAATGAGTTTTTCAACTGGGTATTGAGCCTACAATTGACCACAGCGCACCACGACTCAACAAAGGGAAAGACAAAGGTAGAACAACCTAAACACATCTATTGACACTCGAAACGACTCAAAACAAGAACTGAGACAAACAAAAACACACACAAAACACTCAGATGTGTTCTAATGGCGAGAGACCTCTCCATTCACGAGGAGCCAGTTTCTTTGGGTATTGTTTCCCACCCTTTCTCATTTGTGATTCTCACATCACTCTGGCACTCAATCTCTAGTTTTCTGAAAAAGCCCTTTCCTCACTTTTTCTCTCAGCGCACATCTCTCTATTCTTCATTCTCTTTAATTTTTTATCCCTCCCTTAGGTGGTTGATGGATAAATAGAAAGTTGGGGGCTCTCGCCCCTAATATTCAACTAGATTCTTCTTCTTCGCTCACATCTAGTGAGTTCTCCCACAGAGGGGTTTCGGTGCGACTAGATGCACAGCAAATCTGCAACTGACATCGGTTGACGATGCCCGTGGCTTAGCTTGATCGAGGTGAGTTACAGCATGTCCCACTGACCAGGTGTACAATTGATTGGTCTCATACATTGTATTTTCTACGTCCGCATTCCGGGTCAGACACCAATTTTTTATTTGATCATCTAGATGAAAGAAGCAAATATTCAGCTCCATTTCAAATTCGTGCTTCGCACTTGGCTTGATATCTCGCTGCTGGGAGGATGAGAGAGCTTTTGGCCCTTTGTTGTTAGCTTCAGTTGTGCCCTTTCTGGCAAGTTGGTTGACAATAGGGAAAAGATAGAAAACCTGACTCAACTGTGCCCCTAGTTCATCATTTTGACCATTTTTTTTGTTTTGGCTTTCTACTAAAACAATTTTGACCAACATGAAAGTTAGATTAACATGCTTGTTCAATTTTCTTATTTGAAATCATGCAAGTCAAGTTGTGAGCACTAAAAATTTTCCTTTTTTGGGTCCAAGACATAGTCCAGTTTTGGAAAAATGGAATAATTTTTGAGAGAATTAGTCAGCCTCATTAAAAATTCTCAAAAACTATTTTTACAAATGACCACTGCTTGACCAACATAGAATTTACTCTCGAGATGCACAATCTCAGATCTGAATTTGAATCGTCTTGTAGCTGAATCTTCTAACAGAATAGGACAATCTGATTTTGAATGAAGATGAACCAATTCACACATGGATGAGATAGCCGAGTCTGAACAAGGATAAACCAATCAACATGGATGAGCCAAGTAGGCTGAAAAAGATTGAGGCTGAACTTCAGGATGAAGTTGCCTACGTATCCCAAACATGGGAATCAGGCCATACGTAGTTCCGGGTTAAGGTACACTCGGGTATTAACCTCTCCTTTTGCGCTCTAACTTTTGCCAAGGCCGCCCTTCCAGGTTTTCAACCTTGCGAGCTCTGTTTTCCTTTTCTTTTCATTTTCTTCTTTTCATTTTCTTCTTTTCATCTTTTCAATCGTTTCTTTTCTTTCTCTTTTTTTCTTTTTTTTCTTTTTTTTACTCTAACTTTTGCCTGGGTCGCCCTTCCGGGTTTTCGGCTCAGCGAGCCTCTCAAGGGTAAAAGTTTAACTTGACCATGTTGATCGGTTTGAGATCTCAAAGCCATCTGAATCCAGGAGAATGGCTGCTGTTCGTTGATGATGTAGAAGTCCATCCAATGGGGGCTGAATTTGTCCTTAGTGTTATGGATAGGAACTCGGTTGTCCTTTAGCAAAACTTTTTTCTTCCAGTTGCTAGAATTTGGCTTTCTTGCCAGTCTTCATTGGTTTGCGGAATGACCCATATTTGACTCTTCGAGCACATCTGACATTTTTGCCCCTAGTTCATGGGCTGCTTCAAATCTAGCCATACAAGCCTCACATTGTGGTTGACCATTGAACATTCTGAATCCAAGTTCAACATTTGAAAGCAAAAGGGGTTAAGTCTTGAGGCTGAGAGCGATCCTATGCTGAACAATCTCAAGAGCGATTCCACACAGGTCTTCGCAGGACCACGTAAAACATTTTTTGAAATCTTTTAAGAAAGCGACTAGTTGCTCACGTTGAAGACAATGTAGAACCAATCTGGATCAAGCCAGGATCCTTCTCAGCAGTCACATTAACAAGCATGATCTCATTCATTAGGGGCTTAGCATGCCTCTCTTTCTCTCAATTGATCAAATCTTTGCAAATCTCGAGGAATTCCTTCCTCTTTGTTTTCATCATAGCATTCAAAAAGTTTTGAAAAACTTAGGCCAATGGAATGATTTCAAGGCACGAAAAAGTAAGTGAAAAGCACTGCCGTTTCATTCAAAACTTCTGGCACAACTGGCTCCAATGGCAGAAACAAACGCAAAACAAAGGGTGTAAAAGACAAACACAAAACAAGCAAGTGATGCCTGAGGTAACATCCCCGAAATCACCCGACTCTAATACAACAGGACTGACTTGATACAACAAGACAAACTCAATACAACATAACAAAACTGACTCAATACCCAAGTCAGAAAGCCCAAAAACTACCATTTGCACATTGCTCAAAATAGTGTGTGCCATCCACCACATCTGGAGTAAACTGAGCACCGACAGCAGGTGGTTCATCCCTCGATCATATAATCACGTTATCCCCCAAGTTCACTGATCCAGTACCGATAGACTTTGCAGGACCTGGTGCGAGAATGACCTCGTTGTCAATCAAATCTTGTATTTCGTGGCGAAGACGAAAACGCATGTTAGTGTCATGGCCGGTTTGTTGATGAAAGGCACAGTACTTGGCCGGATCATGGGAAAGAGGAAGTTTATTCGATAATGGCTGTGGCTCAAGGGGTTGAGATGGCCTTGTCCAACGAGGATTTGGAAAGCTTTGGACAAAGTCGTGTAGAGGGCATGGAAGACCCTTCGACCTCGGGGTTGGTACTTCGAGGTTTGTGCAGTTTTACTGAATGCACCAGCAAAGGGATTGATAGGCGCTGACTGGGTTTGTTGATCTCTTCCGAGTGCAATATTAGAGCTGAAAGGAATGTTCCTGGTACGACGGCCCTTCTCCCGGCCTACCCCTTGATTCAAACCGCTCTCATTCTGAGTGGCAAAAGTGTTATCCACAGTCTTTGCAACAACTGCAAGCACTTGCTGTTTGTTCAGTCCTTCAGCTTTCAAAGCCTCAACAGCCCACTGAAGATGTTCACGGGGACCAATGCCCGCCCTACCTTGTTCTTATCATTGGCCTCCACTTTGCTAAGAGATTGGCCTTCTTCGAATGCAGCCCGCCCCAAGATTGGGGAGCCTTTTGGCGTGAAATTTTCGGCATGCGATGCGGTCGATGACGGAGCCAATATTCCAAAGGCTAAATCTGCCACAGTTCTTTGCAAATCTTCAATCATGCTCCCCAGCTCAGAAGTAGTGGGTTCACAGGTTTGAGATGATTGGGGTTCCGAGACTGGATGTATAGTAGGTGCCCCAGATGGGCGTTGCATTTCGGCATTGGTCTCACCCTGCACGGCGATTCCCTGGTTAAATGCCGCTATCATGGCCACAACTCCCTCTGAACTCTGTGCCATCACGGTCTGCTGAGTTTGGACAAAAGTGATGTGATTGGTGACTGTCGGATCAAATGAACCGGTGAGACCTGACTGGCCTCTCTTTGCCTTGCCTCTAGCGAAGGAAACACTGGTTGCTCTTGAACTGAATCTCTGACCTAACAAAGTCTATCGACGCAAGTCCAATGTACCTGGGGGATATCGGAGCCTTCTGAAGCTATGGTTCCAGGACTACCCTAGCAAAAGAGAAAACAGACAGCATCTCAGCCTGATTTCACCAGAACAGATATGAGCATAGCTGAATGACCGTGCTCTTTACTAAATTCTGCCCCAAAATCATATACCAAACTCGCAACTGATATGCACATACCAGTTAATTGAGAGCCAAAACACCTCTAGGGTGGGGTAGGTTTCCCTGTCCTATTTTGTAAGGAGCTAGGGTCTCACTATGCACGCAGCAGTTCAAACAACCTACATTCGGGTAAGCAACCTGTCCTAGTTTGGAATGGTCTCTATGGTTTCCAATATGCAACTAGGTCGAATGGTCAAAAAGGGTGCCTCAGTAAAACCGAGGTTTGTGTTCCCATCGTGGCAGAGCCCGTAACCGGTCAACCTTATGGCACACTTTTCCAAGCAAGCCTCCAGCAAATCGTTCAAGAATAGCAAATGGCAAACACTGTGACTTAGGCGCACCAATGCAAATGCGATGCAAAGAAACACATAAGTGTAAACAAAACAACATATCATGATGTTCAAGTCAAGTTCTCTAAATCCCCAGCGAAGTCGCCAGAAACTGTAGATCGCCCGAACTCTCCTCCGCGTGCCCCCCTTTCAGAGAGGGCGAGAATTGGGTTCTAGCTGCTATAGTTCGAACTCCTGTCATGGTTCTGAATCTAATCTCACAAAGAGCAATGTAAGACTGATAAATCACCAAAGAGTCCAAATCTGGCAAATCATTTTGGAAAATCGATTTTAATCAAAAAGCGCCAAACATGGACTGATTTGCCAGATTTCAAAGTCGCCACCTAAATATTTTATTTTGGGGAAATTTAGGAAACCCTGACTCGTGCCAAAGGCCACGTGTCCGTCATCACCAAAGTTACTTCGGCTCGACAACTTGGATACGAGAGGGGAAGGAACAAAAAGGGAGAACAACCCCCAAACTCACCAAGCCTTAAACTACCATTTTTACACCTTAAAAATAGAGTTTTTGACAATCCAAAACCAGCCCTAAAATAGTCCAGAACAATGAAAAAAGGATGGTGAAGCAAGAAGCCAAAATAAGCTAAAAGGGAGAGAGTTCTTACCTTTGAAGCACAGCTGCAAAACAGGTCCAAAATCTGAGCCAAAACCAACTTTAGAGCTCAAATAAGACCTCTAAGACTCAGCCCAAAGGTAGAGGTGTTTGGTCTCGGGTCTCTTTGCAAGAGTGTAAGAAATTCTCACTTCTAAGCCTAAAACAAGCGGAGAAATGGAGAATACTAGAGAGAGGAAGAATTGCTCACAAATCTTCTTGAGAGAGAGGATTCTAGAGTGAGAAGCTCCCAAATTTTCCAACCCTTGCAAAATGAGAGATATGGCTTACTATATAGCAATATATGAGCATTGGTCGAAATATTTCAATTCAGAAATATCTAGGACAGCCTGGAATCGCTGAAGTAAAATATCTGCAGATTCTGGGCTTTCTGGAAATTTCTGGCCGATCGGCCACTTCAACTGGCCGACCGGCACCTTTTGTGGCCGACAAGGATCATTTTTGGATGACATGTGGCCGACATGCTCCATAAGTGGCCGACACACTCCCATAGGGGCCGGCAGCAAAAATCAGTCCTGGTCCCCGACTTGTGCAAGCATAACTCCTTCATCTGGATGCCTTTTCAGGACATTCTTGTGTGTAAATTGAAGCCCCAGAAGTAAGATTTCCAATGGTGGAAGCCAAAAATCAAAATTCTAACTGTGCTAAGAGATATCCCCCTTTTAGTGAAGCCAACTTAGTTTCGGTCCAATCGGATTGATGCCCTACTTCAACCAACCATATCTCTCTCATCTGTCCTCGGATTGAGAAGATTCTTGAGTGGAAAATGAAGCCCCGGAAGTCTTCTTTCCAACGGTGGTGGCCTCATAGCTGAACTCCAAGTGTACAAATGGATAGGCCCGGCTTAGCGAGGGCTGCTCGACTCTCTCTTAATGGTTCATGCCCATCTTCTCCTCCAACTAATTTTCTTCTCTCCTCTCCTCTTTTCTTCAACTTCAAACCCCTAAATAAGGTGTTTTCAAATATTTTTTAGAGAGTTCACCTCTCTTTCATTCATTTCTACTTTGTCCTTGCTCGGTTTACCGAAAAGCACATCATTTAACAATATGCGAGCCTCAGAGTATCGTAGAAACTTTATTTCAAAAATATTTTAAAAGAGAGGGTTTCAAGGTCTAAAATCTTTTTATCAAGATCGTTTTAGTCCACAAGTGGTATGAAGTTGGGATTTGGAGCTCCTCTTGCCGAAGAAATCAAACCCTTCACTGCACCACTTTCATCACCAAGTAAACCATCAGTAGTGCCCAAGTTTTAAGGGCGGTCAAAAATGGGGTGTCTACACATGCATATCTCCCTCGCCCGCGAGGCCGCTTTACTTGCTTTAATTAGTTAGTTGTAGCTAATTATTTGATTTGAGTATTGTACTTAGTTAGCTTAGAATAGCTAATTGTTTGAATTCAATTCAGTTTGTAATAATTAATTAGCTAGAATAGTTAGTTAATTAGTTGGTTTGTAATAAGTTAGATTAGCTTAGCTTATTTTTTCAGACCCTCCTTCGAGAGGGCGCAATGTTGTAATAAGTGTGCGTGTGTGTGTGAATGTCTTCTAACCCTACGTCTTTCTCCCTTTTATTTACCCATTTTTGGTGGTTAGATTAGGGCATATTTCAATTAGCACACCTTATGCTTGCATGCGTGCATCATTCATTTGTATTGCATGCACCGAGCTCGGCGCATCATTCAAATTGCATCATGTTTCAATACTTATTTGAATACATGTTATCAAATCGTTGCATTCATATGCCATATTAGTAGCCGAGCCTATTTAGTTGCATTATTGCATGTGTTGCATTAGGCATCTTAACATAGTTAGCTCATGCATTGATTTCTAACTAGTTTTATTTTGGCCCGGAGTATACTGTAAGTGTTTACGCTTTAGCATCTTGCATAAATGTGAGTGCTGCCATGATAGCATGCTTGCCATGAGGCTATTTGCTTAATTGATAAACTGCATGAATGCCTGTGGATGAAGGCTTTATTGCTTGAATTGGGACAATTCATCAAATGTGAGTTTTAAGCCCACTTCAGGAAGTGGCAAATCATGTTTTAAGCCCACTTGAGGGTGGCAAATCCACGCTTTAGCCCACTTGAGGGTGGCATTTTCAAACCATTTTCAAAAACAAACATGAATTGTTTTGTTCCAATTCTTGCGACTTAGTCTATACTTGTATACTGTGCGCATCACATAGTAAGTTAGCTAATAATTAGAATAAGAACGCATGTGTTTATAAAACAACATATCATACTTAGTAGAGGCTGATCCTTTGACCAGGCGAGTAAGGGTGCTCATTTCATGACCTTCCTCCTCGTACCCAAGTTCCTGAGCCGAAGCAACTTTGGTGATGACGGACACGTGGCCTTTGGCACGAGTCAGGGTTTCCTAAATTTCCAAAAATAAAATATTTAGGTGGCAACTCTGTAATTTGGCAAAGCAGTCTAATTTTGGCATTATTTGATTGAAAATCAGTTTTCCAAAATGATTTGCCGGATTGGACTCTTTGGTGATTTATTAGTCTTACATTGCACTTTGTGAGATTAGATTCAGAACCGTGACAGGAGTCCGAACTATAGTAGCAGAACCAATTCGCGCCCTCTCCGAAAGGGGGACGCGCAGAGAAGTTCGGGCGATATACAGTTTCTAGCGACTCTGCTGGGGATTTAGAGAACTTGACTCGAACTTATGATATGTTGTTTTATTTACAATTATGTGTTTCTTTGCATTGCATTTGCATAGGTGCGCCTACGTCACAGTGTTTGCCATATGCTATTCCTGAGCGGTTTGCTGGAGGCTTGCTTGGAAAAGTGTGCCATAAGGCTGACCGGTTGCGGGCTCTGCCACGATGGGAACACAAACCTCGGATCAGGATCACCGTCGAGGCACCCTTTTTGACCAATCGGCCTAGTTGCATATCAGAAGCCATAGAGACCGTTCCAAACTAGGACAGGTTGCTCACCCAAATCTAGGTTGTTTGATACTATTTGCTTGTGTAGCGAACCCCTAGTTCCTGACAAAGTTAGGACAGGGAAACCCTACCCCACCATAGGGGTGTTTTGGCTCTCACTTGCTTGATACGTGCTTTTAGAGTAAAACTCTGCAAGATTGTATGTATCAGTTGCATTTCTGGGTATTAGATTACGAGTATCAGTTTTGAGGAAGAAATTTCAGGCAGACTTCAGTATAGGGAGTACAGTCATTCAGCTATGCTCATAGCTGTTATAGTGAAATCAAGCTGAGATGCTGTCTATTTTCTCTTTTGCAAGGTAGTCCTGGAACTATAGCTTCAGAAGGCTTCAATATACGCCGCATACTCTAGACTTGTATCGATAGACTTTGTCAGGTCTGAATTGGTTCAAAAACAACCTGTGTTTACCTCACCCCCCCAGTTACAAGACGAAGGAGGTTCAGGCAGAATTCACCAGCACAGTTTCTACAGCAGTCACACCTCAGTTCACCCGGGTCTAGTCTGGTCTAGGAACAGTCGTCTGCATTCAGCTCAGCACGAGATCAATCACCCATTCCCATGGCTCAGTATCCCCCAGCCAGTGTGGAAGAGCAGATACAGCACCTGCAACAGACAATTGAGGCACTACAGCAGGACGCAGTCCGTCAGGCTAAAGTCACAGCTCGTCAGGCTGAAATCACTACTCTTCAGGCCGAAGTGATAATCCGACTACAACAACAACAGCCACAGTCGGCTACGGCATCTGCATCTCATATGCCTCCCATGGGTAACCCAACACCCGGAGCAACTGCCCAAACTGCTAATGTCCAAGAGACTCAGGGCAACCCGGCAGAGCCAATCCCTGAATAGGCCTCTAAAGCTCATGTTTATCAAACCGAAGCTCCGTTTGAATTTGAGGTTGACCCAACTACACCAGACCTTCATGAAATGGGGGTTCAAATCGAGGATGCCATCAAACAAGGGATCTTTATGGAAGATAATGAGCCTTTGAAGAAGAACGTTGTTCGCAGTTCCAATGCTACTACTGATGGTAGCACAGCTGCGAAATGCTCAGAAGTAGATACTATCACCACTTCCCTCAATGGCAAAAAACCAACCACTTCAAATCGGCCCCAAGCCCGAAATTTCCATCCTCTTTACATGAGTCTCTCTCAAGCTTTGAAAATGTTACGAGAAGAAGGGTTCCTAGAGCTCCTAGAACCTCAACCTCTTCCAAATCCTCTTCCACCAAGATATGACCCAGCTAAATACTGTGCCTATCATCAACAACACGGTCATGATACGAACCGTTACATCCGCCTCCGTCATAAGATTCAGGATCTTATTGATGAAAAGACCATAGCTCCACCAAAAGGACCTCAAGCTAGTACTGACCCGTCACCTCCCCACCTCAACCTCATCCATACACTACCACCTACCTTTGACCCAAGCATATACATCACCCCGGCCCATTTATCCAAGCCTGAGGTGTTTATACCGAAAAGCATGGACTTTTGCATGATGAATGCACTTGAACCCCAATCATCTCAAACTCGTGAACCCACTACTTCTGAGCTAATAAGAATGATCGAAGATTTGCAAAGAACTGTGGCAGATCTAGCCTTTGGAATTTTGGCTCCATCATTGACCACATCACAGGCCAGAAGTTTCAATCCAAAAGGCTCCTCAATCTTAGGGCAAGCTGCAATTGAAAAGGGCCAACCTGAAGCCATCTCAGATCTGGGTGGTGGCATGTCGACAACAATTAGGCTCCACTCTGATATAGTGACCCGATCCTTTGACAAAGTGGAGGCAAGTGGTAAGAACAAGGTAGGGGCAAACATTGGTCCCCATGAACATCTTCAGTGGGCTGTTGAAGCTTTGAAAGCCGAAGGATTGAACAGGCAGCAAGTGCTTGTAGTGGTTGCAAAAACTGTGGATGACACTTTTGCCACTCAAGTTCAGGGCATTTCGAAACAAGGGACAAGTCGGGAAAAGGGATGTTGTACCAGAAACGCCCCTTTCAGCTCCAATCCTATACTCAGAAAAGATCATCAAACCCAGTCAATACCTGCCAACCCCTTCGCTGGTACATCCATAACTCCACAAACCTCGAGTCATCAACCCCGAGGCCAGAGGGTCTTCGCTCCGCTTTATATGTCTTTATCCAAAGCCATGGACGTGTTGATCAAAAAGGGCCATCTCAAACCCTTCGAGCCTCGCCCTCTCCGGGATCCCCTTCGGGCCAAGCATGATGCTGCCAAGTACTGTGCCTTCCATCAACAAGCCGGCCATGACACTAACATGTGTTTTCGTCTTTGCTGCGAAATACAAAATCTGATTGATAACAAGGTCATCGTCGCACCAGGCTCTGCAAAGTCTATTGGCACTGGATCAGTGAACTTGGGGGATAATGTGATCATTTGATCGGGGGATGAACCACCTACTGATGGCACTCGATTTACTCCAGACTTGGGAATGGCACACACTGTTTTGAGCAATGTGCAAATGCTAGTTTTTGCATTTTCTGACTTGGGTATTGAGTCAGTTCTGTTGTGTTGTTTCGAGTCTGTCTTGTTGTATCGAGCCAGTCCTGTTGTGTTAGAGTCGGGTGATCTCGGGGGTGTTACCTCGGGCATCACTATCTCGTTTTGTGTTTTTCTTTTACAGTCTTTCTTTTGAGTTTGTTTCTACCTTTGAGCCAGTTGTGCCAGAAGATCTGAATGAAATGACAGTGCTTTTCACCTACTTTTATGTGCCTTGAAATCATTGCATTGACCTAAGTTTTTAAAAAAATTTCGAACGTTGTGATGAAAACAAAGAGGGAGGAATTCCTCGGGATTTGCAAAAATTTGATCAACTGAGAGAAAGAGAGGCATGCTAAGCCCTTAATGAATGAGATCATGTTTGTTAATTTAAGTACTGAGAAGGATCCTGGCTTGATCCCGATTGGTTCTTGTACGGGGGCGAAATATCCTCCGCTCCGTACTCCTTGGACGTCAAGCTTCTTGTGACAGCGTCTATCTCTGCAACACAAAAATGGTGAGCTGCCCGGCGGTGGTGTACCGGAAAGACCCTCCGACGATCAAGTCAGATCACAGAGGAAGAAGACAATCAAAGGAGAGTGTTTGTGAGAGTGAATTCGCATACCTCCAACGTTCGTCTTTCTCCCTATTCTAGGCTTGGCCATGCATCGCCTAAGGTTGTGCGCGCACTTCCTCTGCTGTCCTTCCCTAGACAGGTGGCAGTGCGCGCCTCTCACCTGTAGTTAAACCGGACTAGGAGGCTCGGGCATGTAGCCTTAACCGAGCTAGAACCGGACTAGGAGGCTCGGGCACACCTGTAGTTAAACCGAGTCGAGACTTGTCGGTTAAAACACCAAATCCTTCCCTGAGCTATTTCCACTAGGAGCCGCGCAATATCTGCCATGCTAACCCTTGGCCTTATTTTTCAACATGCAGAACAAATAGGACCGACCAATCCAGTCCAGCATTATAATTGGTTGAGCTCAAAGTCTGAGCAACCACAATAACATTTTTGACCGAGATACAATATATCGAATAACACCGAGATAATGGGGAAGTACCGGTTCATGGTTAGCTCGCCCGGCGCGATGGCGGAGTTTCGAAGGGAGTACAAAGTTCCTGACGACGTCATCCTAGAGCTCGCCAAAAAGGGAGACACCCCCTGGGGAGATTTAGACTGGTGCCCCTTCACGGTCGTGTCAATAGTCGAGGAAGGTGTCCGCTTCCCGGTCCAGCCCTTGCTCTGCGAATTTTTGAGGCAGACAAGGCTTTGCCCGAGCCAAGTCTCAAATAATACGTACAAAATAATAAATGGCGTCGCCGAGCTGAACCGAAGGCTCGGTCTCAATCTCGGCCTCGCAAAAATTTTCCACCAATACAGCCTAAGTAGAAATAAGAGTGGGCTTTGCTAGTACCTTAAAGTCAAGAAGACCGGCGAGCAAAACTCATTGAGGGCAACCCAGAAAAGAAACCAACGACGACGACTTCCTTTGGGTGTCCGGTAATTACGAGGACACCGAGGCGCCCATACCGGGCTGGTACATTAGGAAAGATTTTGGCCGTGCTGGTAAGTAGCCCGGCTGACCGCACTATCTTCTTTCTGCATTTCATTTTTGTCATCTTTTGCCGGTCTAACACTTGTCTCCTTTCTGCAGATAAACACTTGGCAGCGGACTATCATCAAGCCGACCCCGAAGCCATCCGAGCTCTGCTGCGTCACCCCGAGGAGGAAAGGGCGGCATCAAAACTTCTCGGTTTCGAGCAGACCTACAACTACCAAGCGCCGCGCAAAAGCAGAGTAACCGACTTCCTGCGTGCGCCATCCCCTGAACCAGATCCCAACTTGCCACCGATCAGACTCGTCCCTCTTACAGCCGAGCAGGAGATGGCGAAAATCAGGGCGATCAAGTCCATGATCACTGGAGAGGAAGGGGAGTCCCAACCTCCAGAGGCAACCGGGGGGACATCCTCCACCCCAGCCGGGCAAACAGAAGGAGCTGTGCTAGCTCTCGCCAGCGAACAACCGGCTGGCCGATAAAAGAAAAGGCTGAGGAAAGAGATGACCGGGCAAAACCTCATTGATGAAGATTCAACTGAGGTCGCCTCAACCGAACTGGGGGACCAAACAGAGCAACCACTCGCCCGCAAATCCAAGGGCAAGGGCCCAGCCACCCCCCCGGTTTGGGCGCCCGAGTTCGTGTACCAAGGCCGACCAGTTTCTGCTGAGGATTCGGTCTATGCTGACAAGGATCAATCCCTTGGTTTCAACATGACCAAGGGGTTAATCCTTCCAGCAGACATGAAGAAGCATGATGAACTGTCCGACCTAAAGGTCCTACGCTCGGCGGCAAAATCCATCGTGCTGGTAAAATTTCCATTTTTTGCTTCAACTGTTTGCTCGGTTTTTGCTTGGCTCCTCGAACACTTACAATCTTTCCCTTGTTTTCAAGCCGCGCAAAAGAATTACCTGGCACACGACCGAATGATAAAAGTGTGGCAGAGCCTTCGGGATGCCATTGCCGAAAACAGCGCGCAAACGACCGAGATAGCGAAGCTGAAGGCGGCGCAGGACGCTATCGCGGCAGAGCGAGATAAGCTGCAGCAGAAAGTTGACTGAGCTGATGCCGACAAGCAACGCGCCGTGAAGTCAACCAAAGCTCGGTATCTCGCCGAGCTGAGGAAACTGCGTGATGCGCACAAAGCAACCATGGACAAAGCGGTCGACGACGCCGAAGACCGAGGATATGCTCAGGGTGAGAAGACGTACGAGCGGCAGGTCCAAGCGACCATGGACATCTTTTTCCAGTGCGGCTGGAAAGCCACCATGGAGAAAGTTGGCCTTGGTCAGGATTCTACCATGTTCATCAACCCCCCTGCTGCATATATCCCGGTCCATATGCAGGCGTATGCCAATGCCGCGCAGAACCGACTTATAGCAGAGGCAAGGAAAAAGGCTGAGGAAGAAGCCGCCGCTGCGCAGCCAACCGAACAAACTCCTTCTCCTGCGGTCTCTCCAGATGCCGAAAATGAGGAAGTTGTTGATCGGGAGGTTGTCACCGTGGAAGGCACTGACAATGAAGCCGAGGAGAACCTGCCCGAGCAAACCGTGGATGAAGCCGAGCGGACCGAGCAAGTCGCCGAACAGACAACTGAATTAGAATTAGACTGAACAATGCCTTTTCTATTTTCCTTTGTTTCTTGTTTATTTCTTTTCTTGTGGTTGTAACCGGGCAAGGCCCCACCTTTTGTACTGAATTGTCTTTCATCAATGAAAATTTCCACTTTTTGCTCGTATATCTCCCATGTGTAAATTTCTTGATCCGAACTGTAAGCAGGTCGGCTAAACCGCACAATCTGCCGAGTTAAAATCAACTCACAAGTAATCTAATCAGGACTAGCAGTTGAATTTTCAAATGAAATGACATTTGAATGTGGCCGAGCAAAAACCGCTCGGCCCTGATTGGTTTGCAGATTGAAATTTTAACACTTCAATGCTGCCGAGCTAAAACCAGCTCGCCTTTCAAGTTGTTTAAAATGCTAACATTTCCCTTTAGCCGAGCAAAGTCAGCTCGGCCTTATAACTGTTGGACAAGACACCAACATTGCCAATTCCGCCGAGCAAAATCATCTCGTTTCCCATATTGGGCAATACGCCAATATGCCAATTGGGCCGAGCAAAATCTGCTCGGCTCCTACATTGGGCAAAACACCAATGTTTCAGTTAGGTTGGTCATGCCGCCAACATTCCGACTGGGCGAGCAAAACCAGCTCAGCCCTAATGCGCACTGCTTCACACATGAACTGATTGCGCGGTCTGCTCCCATTCCGAGGAAAACAGTTCGGTCTCATTCAGTTGGTCTACTTCCGTTTGAGGAAAACAATCCGGTCTTGTTTAGGTCGGTTTCCCTGCCCCTGGCATTCATGATTGTCTTGTGTTCTTGCTATGTATGTCATACAAAGATGTAATACTAGACAGCAAAAGAGCTATTTTTCATTACAAAGGCATTTACATCGAGTGCCAAAAGGCCAAATGTCTAGAAAAGCTTAAACAACATAAGCAAATTACAATTCAAAAGTAAAAAACCTTAAGGTTGGCTGCATTCCATGGTCTGGGGATAGCCTTGCCGTCCAAATCTTCCAGATGGTATGCCCCTTTGCCAGCCAAACCAATCACCTTGTATGGTCCTTCCCAATTCACACCGAGCTTTCCTTCGCCAGGGACCACCGTGTTGCCAAGCACCTTTCTCAAAACCCAGTCTCCAACCTTGAATAGCCTGGGGTGCACCGCCTTGTTGTATTTCTTGGAGAGTTCTTGTTGATAAGCTGCGATGTGATTAGTGCTCGCTCCCTCCTTTCCTCGGCAAGGTCCAATTCCAATGCCACGGCTTCACTGTTCAGATCGGGCTGGAAACCTTCAGAGCGATGGTTGGCATGCCAATTTCCAGCAGGATGACGGCTTCCATGCCGTAGGCCAAAGCAAATGGTGTTTACCCGGTCGACCGTCTTGGCGTAGTGCGGTATGCCCAGAGCACATTGGGGAGTTCCTCAGCCCATTTTCCCTTAGCTTTCTCAAGCCGCTTCTTCAGCCCGTCCAAGATGGTCTTGTTTGAGGCCTCTGCTTGGCCATTAGACTGAGGATAGGCTGGCGTCGAATTGTAGAACTCAATCTTCAGCTCTTCGCAAAATCTGCGAAAGAGTTTCCCGTCGAATTGAGTGCCATTGTCTGAGATAAGGGCCCTGGGTATGCCGAAGCGAGTGATGACGTTTTGCCAAACAAACTTCTTCACATCCTTTTCCTTGATGGTCGCCAGAGGCTCGGCCTCGACCCACTTGCTGAAGTAGTCGGTGGCCGCGATGAAGAACTTGCGATTGCCCGGTGCTGCTGGGAGTGGTCCGACAATATCCAATCCCCAAAGTGCGAACAGCCAAGGACTTGAAAGGGGTAGCAAGTCTCTAGCTGGCTGGTGGATCTGGTGAGCGAATTTCTGACACTTTTCACACCGGCGAACGTATTTTTGCGCGTCCGCCTGCATGCACGGCCACCAGTAACCTTGGGAAATTGCTCGGTACGCCAAAGATCTGCCCCCTGTATGGCTTCCGCAAATGCCCTCATGTATCTCATAGAGGAAAGCCTCCACCTTGGCGGGGTGGACACACTTCAAATACGGCCCGGTGAAAGATCTCTTGTACAAGGCTCCGGACGGGGAGAGCCAAAACCGCTCTGACTTTGCCCGGATCTTGTGGGCCGCCTTCTTTTCTTCTGGTAGAACTCTATCTTTCAGGAAGGCGATGATGGGGTCCATCTAAGAGGGGCCCAAGTCGGCGCAGTGTATCTCGGTTGCTTCTGGCTCCTCAATGCTTGGCCGAGGCAAAAACTCTATCATCAGGGGGTTAGGAAAAGCTGTCTGAGTGGAGGCAAGCCCGGCCAATTCGTCAGCCGTTGTTTTCTTCGCGGTTTATCTGTTCCACTCTTATCGCGGAGAACTTCTTGATCTCTTTCGCACCAACGCTTGATACTTGGCCATCCTTTCATCCCTGCCTCATACTCCCCTGAGACCTGATTGACCACCAGCTTGGAGTCGCTGAAAACCATAAGGGCTGTGGCTTTCATTCTCAACGCGCTTCTCAGACCGGCGAGGAGGGCTTCATACTCTGCCTCGTTGTTGGACGCTGGGAAGCCGAGCGTAATTGCTTGCTCAATAATCAGCCCATCTGGTGAGGTCACAATTCCCAGCCCGGCCCCATGCCTGTTGGACGCCCCGTCGACGAAGAGCTTCCACATCTCGCCAATGAAAACTTCCAGTAATCGGAGGGATTTTGGGAACTCCTCAAATCCAAGTCTCTGGTCGGTTCATTCTGGTCTCTTTCCTTGTCTTGGTCGGGTTTACCTTCCAACAATTCTCCGGTCTTTGCTGGCTCGATTGCGCTTTGCCCGTTTCCCTCTAGTGAGCCAACACCCGCTTCCGTTGCCAGAACCATGGGTTGTGCTAAATCCGCACTAACCAAATCAACTGGGCAGACCAGATGCGTCCCAGGGGCAAATTCCGCAACAAAGTCTGCAAGTGCCTGAGCCTTGATTGTGGTGCGCGGCCAGAACTTGATGTCGTACTGGCCCAACTCCACGGCCCATTTTAGAATCCTCCCAGTGAAGTCTGCCTTTTTGAAGAGCACCTTAAGTGGAAACTCGGTCAGCACAACTATTGTATGGGCATGAAAATAGTGCGCCAGCTTTCATGACGCCATCATTAGGGCCATCGCCAATTTTTCCAAGGGAAGATATCTTGTTTTGGCCGGAGCAGGGTCTTGCTTACATAGAAGATTGGTAGGTGCTGGACGCCCTCAGCAGAAACCAATACCGCGCTCACCGCGTGTAGAGAAATAGCCAAGTAGAGGTACAGCTCTTCACCCGGCTGAGGTGTGACCAAAATTGGGGCTGAGGAGAGATACGCTTTTAAGTCTGCCAGTGCATGGTCGCACTCTTCGTCCCAGAAGAACTTGGACTTCAAAGTTTTGAAGAAGGGCCTGCAATGATCCGAAGACTGGCTGATAAATCTGTTCAGCGCGGCTGCCATCCCGGCAAGATGTTGCACATCCTTTGTGGAATTCGGGCGCTCCAGCTCTTGTATTGCTTTGATTTGGGATGGGTCGGCTTCAATTCCTCGGTTTGTAACCAGAAAACCAAGAAACTTTCCAGTGCCAACTCCGAAGGCGCATTTGGAGGCGTTTAGACGAAGCTTGTGATGCTTTAGTATGGCAAACATTTCTGCTAGGTTGGCGAGGTGTTGGGACTTCTCCTTACTTTTCACCACCATATCGTCGATATAGGCTTCTATAGTTCGGCCCAAGAGGGGAGCGAACATCTTTGTCACCATACGCTGAAAGGTTGCCCCGGCGTTCTTCAACCCGAACGGCATGACCTTGTAGCAGTATAAGCCTCTGGGGGTGGTGAACGACGTGATCTCTCTGTCCGGCTTGTACATGGCTATCTGGTGGTAGCCGCGATATGCATCCAAGAAGCTAAACCTCTGATGGCCAGCGGTTAAATCCACCAGCTGGTCAATTCGAGGGAGGGGAAAGCTATCCTTCGGGCAAGCGCGGTTGACAGTCTTGTAGTCAACGCAGACTCGCCATTTGCCGTTCTTCTTAGGAACCACCACCGTGTTAGATATCCACCGAGGGTATTGCACCTCCTCTATAGCCCCGGCTTCCAACAAATTCTTCACCTCTTCTGCCACCACTTCAGCATGGTGCAAGGCTGAGCGGCGCGTCCTCTGTATGACTGGCCGTGCGTTAGGGAAGACATTCAACTGGTGGCAAATGAAGCTTGGGTCGACGCCAGGCATATCGTAAGGCGTCCACGCAAAAGCCTCCAAGTTGGAAACCAAGAAATTGATATAATCTGACCGTTCGGCGCTAGACAAAGATGTCCCAAGAGGAAGAACTTAGCCGGATCGTTTTCGTCAATGCGCACTTCCACCAAATCTTCGACCGATTTTTCCTCGGCCTTTTTCCACGTCTTCAAGGACCTCCTTTCCCTCGGCCCCTCGATCATCTGGACAAACCCTTTGGCTGCTCGGCTGCCATTTACCAACAAAGCATTGTTTTGCCATCACCTGGTCTCCCCAAACTTCCTCTATTTGCCCGTTCGATGCCGGAAAGCGCATGACTTGGTGGAAGGTCGAAGACCGCTTGCATGGCGTGCAGCCAGCCCCTGCCTAAGATCAAGTTGTAGGTGGATGGAACTTTGAGCACCCAGAACTCCACTTGCTTTATTACTGAACCCGCTTTGACCGGCAAAATAATCTTTCCAATTGGCCACTCCGGCTGTGAATTGAAGCCGACCAAAGGAGAGGTCGCAGGGGCCAAGTCCTTGTCTTCCAACTTCATTTGTTTGAACGCGTCATAATACATGATTTCGACCGAACTTCCCTGGTCGATCAAGATTCTCTTGATATCAAAGTCCTTGACGCGTAGTGTCACCACCAAAGCATCATTGTGCGGCATCTGCACCCTTTCCAAGTCTTTGGTCGAGAAGGAAAGGATGTCCCTCTCTTCAATTTTTCCCTTCTTCACGGCGGGCTGAACAGAGAGCACTTCCCTCATGTGCTCAGCCTTCTTTATCATCCCTCTAAGTTCGCAAACCCTTGCCGGTTCAATGATGCCGTGGATGACGTTGATTACACACCGGGGGAATCTCCAGGGCGGCTAGGCCATTTGGCTCGGCTTGCCTGCTGGCGCGGCCTTGACGCCCCCATCTATGTATTGATCAAGATGCCCTGCTGCCACCAACTCTTCTAAGTGTTGTTTGAACGGCAAACAGTCCTCTGTTCGGTGCCCCCGTTCCTCATGAAAGCTGCAGCGGTATTTTGAATTGAAGCCCCTCTGTGCATTCCCCAACTTTGCGGGCCACCGGACAAAGGGCTCACCTCGAATCTCGCTCAAAATGTGGTAGATAGGGATTTTGAAGACCGTGGTGATTCCTGTCCGTGCCTTCAATTTTCTCTTGGCATCTTCTGCTGCGTCGCGGGAGGCATCAGCCCGGTCGTTTCTACGACCCTTGTTTCTGTCGTCGCTGCCGGTCCCATGACGCTGATCTTTTGATCAGTCATTTGGGCGGTTTTCCTCCTGCCCGACCGAGTGGACTTTCCCCGCTACCCGTCTGTCCACCGCGACCGGATTATCCTTCTCGGTCGCAGAGGCGGCGTCATCTTCCACACGAATGTGCTCGTTGATCCGCTGCATCAAAGATTCCATGGTTGTGGGCTGATGCATCGTGAGAGAATCTCGCAGCCTATGTCCGACTGGGAGACCCCTCTTGTACTGAGTGATCGCCAGATTGGTAGGGCAGTCAAGGATCTCATTGTAAGTTTCCCAGTATTTCGCGTTGTATGCCTTCAGCGAACTTCCAGACTCCATCTTGACGCCCAGGAGATGGTCAACCTCCTTCGGCGTTTGAGTGTTGGTCTTGAATCTGGTGACGAAGGCTTCTGCTAGCTGTTGCCACCCCTCTATTCTCCCCTCCGGGAGCCTTTCGAACCATTTCAAGCCCAGCTCTCCCAAGCTTGCTGGGAATATGAGACACATCAGGGCGTCGTTGCGCCGGTGGCCAGCCATCACCTGCCGGTAATGACTCACGTGCATGTACGGATCCGTCTTGCCGTCGTACAAAGTGAACTTTGGCTGGTGGAATCCGGCAGGGAGTGGTGTGCTCTCAATCTCTGGGGACAGCGGCGTGGCTGTAAGTCTTGCCAGCTCTTTGTCCACCAGCGCAGGGGCTATGACTCTGGGCGCCGGCATCACCACTTCTTCACTGCAATGAACTGGGGCACTCAACCTCTGGAGCGCCGGCACCCTCTGAGCCTCTCGACGGCGCGCTCTCTCCTCCAACACGTCCCTGAGATCCCTGGAACGGGAGGAGGCAGAGTATCGCGACGTTGACGACGGGTGTGAGGGGCGGTAGGTGCTGTCGCGAGTGAGGGATCTACCCTCTCGTTGGTCGGAATCTCCAACCACATAGTTCCTGGTGATGGAGATAGAATGAGTCCTCCTCTGGCAGCGACTGCTAGAACGAGGGGAGGGGGTGCGCTCACTGAGGTTGCCCTCTCCAGCAACACCCTTCCTCCTAACTTGGCGCTTCAGCAGCTCCATCTCCGCCGCCATCTTACGAATGAGGGCATCTTGGTCCTTGAGTTTGTGCTCCAGGCGCTGCTCACAGGACTCCCCCCTGCGTCGGCGGTCCTCTGGACTCTGCGAGCGATCCGAACTCCTCCCACGCTTATCGCGCGCTCCTCGCGCGCTCCTCGCGAAGAAGTTTCCAGGCCCGCCGCGGTTGGAACATTCGGGGGGCCTTCCCTCCTTCGGACATACTCTGGAGTCACACCATCGACGACGGACAGCGGAACTTCGTCGTTGTTGGCCATGGAAATGGTCGAAGAAGCTTGAAGAACAAGGGTTGAATATCAAAGATTTCCCACAGACGGCGCCAATTGTACGGGGGTGAAATATCCTCCGCTCCCGTACTCCTTGGACGTCAAGCTTCTTGTGACGGCGTCTATCTCTGCAACACAAAAATGGTGAGCTGCCCGGCGGTGGTGTGCCAGAAAGACCCTCCGACGATCAAGTCAGATCACAGAGGAAGAAGACAATCAAAGGAGAGTGTTTGTGAGAGTGAATTCGCATACCTCCAACGTTCGTCTTTCTCCTTATTTCTAGGCTGGCCATGCAGCCTCAAGGTTGTGCGCGCACTTCCTCTGCTGTCCTTCCCTGGACAGGTGGCAGTGCGTGCCTCTCACCACCTTACGCGTGTAAAGGTTTTGTCCTTCCACCAGTACACACAGAACTGTCTAACGGTATTGAGGCGTACGTGGAGCAGATGTCCTCTCCCTCGCGCCATTGGCCCAGGTGGCACACATAACCGGAGTACCACAGCTGGCCTATTACTTGTGGAAGATCACCATTACATGTACATAACAGAGCTATATGTCGCCGACCTGTCCCTTGGGATCAGGCGAAAGCCAGACCACTCCGGCCGAGCTACTCCAGACCGGCTCATCAGGACCACCCGGTTGCGAGGCATGCCGGCCTCCAACCATTCCATCTTAATTCTCGGTCACACGAAGCCGTTCATCTCGGCTGGCCGGTCAGAGGCATGCCGGCCTTGCTGCAGCCTCAGCCCAACCCGGATCACCCAACAGCTCGGTTACCATTCGCCACTCTGAACTCCGTCCGGTACGTGTGAGTCACAGCTCGGCTAGGGCCAGTTCGCGCTTGCCCGGTCATTGTCTCCGACCGTGCAAGCCAGTCGCATCAATAGAGGAGTTAGCTCGGCGCCGTGTATTCCGTTAAGTCTGACGTCGCCTCAGCTCGGCCATACTGTCGTGTAAATCTTCCCTCTCAGTTCTAAATTGTCTTCAGCGCGAGCGACTAGTCGCTTTCTTAAAAGATTTCAAAAAATGTTTTGCGTGGTCCTGTGAAGACATGTATGGAATTGATCTTGAGAATGTGCAGCATAGGATTGCTCTCATGCCTTGAGACTCCACCCCTTTTGCTTTCAAACCTTGAACTTTGACTTAGAATGTACAACAATCAACCACAAATGCGGCTTGTATAGCCGAATCAAAAGCAGCCCTTGAATTAGGGGCAAGAAGGTCAGATCAAGAAGGTCAGATGCCATCAAAGGAAGCTTGCAAAGCTAGATCAGAAGTAGCCCTTGAACTAGGGGCAAAAATGTCAGATGTGCTCGAAGAGTCAAAGATGGGTCATTCTGCAAACCAATGAAGACTGGCAAGAAAGCCAAATCCCAGAATGGAGTAAAGAAGAAAGTTTTGTTGAAGGACAATCAAGTTCCTATCCACAACACTAAGGGCTAATTCAGACTCGGTTGGATGGACTTCTACAACATCAGCGAACAACAGCCATTCTCCTGGATTTAGATGTCTTAGAGATCCTCCGATCATTCAATATGGACAAGTTAAACTTTTCTATCCTTGAGAGGCTCGCTGGGCTGAAAACCTAGAAGGGTGACCCAAGCAAAAGTTAGAGCAAACGAAAAAGAAAGAAGAAAAAGAACAAAAATGAAAAAAGAAAAAGAACAGAAATGAAAAATGAAGAAAATGCAAAGAAGAAAAGAAAGGAAAAGAAGAAAAGAAATGAAAAGAAAAGAAAGACAGAGCTCGCAAGGTTGAAAACCCAGAAGGGTGGCCTTGGCAAAAGTTAGAGCACAAAAGGAGAGTGTTAATACTCGAGTGAACCTCAACCCAGAACTACGTCAGGCCTGATTCTCATCTTTGAGATACGTAGGCAACTTCATCCTGAAGTTCGGCCCCAATCCTTTTCAGCTTGCTTGGCTCATCCATGTTGATTGGTTTATCCTTGTTCAACTCAGCTATCCTATCCATGTGCGAATTGGCTCGTCTTTGTTCAAAATCAGTTGTGCTATTCCGTTGGAAGATTCAGCTGCAAGGCAATTCAAGTTCAGATCTGAGGTTGTGCATCTCGAGAGTAGATTCTGTGTTGGTCGAGCAGTGGCCATTTGCAAAAATAGTTTGATTAATTTTCTCAAAAATTATTCCATTTTTTTTTCCAAAACAGGATCTTTTCTTGGACCCAAAAAGGAAAATTTTCAGTGCTCATAGCCTGACTTGCATGATTTCAAATCAGAAAATCAAACAAGTGTGTTAATCTAACTTTCATGTTGGTCAAAATTATTTTAGTAGAAAGCCAAAACAAAAAATGGTCAAAATGATGAACTAGGGGCACAGTTGAGTCAAGTTTTATGTCTTTTCCCCCTTGTCAACATGCTTGCCAGAAAGGGCACCATACTTGCCGGAAAGGGCACCATATTCGCCAAAAAGGGCACAACTGAAGCTAACAGCAAAGGACCAAAAGCTCTCTCGACCTCCAAGCAGTGAGGTATCAAGCCAAGGGCGAAGCACGGACTGGAAATGAAGCGGGATGGTCGGTTCCTTCATCCGGACGATCACCCCCAAACTAGCATTTGACCCGGAATGGGGACGTAGAAAATACAATGTGTGAGGCTAATCAATTGTATACCTAGCTGGTGAGACATATTGTAATTCATCTCGGTCAAGCTAAGCCAAGGGCATCGTCAACCGATGTCAGTTACAGATCTGCTGCACATGCAATCGTAGCGCAACCCCTCATGGGAGAGAACACACTAGTTGTGAGCGAAAGAAGGAGCATCTAGTAGAATACTAGGGGTAAGAGCCTACAACTTCCTGTTTATCCATTAACCACCTAGGGGAGGGATGAAAAATAAAAGAGATTGAAGAATAGAGAGATGTGCACTGAGAGAAAAAGTGAGGAAAGGGCTTTTTCAGAAAACTAGAGATTGAGCACTAGAGTGATGTGAGATCACAAATAAGAAAGGGTGGGAAACAATACCCGAATAAACTGGCTTCTTGTGAACTGAGAGGTCTCTCGCCATTGGAACACATCTGAGTGTTCTGTGTGTGTTTTTGTTTGTCTCGATTCTTGTTTTGAGTCGTTTCGAGCGTCAATAGATGTGTTTAGGTTGTTTTACCTTTGTTTTTCCTTTGTTGAGTCGTTTAGGTTGTTTTACCTTTGTTTTCCTTTGTTGAGTCGTTTTGACTGTGGTCAGTTGTAGGCTCAATACCCGGTTAAAAATTCATTTCTCAATTTCAAAAAAATAAAATAAAAAAATCATTTTGTGCTCAGAGTGCTGTGCCATTCTCTACATTTGTGCAAAATAGGATTTGTCTTTTCATAAACCGCTGGGTTCAACCCAGCTCATGTGAGAACAGTAGAACAAGGACCTATCTGAAGCTATAGGTTCCGGACTGCAAAGCAAAAGAAAAAAAGGAAAATTTGGAACATCTAAGTGTGTTTCGACTTTAGCAAATTCTGAGACTGCATTCCAAGTGCACCTTCTCAGGCCTCGCCCTTCTCTAGAGTATGAGTGTATCTCGACCCCAAGTTCAAGCCTGCTTCCAGACAGAATGGAAATCCAAGCAGCATTCGTGGTTTTCACATGCACATGTTACTCCTCGCTAATAGAGTGTGTCCTTTTGAGCTGAGCATGTTGCAAAGTCCACCGAGAGGCAAATCGGAGGCACCAAAGTACATATTTGATGCCCCTCTATTGCATAGAATGTGCACTTTCATATACACTTTTGTTGCATGCGTGCCGCGCATCGTTTATGATTCTTGCATAGAATATGCTTTCAATATTGCATAGAATATGCTTTCAAATTTGGATAGAATGTGCTCTTGTTATCTTGCATCGAATACGCTTTCAATCAACATCTTGCATCCATTTCACAATTTCATCTCGCTTGCACTTTCTTGTGCATTGCGCTTTCTTGCGCAACCTTTCTCCACTCGCGTGTGGCGCGTTTAGATGTACTCGCACTTTTTTGTGCAGTTTACACTCGCGCTTTCTTGCACATCGTACTTTTTTGTGCACCTTACACGCGCGCTTTCTTGCGCATCGCACTTTCTTGTGCACTTTACACTCGCGCTTTCTTGGGCATCGCACATTTTTGTGCACTTTACACTCGTGCTTTCTTGCGCATCGCACTTTCTTGTGCACTTTACACTTGCGCTTTCTTGCGCATCGCACTTTCTTGTGCACTTTACACTTGCGCTTTCTTGCGCATCGCACTTCTTTTGTGCACTTTACACTCGCGCTTTCTTGCACACCGCACTGTTTTGTGCTGTTTACACTCGCTCTTTCTTGCGCATTGCGCTGTTTTGCACACCTTACCTGCACTTGTTAGTGCATTGCTCATGCTCTTTTGCGCACCTTACCTGCACTTGTTAGTGCATTGCTCGCGTTTTCTTGCGCATCGCGCTGTTTTACGCGCCTTATCTGCACTTGTTTGTGCATCGCATCGCGCTCTTTTTCGCGCACCTTACCTATACTTGTTAGTGCATTGCTCGTGCTATTTTGTGCACTTTACCTGCACTTTTTTGTGCATTGCTCGCACTATCTTTTGCGTTTCACCCTTATTCGCACTGTTTTGTGCACCTTTAGTTCACACTGTTTTGTGCACCCTGCATTGCACTGTTTTGTGCACCTTTGTTCGCACTGTTTTGTGCATCTTGTATAGCACTATTTTGTGCATTCACTCTGCATCGCACTGTCTTGTGCAGTCACTGGTCTAGGAGACCTTAAATCCTCTGAAGGTGCAAATCCTTTGGTGTTTGTCATGCCCGAACGACTTCCAGTGGTCTAGTATAGCCACCTGCCTATGTTTGCGATGAGTTCCTAGGAGATCAACTGCGACGGTGGAAACTGGAGTTCGAATGGCCGATGCCTAGAATGCAAAGGTTCGGGAGTTCTGAGACTAAAGTCTGGTTTAAATACCCAGGGGTGTATCCCCGGCTTGAAATCTGTATGGCAGCCCCATAGGTTGAGGTAGCGGGTATGTGCCTTAACTCTAGATACTGAACCAACCTAGTATGTCACCTTGTTGGAAAATAGGGAAAGTTGCGAACATAGCCAGGAAGAAAAGTAGTACCTGTGTTTCAACCAACAAAGAAGAGGAAGATCCACAGCAGCATAAGGTGAGTTATCGCCGATTACCTCTGTATGGTACCTTCACTTCCTAGCTACTACATCATCTATTATGTCTATTGCCTTGCATATAGAATTTATCGCATATATTTACTACATCATCCATTTTATTGCCTGCATCCTTTCCATGTTAAGCTTAGTTTGGCATGTGCTCATACATTTCCTCCGTTGAAGCATGGTTCTGTGATAATGTGTATGTGCCTATTCCACTAAGAGAATTGTGGTCTGAGGGTGTTGACACCTTTTCTGTGTTAGACGTGGTTTATTTTGTGTTCATGCCTTTTCTAGGCAAGATGTGGTTCGGCCGCGCACCTTATTCACTTCATCCATTGCATTGTACGTTGCCTTGTTGCATTTAGCATGTAGGATCACGATCTTTCCTCAGCAGATCATTCCTCACTTATATCATCCCACCCAATTACTTGTATTCTTTCTGCGAAACACACAGTTCTGCATATGCACACGCCTATTCCACTAAGAGAATTGTGGTTTGAGGATTCCGGCACCTTTTCTGTGTTAAACGTAGTTTGATGTTGCATCTCCATCCCTTTGTGATATTTGTAAGGTTTTACACTGTTTGTGGTTTGATTAATTCAATTACATTATATATCATGTGCATTGTTTCATTGCATTATAATTCATTTACATTGTACTGTTTTGTTGCATTGTGTATCATTTTGCATCTTGCCCCTGAACTACGCTGGTTTGATTCCTTGCAAAGGGATACGTAGCCAGCCTGCGGGTGCAACCATTTATTCATCTGTATTTTGTTTGTTTGTCCAAGTCTTCGGCCTTGTCAAAAATAGGGCGTCTCTGGGCTTTGACATTCACTCACGTCATTTCATGACTTCGAGCTCTGTCAAAGAGGGACAACTGTAGACACCCCATTTTTGACCGCCCTTAAGATTTGGGCGCCACTGATCGTTTACTTGGTGATGAAAAGTGTGCAGTGCAAAGGTTCGATTTCTTTGGCAAGGAGAGAGTCAAATCCCAACCTTACACCCCATTTTGGACCAAAACTATTTTGAATGATTTTTAAACCTCAAAACCCTCTCTTTCAAAATATTTTTGAAACAAAGTTCCTACGATGTTCCGAGGCTCGCATTTCATTAAATGTTGCACTTTTCGATAAACCGAGCAAAGAAAAAGTGGAAATGAATGAAAGAGAGATGAACTCTTTGAAAAATCTTCGAAAACATTTTGTTTAAAGGTTTGGAGTTGAAGAAAATAGGAGAGGAGAGAAAAAAACTAGTTTGGGAGAAGTTCGACATCAATTCGGTTAGGACCAAAACTGAGCGGCTTCACTAAAATGAGCATAACTTTTTGCACACTTGGAATTTTTATGTGAGGCTGCCACCATTGGAAATCTAACTTCTGGGGCTTCAATTTGGACACAAGAATGACCTGAAAAGGAGTCCAGATGAAGGAGATATGCCCATTTGAAGTTTGACCTGCAGAGCAGATTTTTGCTGTCGGCAACAGGGGTGGCCGGCCGGCCAGAAAAGGTAGCCGACCGGCCACTTGAAGTAGCTGACCAGCCAGTTGTGTCCCAAACTCAGATTTTTTGCAGATATTTCTCCTCCAGCTGTTTTCATAACGTGCCAGCTGTCCTAGCTCAGATATTTCAACCAAAGGCTCTCATTTTGCTATATATTGAAGCCATATCTCTCATATTGAAGGGTTAAGAAGTTTGGCAGCCTCTCTCTCTAAAATCCCTCTCTCTCTCCAGAAAATTTAGAAGCAAAATTTTACTCTCTCTCTAGAATTCTCTCCTTCTCTCTCTATATTGTGCTCTATTGTGCTTGAAAGTGAGTGTTCTTCACATATTTGTATACAACCCCCTTAGTCAAACATCTTGACCTTGGAGCTGAGATTCCTTAAGGCTTGTTTGGACCTCTTAAAGCTGGTTTTGTCTCAGAAGTTGTGCATTTGATGCTGTTTTTCAAGGGTAAGGCCTTACCCGTTTTAAAGCTTTGTTTCATTTACTTTTTGGGACACCTTTGCATGCTGTTTTTGGCCAAGCTTTCAACTGCAAAAACCTCTGTTTTTAAGTGTTAAAAATGCTGGTTTGAGTCCTTTTTGGAGTTAGGGGTGGTCCACCCTCTTTTATTGCTTATTTGCTAAGCTTTGTGTCATCTTTTAAAGCCTTTAAAACAATTTCTTTTTGGCCCTTTAACCACTGAATTCCAGAGGAATTTTAGTGGTGGAAAGGTGGTTTTGAGGTCTAAAATGGGAGGGGGTGGTCCCCTCTCCTTGTGTTTTGTTTGCATGTGTTGATGGCTTAATAAGTGAGCTTCTATTTCTACCTTTTTGAAGTTTAGTTCAAGTGTGTTTTTGTGACTTTTTTGACCTACTTTAACTCTATTTTTGGTTGATTAAGTCGCTTGTTGCTTGCTTCTTACACTTGTAGTGTAATCATGCTTAATAGCCTTGAATGCCTAATGAGTTAGTGCATCATTCTAGCATGTATTAGCTCTGTCTCAGCATGTTTTTACTAATGTTTTAGCATGCTTTAACTCTATTTTGAGTGGCCTTGGTCCTTTGAGGCTTGCCTTGCATGGTTGTAGTGT
Source organism: Camellia japonica (assembly GCA_030407325.1). Classification (NCBI taxonomy): domain Eukaryota; kingdom Viridiplantae; phylum Streptophyta; class Magnoliopsida; order Ericales; family Theaceae; genus Camellia; species Camellia japonica. The sequence continues at coordinate 150,702,296 of JAPPVO010000059.1, forward strand.
AAAGGGCCTTGACTAGCTTTGAGTTTTGAGGCCTTTAACATGTTGTGTATGTGATGATTGCATGTTTCAGCATAATTTAGCATGTAATTTCAGTGTATATAGTGTAGTCACACTCTCACATACTTCACTTCTTCATTGCTTTTGAGGGTTGTGTATTATGCATTGCTTATGGGCTAACATGTGTGCATGTTCTCTTAGTCTTTTGAGCTTCCATCTCAGTATGTTTAGACCATTATTTTGGCATGATTGAGCTCTGTCCAGAGCTGGTTTGGTCATTTAGGCTATGTATTGCATGCCTCTTGTGTAATGCTTTTTACTAGCTTTGATGCATTTGGCCCTCAACATGTTATGCTTGTATTGCTTACATGCTTTAAGGTCTTTAGCATGCCATCTTAGCACTGAATTTCTATCACCTCCCTCATTTCTTCATTTTTTCATTTAATTGAGAGTTGGTTGGCCTTGAGATTGTGTTTGAGCTTGGGATTGAGGCTTGTGCTTAAATGGCTTTAACCCTCTTTTGAGGGTTCCTCCTAGTCAAAGGCATGTACTCTCCTATGCCTTAAACCATTCTTTTGGTTGACCTCCTCTCCTTAGAGGACTTGTACATTGGACTTAACCAATTAAGGAATGGCTTCGTAATGTAAAATGTGTAAACAAGAATTGAGCAAAGTAAAACATGCCAAGATAACATGTGTGTGTTGCATTGCATGTGTTTGGATTGGACTTTAATCCAACACAAGAAATATGGGATGTTTCATACTTGAAGTGATGAAATGTGTCACATTTCTTGGCCGCCAACACCCTTGATCATGCATGATGGGGTGGAGGCTCTTTGTGTATCGTTTGTGCATTCATCAACATTGTACAAGCTTCGTTCTTGGCCACCATGCATTGAAAATGCTTGGTTGGTGGCTTGAGAGTTGAATGCCACACTCCTTTGAGCTTGAGACACGATGAGAAGAGTGACAGTGCCTACATTTTCTTGCAAATACATTGTTGTGCCTCTGTTGTTCTCTGTTGCAGCAAAACCAGGAGTTTGGGAAAGGAGGTAGCCGACCGGCCAGTAGCAATAGCCGACCAGCCACTTGCACTAGCCAACCAGCCAGTTGGAGCGGCTGGCTGCCACTTCTGGTGGCCGGCTGCCAGTCCATTTTTGTACAGAAATGATCCTGTTTTGTAGCAGAAACAGTGTGGAGGTTGGTTCAATGTTCAGAAACCAAGGCGAGTGCAAACAGAGGCAATTGAAGGCAAAGCAATGGATTTCCTAGCGGACGCCAAATGAGCATGCATATCTCCCTCGCCCGTGAGGCCGCTTTACTTGCTTTAATTAGTTAGTTATAGTTAATTATTTGATTTGAGTATTGTACTTAGTTAGCTTAGAATAGCTAATTGTTTGAATTCAATTCGGTCTGTATTAATTAATTAGCTAGAATAGTTAGTTAATTAGTTGGTTTGTAATAAGTAGCTTAGCTTAGATTAACTTAGCTTATTTTTTCGGACCCTCCTTCGAGAGGGCGCAATGTTGTAATAAGTGTGCATGTGTGTGTGAATGTCTTCTAACCCTACGTCTTTCTCCCTTTTATTTACCCGCTTTCGGTGGTTAGATTAGGGCATATTTCAATTAGCACACCTTATGCTTGCATGCGTGCATCATTCATTTGTATTGCATGCACCGGGCTCGGCGCATCATTCAAATTGCATCATATTTCAATACTTATTTGAATGCATGTTATCAAATCGTTGCATTCATATGCCATATGAGTAACCGAGCCTATTTAGTTGCATGTGTTGCATTAGGTATCTTAACAAAGTTAGGATCATGCATTGATTTCTAACTAGTTTTCTGTTTTGGCTCGGAGTACACTGTAAGTGTTTACACTTTAGCATCTTGCATAAGTGTGAGTGCTGCCATGATAGCATGCTTGCCATGAGGCTATTTGCTTAATTGATAAACTGCATGAATGCCTGTGGATGAGGGCTTTATTGCTTGAATTGGGACAATTCGTCAAATGTGAGTTTTAAGCCCACTTCGCGAAGTGGCAAATCATGTTTTAAGCCCACTTGAGGGTGGCAAATCCGCACTTTAGCCTATTGAGGGTGGCATTTTCAAACCATTTTCAAAAACAAACATGAATTGTTTTGCTCCAATTCTTGCGACCTAGTCTATACTTGTATGTTGCGCGCATCACATCGTAATTTAGCTAATAATCAAAATAAGAACGCATGTGTTTATAAAACAACGTATCATGCTTAGTAGAGGCCGATCCTTTGATCGGACGAACGGGGGTGCTCATTTCATGACCTTCCTCCCTCGTACCCAAGTTCCCGAGCCGAGGCAACGTTGGTGATGACGAACACGTGGCCTTTGGTATGAGTCAGGGTTTCCTAAATTTTCCAAAATAAAATATTTAGGTGGCGACTCTGTAATCTGGTAAAGCAGTCCAATTTTTGCATTATTTGATTGAAAATCAGTTTTCCAAAATGATTTGTCGGATTGGACTCTTTGGTGATTTATCAGTCTTACATTGCACTTTGTGAGATTAGATTCAGAACCGTGAAAGGAGTCCGAACTGTAGTAGCATAACCAATTCGTGCCCTCCCCGAAAGGGTGGCACGCGGAGAAGTTCGAGCGGTCTACGCCAGATTGCCCGGATGGCCAGTGCTTCAGGTTTCGATCGGTGGGAGGTTCAGCCAGGACAGAGTCAAAAGTAGACTCATCAACCAATTCAATCTGGACAGGCATCTAGAGCCATACACGGGGCTACTTCTGCATAGTCTGCGCAACAAGCCTATCACAAAAAAGGTGATCAGAGTGAACAGAGACCCCAAAGGAAAGTCTATGTTGTTACCACATCCGAGCAGTCGTCTGGGCCATTAGTGATCCGAGGTACATACCTTATTTATAATACTTGGGCCAATGTGTTTATAGATACAGGAGCATCTCATTCATTCATAGCATCTGCATTCGCATCTATGTTGGGGTTAGAGGCTGAACAATTAGAGTCTTCGCTTGTAGTATAGTCACCGGTTAGGGGTAAGGTTGTCTTGAATTAGGGGTGACACAGGCGTGTAATCGAAGTTGTTGATTGCTGACTCCCTTTCAGTTTGGTGTTGTTAGATATGATGGGTTTTGAAGCCATCCTCAGCATGGACTAGTTGTCCTCCTACCTTGCCATCACAGATTATTATCGTGGGAGAGTTACTATGTGCACTACGGGTGGTGACTGTTTCTGTTTCCTGGGAAATAAGACTAATAGACTTTTACTGTCATTATATGACTCTCGTAGTCGAGGCAAATTTAGTTCTCTTCTTGCAACTTTTATGAATGATGGGAATGCTAAAGTATGAGAGGTATTTCCTAGGGTGGTTTGTGAGTATTCATATGTCTTTCTAGAGGACCTCATGGAACTACCACCTCATCGTGATGTCTAGTTTTCTATAGACTTAGTGCTCGGCCTAGCACCTATTTCCATGTCACCCTATAGATTTGCACCAGCAGAGTTGCTCGTTCTAAGGGAACAATTGCAAGAATTACTAGACAAGGGCTTTATACGCCCTAGTACCTCACCATAGGGAGCACCAGCTCTCTTTGCTAAAAAGAAGGACGGCTTGTTGCTGTTATGCATTGATTACCGCAAGTTAAATAGGGTTACCGTTAAGAACAAATATATGTTACCTAGGATAGATGACCTATTTGATTAACTCAAGGGTTCCAGATGTTTCTTAAAGATCAACTTAAGGTCGGGTTATCATTAGCTACGTGTAAAAGAGAAGGATGTACAAAAAATGGCCTTTCGTACTCAATATGGCCATTACGAATTCGTTGTAATGCCCTTTGGTTTGACCAATGCCCCTGCCACTTTTATGGACCTAATGAATTGAGTCTTCCAAGAATATCCCGATAAGTTCGTGGTGGTTCTTGTAGATGAGATCCTTATATATACCTTCGCATTGTTTTGCAATTGATTAGGGAGCACATGTTGTATGCTAAATATGAGAAATGCAATTTCTAGCTCTCTGATGTGAAATTCTTGGGTCACGTCATGTTCAGCGGTAGGGTTACTATAGACTCTTCAAAGAATGAAGCGGTGCAGAATTGGGAGCGACCTAAGAACGCTTTTGAGATCCACAGTTTTTTGGGTCTTGCTGGCTATTATAGGTGGTTTGTGAAAGACTTCTCCACATTAGCATCTCCATTGACTAGGCTAACCAGAAAATGAGTGAAGTTTGTTTGCAGCAAGTCATGTGAGAAATCTTTCTTAGAGCTAAAAGCTAGATTGACCATGGCACCAATTTTAATCATTCCAGAAGGGGGTTTGGGTTACACTGTTTACTGTGATGCATCTAGAGAAGATTTGGGGTGTGTTCTGATGCAAGAGGATAAAGTCGTGGCATATGGTTTGCATCAATTGAAGACCCACAAAAGAAATTACCCGACTCATGATTTAGAGTTACCTACAGTCATCTTTGCTTTAAAATTATGGAGACACTATTTGTGTGGGGAGAAATTCGATGTATTCTCAAATCATAAGAGCCTTAAATACCAATTTTATAATATTCCCAACATTCATCTAGAGCCAAATACACTCTTAAGTTAAACTCCACTTAGAATATCAAAACCCAACTCCAAACTTGATAGTAGGTGTGACCAAAAACCACATTTCAACTATAAAAATTAAAAAAATAAAAAAAAAGTGCAGATTTTTTTTACTTCATTGTCTTCATTCTTCTCTCTCTAACTTCTCTCTACATTCTCTCTCATTTTCCTTTACTTTCTTGGTGGCCAAACACCCCATCTTTGCTCCACCCTTACACCACCACCTTAACCCACCATCTCCACCACCGCCGGCTATCTTATCTTGCTGGAAAAAGGGTCCGGTCGGCCACTCCACTCTATCTGAAAATATCACAATAGAAGCACCAACTCTAGATTTTTCTTAATCTTTTGAAGAATCAAAGCTTGGGGTTTATTTTCTTGATGGATTAGAGGCTTTTAATTGGTAAGAATCTTTCTCTAAAAAGTTTAGTTTAAGGTTTTACATATTTTGAGTTAGAGATGATGAATTTTTTTTCTATTTTAGATCTATTATGATTTGGGGTTTGATTGTTGAGTTTTATATTCTCAATTAGTTTCTATGAATGTTTTATATGTAGAAAAATGATCAATTTGATGGTTGTTTTGAAGATTGAGATTTGGGTTAATCTATATTTGAATGTGATGTAAAAATTTGGGATTTTGGTCTTAGGAAATTTATATGTTGAAATTGATTTGTTAAATGGTGGATTGGTTATCTGTATGTTCTATAAACGATTTTGGAGGAATTTTATTGATGATTGAAGTGGTTTTACCTAAGTTGTTGAGTTTATGAAAATGTTGATTTTTCACTTTTGTGGTTTAATTGATGGTGGTATTGTGCATATAAATTGGTTGGATATTTAAAAAAGTTAATAACTCAAAAATGTACAAAGTTTGGGTGTTGTGGAGTTTGGATAAGTTGTTTGTTTGGGTGACTTGAAGTTAGAGGAGTTCTTTAGCTTGGTTTTATCTCTCATTCCATAGTTTGTCTTATTTAGGATCAATTTTGTAGATGTTGTAATTTTCATTGAAAGTTTTACCCTAATTTTAGGTCTTATTTACTGATTGTTAGGATTGGAGGAAGGCGTCTCTACACCTCTTGGGAATTAACTCGTAGGGTTTCAAATCTATGCTTTTGCTATTTTGGAGGTAAGTATACTTACCATGGAAATTTACCTTATCTCTATCTTTAATACAAAGTTTGAAATATTTTTGAATTAAAGGAAGTAACGCATTTCATCATGATATATGCATAAAAAGAAAATCTATAAATTTATTTAGGTCAATGGTTAAGTTTTAAATAAATATATGATTTCATTTGTATAATGAAGCATTAATTTTTACGCGAATTTATTTAAGTTGAGCCCTTCAAATTTTATGATGATGATGATTAAATGACAATGAAACGTTATGTGAGAGTATTTTTTTATTAATTATATAACCGAATATAGTCTTCGGGGCCATAAGGGCCGAAATGCTTTAGGGTCTTGGGGATCGAAATGTTTTAAGGACCATAAGGGTCGTTGTACGTAAGGGGTCCTGGGGACCGAAACATTGAAATGAGAATTGAAGTGCTACGATGACATGAGTTATGTTCCTATGGCTATGTTTTGGGTAACGGTACCGTCACCACCTAAGTCGCGAGGTAACGCGACCCTAAGGCTATGTAGTGGTTCTTATGATAGACATGAAATCTTAATGTATTGAAAAGTTGTATTTTTGTTTACTTTCCTTATTCAAATGTATCTTTCCTGTATTATGAGATTCTTTGGGAAAATCTTGATAACGGTTTATGCAAAAGTTTCTCAATTTGTATAAATTTCAATCCAATTAAGCTCTTGTGTTTATTATCTTATTTTGAACCCAATTGGAAGGAGCAAGCTTTATAACTCCATGGGATTGGTATACTCATTGGGCTCTAGCTCATTTTTTTTAATTAATTTTTTTTCCAAATTCCTAGAGTTTTGTGTGACTCACCTCAACTTGGAAGATTAGAGTTTCTGGAGGATCAAATGTGAGCATCTGGTAGTTGAGGTTTTGCTTAGGGTCACTCTAGAATGTAGTTTTATCCTTTGTTTTATGATGGAGGTTGATTGTAGATATTTGCTTTGTGAAGTTGAATGTATTGATGGATTCATGAATAGTATGTTTTATTTTTGGGGTAGTGGTGCATGGGAACTATCTTAGTAGCATGATGATATTTTTGTCTTTGAATGGATCATCTCATAGATGTTGGCCAATCGAAGGGTCTTATGCACTATTGGAGATGTGATATAAGAATTATAGAGGTGATTATTGTGTACAGGTGTTATAGCGTTTGAAGTACGCGCTCTTGGCGGGGGTTGCCTTGACGAGATTGGGTTGTGACAAAATTTTCCCAGAAGGATCTGAACTTATGTCAAAGGAGACGGATGGAATTCTTGAAAGATTACAATTTTGAATTACACTATCATCCGGGAAAAGCCAATGTGGTAGTCGATGCCTTGAGTAGAAAATTCGTGAATACCATTGCTAGTCTTGCTATTAGGGAATGGAAAATGTTGGGTGATCTGGGCGAATTTGACTTGCATCTTAGTGAGTCTCCTGAGCATGTCACCTTGTTTTCAATCCTTTTACAACCAACACTTGTCACACGGGTTATAGAGGCACAACAGAGAGACTTAGAAGTCGAAACAATCAAAAAGAAAATTGCACAGTGAAAGGAGGAAAAGGGTTTGAGGGTAGATTCTGACTCTAGTGTCCGATACCGAGATCGCCTTTTTTCACCAAAGTCGAGTAAAGACGAGGTACTTCGGGAATTGCATCACTCCCGCCTCGCGGTACATCCGAGAGGCACAAAAATGTACCATGATCATAGCTGACAATTTTAGTGGAGAGGTATGAAGCGAGACGTAGTCATATTTGTGTCCAAGTGTCTAACTTGTCAACAGGTCAAAGAAGAACATCAAAGGCCAGTCGAGTTATTGCAACCCTTGCTTATAGTTGAGTGGAAATGGGAACACATCACTATGGACTTCGTTTCGGGCCTTCCTAGAACACAAAGGGGTAATGACGCGGTTTGGGTTTTTGTGGATCGACTAACTAAGTCGGTTCTTTTTCTCGCTATGTGTATGGACAACTCGGTTGATTACCTAGCTGAACTTTACGTTAAGGAGATTGTATGGCTTCATGGAGTTCTAGTGAGCATTGTCTTAGATAGAGAAACTTGTTTTACTGCATAGTTGTGGCAGAGTTTATAAAGTGTTATGGGTACCCAATTGACCTTTAGTATCGCTTATCACCCTCAAATCCTAGAAGACATGTTGAGAACTTGTTTTTTAGACTTCAAGGGTTCTTGGGAAAGACACTTACCTCTACCCAAGTTTGCCTACAATAATAGCTTTCAAGCTAGCATTGGAATGGCACCTTCTGAAGCCTTCTATGGGGGTCCATCTAGATCGCCTGTGTGTGTAGACTGCCCGAAACTCCGCTCCGCGCGTGAGGGCGCGGATTGTGGTTCTAGCTACTATAGTTCGGACTCCTGTCACGGTTCTGAATCTAATCTCACAAAGTGCAATGTAAGACTGATAAATCACCAAAGAATCCAAATCCGGCAAATCATTTTGGAAAATTAGATTTTGAATCAAAAAGTGCCAAACATGGACTGCTTTGCCAGATTTCAGAGTCGCCACCTAAATATTTTGTTTTGGAAAATTTAGGAAACCCTGACTCATGCCTAAGGCCACGTGTCCGTCATCACCAAAGTTGCCTCGGCTCGGGAACTTGGGTACGAGAGAGGAAGGTCCTGAAATGAGCACCCCCGCTCGCCCGATCAAAGATCGGCCTTTACTAAGCATGATATATTGTTTTTGAAAACACATGTGTCCTTATTCCGGTTATTTAGCTAGCTTACTATGTGATGTGCACAGCATACAAGTATAGACTAAATCACTCGATTTGGAACAAAACATCTCATGTTTGTTTTTCGAAAATGGTTTGAAGTTACTACTTGCAAGTAGGCTAAGTCACGGATTTGCCACCCTCAAGTGGGCTTAAAACATGATGATTTGCCACTTCAAGTGGGCTTAAAACTTGCATTTTCATGAATTGTTTCAATTCAAGCAATGAAGCCTTCATCCACAGGCATTCATGTAGTTAAACATATAAGCACATAGCCTCATGGCAAGCATGCTATCATGGCAGTCACTTACACACATGCAAGGATGCTAAAGCATAAACACTCACAGTGTACTCCGAGCCAAAACAGAAGCTAGTTAGTAATCAATGCGTGATCCTAGCTATGTCAATGATGCCTAATGCAACACATGCAAAATGCAACTAAGATAGGCTCAGCTATTCTAAGATGTCATGCGAATGCAACTAGATAACATGTATTCAAATTGGTATTGAAATACAATGCAGTTTGTATGATGCGCCGAGCCCGGTGCATGCAAGACAGATGAATGAGTGCAAACATGCGAAGCATAAGTATGCTAATTGAAACATGTCCTAAAACTAACCATCAAAAGTTGATAAGTAAAAGGGAGAAAGAAATGGGGTTAGAAGACATGCATCACACACACGCACACTTATCACAAAATTTGCCCTCTCGATGGAGGGTCCGAATAATAAGCTAACTAGCTACTCTAAGCTAAGCTAAGCAACTAATCTAATTAAGCTAATTAGACTAGTTATTACACAACAAATTGAATAGCTAGCTAGCTACAACTAATTATTACAAACCAAAACTAATTAACTAACAAGTTAACTAATTATTACAAAACAAATCGATTAGCTAAGCATGTCAACTAATTAAGTACAAAATCAAAGCATTAGCTATCTAAGCAAAGCAGCTAAGTAAAGCAGTAAGAAGAGGTCCTCGGGGCGAGGGGTGCGTGCATGCTCGGTCGCCTCGTTCGGAAATCCATTACTATGCCCCAACTTGCCTCTGTTTGCATTTGATCTTAGAACACTGTACAAACTTCCATATAGCTTCTACTCCAACAAGGAGACCTCCAGAAGGGCTGCCAACCAGAAAAGGGTGGTGTAGACCACCTAAACATGCTGCAGACTAGAAAAAGTGGTCGGCCAACTACTTTTTCTGGTCTGCCGACCAGAAAATTCTGCCAAGCTCCTGTTTACTGCAACAGAGAACAAGAAGGGGCACGTCAGTGTATTTTGCAAGATATGTGTGCACAACCATCCTCCCTATCATTTCTTAAGCTCAAGGGAGTGCGGTTCTCGACTCTCGGGCCACCAACTGAGCATCGCAATGCACGATGGCCGAGAAGCCAAGATTGCATGAATCAATGTCAATGAATGCACAAATAATACATAAGGGCCTTAACCTCTATCATGCTTGATCAAGAGGGTCGGCGACTGAGAAATGAGGCACGTTTCATCACTTCAAGTATGAAACATCCCTCGTTTCTCGTGTTTGGATTAACACTCTATCAAACACAATGTAATGCAACATGATCAACCTATCAATGGTAATGGCATGCAAATACAATGCAATGCCACATGATCAACCTATCAATGCTAATGGCATGCAAACACAATGCAATGCAACAACATGCAAACAACATGCAATGCAACAACATGCAAACAACATGCAATGAAACAAAATGCAAACACAATGCAATGTAATAACATGCAAACAACATGCTCTTCTATGAATGGTAGAATGACATGCACGAGTTTCCAACATATGAACAATGCATGCATGGCAAGTTTAGAAGCCTAAGGCATCAAAGTTAGGAAAGAACATCTCACAAGAGGCATGCAATACAATGCTCAATGGACTTAAACCGAATATGGACAGACCTAAATCATGCCAAAATAGTGGCCAAAATACTCTGAACTGATGGCATGAAAAGCAAGATAATGCATGCTCATGCATTGGCCCATCAACTAAGCATAAGAGCATAACTCTCAAACATGATTAAGAAGTGACAAATGTGGAAGTGTGACAACACTATATGCTCTGAAATCAGGTGGGAAACGATGCCAAATCATCCAAACAACACAAGTATGGCATGCAAGAGGGCCTAAGGCACAAGGCAACTAAAGGGACTATACAAGAGGCATGCAATACATGGCACAAATGATTGAACCAGCCATAGATAGAGCTCAAATAGGTCAAAACAAATACCAAAACATGCTGAGATGGGAGCTCAAAAGCCTAGGCATGCATGCACACAAGATAGGCCATAAGCGAGGCACAAAGGCATAACCCTTAAAAGTACTCAAAGAGTGAGAGAAGTGAGAACATGGCAATGCTATATGCTCTGAAATATCATGTTAAATGATACCAAATCATGCACATGTCACAAATGAAACATGTTAAGAGGCTCAAAGCTTGAAACTAGTATAGGCACTTGCACTATAGCTATGCAATACATGAACCATATGGCCAAGACAACCCAAAACAGTCCTAGAGCATGTCAAAGCAATGCTAAAACACGTATGGAGTATAGCCAAAACAAGCTAGTATGAAGGCATGAAGCATGGAGCATGCTGGTGACTTGGAAACTCAAAGCTAGTGAGCTAGAATGCACTACGACTATACAAAGCAAGGCATGCATGACCAAAACAACTTAAAACAGAGCTTAAGCATGGAAAAACATGGGTAAAAGCTTCCTGGAGTGGAGCCAAAAACATGCTAGAATGATGGTCCAAAGCATGATGCATGTTAGGTTAGTGAGTGAAATTGCACTACAAGTGCAAGGAGCATGCAAGAGGTAATCAAACCAACCCAAAAAAGAGTTAAGGCATGCTAAAATAACACCAAAAACTTGTTGAGATAGGACCAAAACATGCTAGAAAGATGAGCTA
>JAPPVO010000059.1:150713787-150913787 GCA_030407325.1 Camellia japonica
TTTGCCCAGCTTACTCAGCTCGCGGTTACTTCTTCGGCAAAGCCTAGTTGACGCCCTTGATGAGGGTTGGTGGTTCGAATGGATGTGCAGTTTTCCGCAGACCGTATTGCTTGGCGATGCCCTTGGCTCAATCTCCCGGTAATGAGCTACAGCATGACCCGTCAACCCGGGATCCAATTGATTGGCTTGACTCACTGTGTCTTCTACTTCCATTTCGTATCCTGCGCCAGTTCGGTCATGATCAGACTTGCCCGCCGGAAGGGATAGAGTACCCGGCTACATTCCCGATTCGAGGCGCACAGCTGGCCCGATATGCCACAGCATGGAGGACGAGAGAACTCCTGGCCCCCGCTCCCACTTCAGTTGCACTTTGTCTGATGAGTGCTTGGATGGCTTAATGAAGAGGCACAGGAAGGCCCACTTTGGCATCAGAGGCTTCGACCAGCTCTGGGAGGGGCGCAGAGGAACACCTGACTTGACTATGCCCCGGATTTATTGCTTTATTAGTACTTTCAAGTTTTCTTTGGAGTGTAATAAAAAGCAACTTCAATTGTATGCAAGAGCAAGAGAACTCTGTATTGAAATCAATGAAATTGAAGGTTGTGGTACTGAAAATTTTCCGTTTGGTCCAGAAATGGTCTTAGTTGTAAAAAGATTTATTTGAACAAAGTCACCTTTATTAAAACTTTTCAAAACTATTTTCGGTATGGATCAGAACTGGACACGCCTGAGATTTGTCACTGAGATGCACAACCCGGATCCTAGCAACTGGAAAGTTGCCCCTTGTTTGAACGGTACCGCGGCACTGTACAGCAACGGAAAGTTGCCCCTAGTCTGAATAGCACTGTACCGGAGATTGCGATAGACGCTGATGGACAAAGATGACCGAGATGATCAAATGGACAAAGTTGATCGGGGAAAAGTTTATGGCTGAACTTCAGGATGAAGCTGCCTACGTATCCCAAAGATGGGAATCAAGCCTTACGTAGTTCAGGCTTGGGTTCACTCGAGTATTTTCACTCTCCTTTTGCGCTCTAACTTTTGCCAAGGCCGCCCTTTGCGGGTTTTCAAACCTTGCGAGCTCAGTTTTTATATTTTCTAATTTTTTTGCGCTCTGAATTTTGCCTAGGTCGCCCTTTCGGGTTTTCGGCCTAGCGAGCCTCTCAGGGGTAATATTTCTTCAACTTGTCCATGTTGATCGGTTGGGAGAACTCTAGGCCATCTAGGTCCATCAGAACCACAGCTCCACCTGACCAGATAGACTTGATGATATAGGGACCAGTCCAATTGGGTCTGAACTTGCCCTTGGGTCGTGGATGGGAGCTCGGTTGTCCTTGAGTACCAAATCTCCTTCCTTCAAATTCCTGGACTTAACCTTCTTGTTGAAAGCCCGGGCAATTCTGCGTTGATATCCTTGGACATGGTACAGTGCTTTAATCTCTCTCATCAAAGAGCATGAGTTCCTCGAATCTGCTCTGCTGCCAATCTGCCTCGGCTATTTGACACTCAGCCAATACTCGTAAAGACGGAACCTCAATCTCTATAGGTAGAACGGCCTCCATCCCATAAACCAAGGAATACGGAGTCGCCCCGGTAGAAGTTCTAATTGAAGTTCGGTAGCCCCACAGAGCAAACGGCAACTTATCTGGCCAATCCCGGTAGGTTTCCACCATCTTCTGCAATATGTGTTTGATGTTTTGTTGGCGGCCTCAACTGCTCCGTTGGTCTGCGGCCGATATGTGGACGACTTATGAAAAGCCACATTGTATTTCTCCAACAAATCAATCACCTCTTTCTTGAAGTGGAACCATTGTCTGAAAATGATCTCGGGACTCCATAACGGCAGATAATGTTGTTTCTGATGAACTTGCGACATGCGAAGCCTTCAACACCGCATAAGATTGGGCCTCGACCCACTTCGTAAAGTAATCTATTGCTACCAAGATAAACTCATGCCCATTCGACCCCTTCGGGTAACAGCCCCAATCACATCAATTCCCCAAACTGAAAATGGCCATGGCGACGTCATGTTGTACAGCTTTGACGGCGGGATGTTCATGCGATTTGCATGGATCTGGCATTTGTGGCATCGCCGAACAAAGCCGATACAATCTCCTCCATGGTAGACCAGTAGTAACCCTGTCTGAGGATCTTCCGTGCCAGCATTACCCATTCATATGTGCCCCACATTCTCCTCCATGGATGGCCTCCATCAGGCGCTTCGACTCTTCAGCTTCTACACACAGCTTGTGCATTCCCAGATGACCTCTTTTGTACATTTACCCCCGCAGATGATAAACTGAACAGCCATTCTTCTGATTGCCCTTTTGTCCTTGGCATTTGCCCCTGGTGGGTACGCCTCCTTTTCCAAGAAGTTCCATATGTCGTAATACCAGGGGTTGTTGTCCTGCACTTCATCTATGGCAGAGATTGACTCGTAAGCAGGTGCAAATTTCTGGTCAATAATGACTGGACGCATCCGGACTCCAGATGGGATGTCTATCATGGAAGATAGAGTTGCTAACGAATCTGCGAACCTGTTGTTCTCTCTTACTAGGTGAGTGAAATTTAGCTTCTCAAAACGAGGAATTAACAAATCCAAGGTCTGGTGGTAAATTATCATCTTTTCCTCCTTGACTTTCCAGTCTCCTTTCGCCTGAGACACAACAAGGTTCGAGTCCCCAATGACGTCCAATCGCCTTGCCCCTAGTTCTAGGGCCGCTTCTAGACCGGCAATACATGCCCTATTCTGCCTCATTGTTCGAGACTTTGAACCGGAGCTTGAATGCTAAAGGGATACGGGAATCGTCAGGCGCTATCAGCAACACCCCTATCCCATACCCGTACTGATTTGATGCTCCGTCAAAGTACATCGTCCAAGTTTCATCTTCGATGTGCAGAATAGCTTCATCTGGGAATAGGTACTCAACCGCTTCATCCCCTTCAACCGTGTGGTCGGCAAGGAACTCTGCTACCGCTCTCTCTTTTACTGACTTGCGCATTACATACTTGAGATCAAATTCGGAGAGCAACAGCAGCCAACGAGCTAGCCTACCCGTAAGTGCTGGTTTCTCGAAAAGATATTTAATGGGATCGAGTCGTGAAACCAACATTACAGAGTGAGCTAACAGGTAGTGCCGCAGCTTCCTGGTAGCCCATACCAAGGCCAAACAAGCCTTCTCCAGAGAGTGTAGCGGGTCTCGTAATCCAACATCTTCTTGCTCAGATAGTAGATGGCCCTTTCCACTTTATCTTCCGACTCTTGTGCGAGCATGCAGCCCATTGTAGTCTCGGTTACTGAAGGTACAATATCAACGGTTTCCCGGCTTTGGTGGTGACAACACGGGCGGGTTCTGTAAATATTCCTTTGATCTGTTCAAAAGCTGCTTGGCATCGGCCGTCCCATTGGAACTTCTTTCCTTTTTCAGGAGACCAAAAAGTGGTTCACAAGTTAAGGTTAGTTTTGAGATAAACCGCCTTATGAATTGCACTTTACCCAGAAAGCCTCGCACCTCCTTTTCAGTCATTGGTGGTGGCATTTCTAAGATGGCCTTGATTTTGGAAGGGTCGACTTCGATGCCCCTTTGTGTAATCAGAAATCCCAGCATTTTTCCCCTGCTGTAACACCAAACGTACACTTCTGAGGATTCAACCGCAGCCGAAATTCTCTGATCCTTTGGAAAAACTTTTGCAAGGCGGTGTAGTGGCCCTCTCTTTCTTTGGACTTGACAATCATGTCGTCCACGTACACCTCGACCTCTTTATGGATCATGTCATGTAATATTGTGGTTGCAGCCCGTTGATATGTAGCCCAGCGTTCTTCAACCAAATGGCATCACTCTGTAGCAATATGTACCCCACGGGGTGGTAAAAGCAGTCTTTTCCCGGTCTTCGGGTGCCATTACTATCTGATTATAACCTGAGAAGCCATCCATAAACGAAAGCAAAGCATGCCCCGCTGTGAAATCTACCAACTCGTCGATATGCGGTAAGGGAAAGTCATCCTTCGGACTGGCTCTGTTCAAATCCCTGAAATCCACACATACCCGGATTCTGCCATCCTTCTTCGGCACTGGTGGAACAATGTTGGCCAACCAAGTCGGGTATTCGGATACCAGCAGGAAGCCTGCGTCAATCTGCTTGGTGACCTCTTCCTTGATCTTAATGGCCCAATCAGGGCGGATCCTTCTGAGTTTTGTTTGACAGGTCGGGCCTCGGGTCAAGAGGGATCCGGTGTGCTGTACAATCTCAGGATCGATTCCAGGCATGTCTTCGTAGGACCACGCGAAAACATCTTTGAAATCTTTTAATAAAGCGACTA
The DNA here is from genome assembly GCA_030407325.1 of Camellia japonica. NCBI lineage: Eukaryota > Viridiplantae > Streptophyta > Magnoliopsida > Ericales > Theaceae > Camellia > Camellia japonica. The sequence continues at coordinate 150,718,109 of JAPPVO010000059.1, forward strand.
AGCGCTCGCGTTCCTCCGAAGACAACGTGGACCCGATCTGGACCAGCCGCGGGTCCTTCTCAGTACCAATGTTCACGGTAGTGATTTCATCAATTAAGGGTTTAACAAACCTCTCCTGCTCTTGTTCAATTAGTCGTTGCAAAACCGGAGGAATTTCGTCCTCGTCGTTTTCATCAAAATTTTGAAAGTCCTGATTTAAGCAATAAATCAAAGGCACAGAAAAGTACTCGGAAACCACATTCACCTCATTCTCATTATGTACTTCCAAACCGTCCAATTCTTCTGTTACAACAGACTCAAAAGAGAACGAAAAAGACGACCTGGACAGGACTGTGGCATCCGGGTTATCACCCCCAGGAATACCGGACTCAGACTCAGACGAGCTGGAACCTGATTCCGACTCACAAGACTCGGTGGAATCAGATTCCGGCTCACTACCTGACCCGGTGCTGCTTGACAAAAATCCCTCCTCGTACTGCCAGGTAAGGGAGCGGATGCATCCAAAATAGCTGATGGTAGGCCCTCAGCCGTTTCATCTCCGATCATGGACACCGAGGAGTTATCCCCCAAGCACAACTGGTCGATCAAAGGATCTGAAAGTAGACATGCCAGTGCTACCCCCATTTCAAACTCTGTGTCCGCAGACTCCAATTCTTTGCTATGCTCACCTCGACTGTTGGGTCTGTCTGCTCTTCAGCAACATCATCCCCAAGCAACTGCAGGTCAAAGAAAATTTGAACCCTGGCAGCGCTTCTTCTCTGCGTTCACCATGGCTCCGGAAAACCACAGAATGGAAAATCCTCCCCCTCCTGGACGAAGCGTCCGTTTAGGGTACCCCGAATGGGCCGATGCATCAATTCAAAGGGTTTCCCCATTTGTTTTGCTTTGGCTCTTCCAGCCATCTCTTTTCCTTTTCTTACCCAATCTTCCTTGGTGGGCAGATAACCCAAGCCGAAAGGTATGGGAGTTATGTGGCACTTCGGCCAATGCTGCAATGCCCTTACGGCCGCTCTTTCCTAATCCCATCCCGGGGATGTATTGGAGCTTGTTCATGAGATACACTGCTTGGGCACTGACATATATCCCTTCGTTAGCAGCCATGATATTCTGTACGACCTGAGCCTCGGCCAAGGTAAAACCTGATATGAACACATCCTCCATGCCATGCTCGATTTCTAGAACAGGCGTGGATACCTCCGGCGGTGGGTGGATTGATGAATTCCCAAAGACAATGGCTACTCCCTTCCCATAGGGGTATTTCACCATTTGATGCAAAGTAGATGATACTGCCTTCACCTGATGCAGCCACGGTCGCCCTAAAAGCAAATTGAAAGTTGCGGGAACTTCTAGGACATGGAAATCTATCTCGTGTTGTCCCGGCCCAACCTTTGTCTGAACTTTTACTGTTCCCATTACTTCTCTACTCGTATTGTCATACGCCCGGATGACCTGGGCTGTTGGTACGAAATCTGCAGTTTTCAAGCCAATCGCGTACGCCGTCCTCGTTGGGCAGACGTTGATGGCAGACCCGGTATCGACAAGTACCACCGGTATCCACTTAGCTCTACATTCCACGGAGACGTAGAGGGGTTTATTGTGATTTATGCCCTCGGGCGGGAGTTCTTTATTTGAAAAGGTCAATGTCGGGGAACCTCCTCCCGGGAAAACCAGCCCAACCAGCTGCTCTGGTGTAGTTTCTATAGAGAGTTTGGCCTTATCCATGGCCGTCAAGACAGCCTGCCTATGTACTCGTGAGGCCATGAGCAGTCCCCAAATGGAGATGTCTGCTTGTATCTTTTTTAGCTGTTTGAGTACAGCTTCCTCCTCAAGCTGCTTCTCCTTTTGCTTCTCAGCTTCTCTATCCTTCCCCGAGGCCTCTGGTTGATCTAAGTGTGGGGGTTTGAAATACCGCCCACTCCGCGTCATGTGGTCGACCTCTCCAAGGTACCAGGTGTCATCAGGTTGGTTATTTCCCCAATCTTCATCCGTGTGGGCAAGACATAAGTCCTCATCTTCTCACCACATTCCATCAGCGGCTGACAGACACCTGTCCGGCTCGGTATGACTGTTTTTGCGCTCGCAGCACCTTCCATCCACATGCCCGCAACATTCTCGGTTCCTTGTGCACACAGCAGTTTCAACTCCCACATGGGCCTTCGCCTTCCTGATTCTCTCGGAATCTTCAAAACTTGCTTGTTCCGACATGACTGACTGTTCAATAATCCCGTACTCAAAATATTCCAATCTCGGGCGAAATTCTTGACACCGGCGCCCTCCGGCGATGTACTCTGCTCTTCGACCCTTCCGGCCGTCACTGATATTCTCAACCCTGCTGAGCCCTGTTCTGACTGAAACTCTCCTATCACATCAGGTTGATCGTCCAACCACCCAGTAACTTCTGCTGAATTCTCATAATCGAACCATGCGACTGCCGCATCCTCTGGGTCTTGGTCACTGTAAAACTGGAGATCGGCAAGGTCCTCCCCCACAGCTGTTACATCATCTGTTCCCTGTCCCAAACTATCCCCGTGAATCACACACAACTCTCCCTCTGTTGGCAATTCTACTCCGGGCCCATCTTGGCCTATTGATGAAATGTAGTCATCCGGACTATATGTCTTCTCAACATAATTCCCTGATTCCGCGGACTCTGGCTCAACCACCTGTTTTTCCTTTGGGATCTCCTCTCTCCTGTTCTCGGTGGTCACCACCGCTGGCTCAGGTTGGGTCACGGAGATGTCCATCATGCACAAGTCGGTGCAATCGGGAAGAAACACCTCCGGTTTAGGCAGGTGGGTAGGTGTGATATAGATACTAGGGTCGTAGGACACGGCCCAGTATGGATGAAATTGAGTCTTTTGGGTGGTGGAACTTGGTTATGTGTGGGGAGGGGATTTGTAGTAACATTGGGCTTCTCGGGAGGCAAAATCACCCCGTTATCGATGAGATCTTGAATCTCATGACGCAACCGGAAGCACAGATCGGTATCATGACCGTGTTGTTGGTGAAATGCACAATACTTGGCTGGGTTATGGGTAGGAGGAAGTTTTTCTGGTAGGGGCCGCGGCTCCAGGGGCTTCAGATGCCCTTTTTTGATCAAAACCCCCAGAGCTTTGGATAGGGGCATATAAAGTGGAGCGAAAGTTCTGGTGTTTCTGGGTGGGTATTTAGCTATTTGCGGGTTGCTTCCGGACGCACCGGAGAATGGCGTAGCTGCCATGGCTCTTGGTGGGGGTTGGCGGTGACCATGCTTACTTCGGAGGCTCTCGTAGTAGTAGTGCCACTCGGGCCTGCATTAGTGTTGCGTTGAAGGTCCTTCGGGGTTGCTCCCGATCGTTATCAATCAAGCCTTGCTTCAAGGCATCTTAATCTGCACCCCCATTTCATGTAGGTCAGAAAAAGTAGGAAAGGGGAGTACTATCATCTTTTGCATCAACTTCGGCTGAAGATTGCGCACAATCATCCGAATCTGGTCTTTGTCCGTAGGCCTCAAGGTCATCATCGAAGCTTGGCCCTCCATCTGGTTACGAACTCTGAAAAACTCTCCTTAGGCTCTTGCCTAGTCGTCTCGAGATCACGGGTCGTAATCTCAATCTGTGTATTGTATGAGTACTGCGCGATGAAGGCCTCAGCCATTTCGTCCCAATTCCTCTTAACGTCATCTTCTAGCTTGGCATACCATATGGCCGCCACACCCGACAGGGTCTGGCCAAATAAAGACAACTTCTGAAGTCTACTGAGGCCCATTGGCCTTAGGATATCTGAAAACAGTCTTAAGTGCACCATGGGGTCCCCGGACCCGTCAAATCGATCAATATGAGGCATTTTGAATCTGTCGGGCAGCGTCACAGCTGCGTCGGTATATCCATCTTCAATGTCGGGGATAGTCTTGACCGCTTGGGATCTCTTGAACAACTTTTCAAGCTTGCTCAACTTTAGTGCGGTGGGATCAGTCTCGAACTCAAAGGGAGAGTCCGGTAGGTTGGTAGGTGTTTTTGATAGCTAAGGTTGGATTTGAGGTAGGATTGGAGGTGGGGGTGGTCCTGTGGGCAGTTCTGTATCATTCTGAACATTGGCTGTCTCCCCGAGGTTTGGAACTCCTAGTGGGGGAGGAGCTTGATACGAAGCAGATGCTCCGGTTTGCTGCTCTAGTGGCAATTGTCTCTGCCTGTTCCTTCACAACTGTGGCCTGTTGCCTAGCGAATTCGCCTGACGGACGGCATCCTGCTGCATTGTTTTCATGCTCTCTTGGAGGTGGCGCACCATCTCCTCCAAACTAGCCATACTATTCTGCTCTGGTTGAGTTACCGGTATATATTCTCTCTCTACGGAATCCTGATCCCTACTGAACACAGGTGGGGTAGATAAGGCCCTCTGAACTGACTGCTGTACTGATGTCCTCTGCCTGACTAACCTCCGTCTAGTAACCGGGGGTAGTGAGTAGTACACTGGTTGTCCGTCTACCAGATCCTCAGATCGATGGAGTCGACGACCTCTAATCCAGGGTGCTTGGGAAATATCTACTGGGTCAGAAGCAATTGTGCTCAACTACCTAGTAGTAAAGATAAATAAAGCGTATAAATAAACAGACAATTGGACAGCATAACGGCATAAAATAAACATACAGCACACGGTTGGATATCATAACACACTGCTAGTGAACTGGATACACTGTTCCTCAAATACTGATCACTGCTTCTGAATCATTGCCCCTATGTCTGAATCTGGTACCCACAGATAACTGATTCCCCAAAATACTGTTACTGGTGCCCTCAGGCCAGATACCAAAACTTGCAAACTGATATGCGCATTCCTGTAGAGATACACTCTAAAAGCACATAGCATGTAAAAGAGAGCCAATACACCCCTATGTTGGGGTAGGGTTTCCCTGTCCTATTTTGTCAGGAGCTAGGGTTTCACTACGCACGCAGCGGTTTCAAACAACCTATATTGGGTAAGCAACCTGTCCTAGTTTGGAATGGTCACTATCGATTTCGATATGCACTAGGTCGAATGGTCAAAAAGGGTGCCCCGGTAAAACCGGGGTTTGTGTTCCCATACTGGCAGAGCCCGCAACCGGTCAGCCTTATGGTCATGCCTTGACAAGACAAGCCTCCAGCAAACCGCTCAGGAATAGCAGATGCCAACACGGTGTCCTAGGCACACCAATGCACATGCAATGCAAAGAAACACATAAGTGTAGTCAAAACAGGATATCACGAGTTCGAGTCAAGCTCTCTAAATTCCCCAGCAGAGTCGCCAGAAACTGTAACAAGCCCGCGAGGGACCTCGGCTACAGTTCGGACTCCCCCTTTTTTTTTTTTTGTTGCGGTTCTTAATCTGAACCAAAGAGTCCAACTCTGGCAAATCGTTTTGAGAAAAAACAGATTTTGAAAAGAAGTGCCAAACATGGACTGCTTTGCCAGATACAGAGTCGCCACCTACATATTTTTAAAATGGGAAATTTAGGAAACCCTGACTCGGTGCCGAAGGCCACGTGTCAGTCATCACCAAAGTTGTCTTGGCTAGGGAGCTTGGGTACGATCGGGGAAGGTCAGCTATGAGCACCCCCTTTCGCCCGGTCCGAAGACCGGCCTCTACTAACCATGATATCCGATTTTGAAAACGTTATGTGTTCTTATTCCGGTTATTAGCCTAGAATTACTATGTTATGCGCACAGCAAACAAGTATAGACTAGATTGCCTAATTTGGAAACAAGCATTGCATATCCGTTTGTTTTGAAAAGTGCTTTGGAATTTGCTACTCGCAAGTAGGGTAAAACACGGATTTCAACGAGTTTTTCCAACTCAAACAATCCAACCTTCACCCACAGGCATTCAGGCAGTTTATCTCATATAAGCACTTAGCCACATGGTAATCATGCTGTTATGGCAACATTCACACGCATGCGATATGCTAAAGCGAAAAAAAAACTCACCTAGTACTCCAAGCCAAAACAATAAACTAGTTAGAAAACATGCATGTCCTAGTTCATGTTAAAGTGACTAATGCAACACAAGCAAAATGTGATTAGGATAGGCTCGGTTATCCTAAACATGGCATGTGAGATGCTACAAGTAACAAGTATTCAATTTGGAAATTTGAAATACAATGCAGTTAGCGTGATGTACCGAGCCCGGTGCATGTAAGACAAATGTATAGATGCACGCATGCTATCATACTGTATGCTAATTTAAATATGCCCTAATCTACCCTCGTAAGCAGGTAAATGAAAGGGAAGAAAGAAGTGGGGGTTGGAATGCATACACACACACCCACCCTTATTACAAATTCGCCCTCGCTCGGAGGGACCAAATAAATATTACAGTCCAAACAATAAATAAATAAATTATTACAAAATTTCTAATTATCAAATTAAATCCAATATAAAAAGAAAGGGGTCTCAGCCCTTCCTCGGGATGCGCGAATGATGCATGTTCGATCCAACTTGCCCGGAAGACCCGCGTCATGCCACTGTTGCCTCTGTTTTTACTGCTCTGTCTCTCCAAAAACTGCCAAAGTCCCAGAATACCTTCCTTGTATGCTGCTGCACACCATCGGTTGGAGGAAATGCCCACCGGCCATCTAAAATATCTGCCGGCTGTCCATGAGGTTATCGGCCATGCACTGATGGCCGGTCGGCACTCTATACTGCCGGTCGGCAGAAAATTCCTGCAGAAGACAGTTTTGACAGCAACAGCAGACAAGCAGTGCATGACATGGAGTTTTGAGCAAATGTAAGCATGGCTATGCTCCCTATCATGTGTTAGACTCAAGAGAGCATAGCCCTCGACCCTCGGGCCATCAATGATGCATCTTGGTGCATGATGGCCTAAAAGGCCAAGTTTGCATTTTAATGGAAATGCATGCAACACACAAATGAAGACCAAGGCTCTATCATATATTGGTCAAGGGCCTCGATGACCGGGAATTGAGACAAGTTGCACCACTTGTAGTGTGAACTCCTCTCAACCCACACGCTTGGTTTGACACCCCAAACCAAGCCATGGAATGCATGTATGCAACATGGCTCGAATGATGCAACATAACTCCAATATGCAAATGAGGCTAAGATGCAAAACATGTCAAGTGTGATGCAACCTATCTTGTTAGGTATGCAAGATGCTAATCATATGGGAGGCAAATGTGATGCAACCATGGACCAAAATGCCATGAAGCTAGCATGGGACAACATGTAATGAACCAAATAAGCAACAAGCATATGATAAGCATACAATGGTGGACTTAGCCACAATGGGGCAGACCTCAAACCTCCTCAAAACAGTGGCAAAAAGTCCCCAAAATGGTGGACCAACACTCATGCAAACATGCAAGCAAATAGGCCTAAAACCAAGGCATAAACAAGGAGCATTCCACTACCATCAACATGACCATTCATGGCACGAATCGAGCAACCAAGAACAAATTCTTAGCATGCAAAAAAAAAAAAAAAAAACACCCAAACCCTCTGATATGGCAGCCCCAAAATGCCTTAAACGTACAAGCATGCACAATATTCATTTCAAAGTATAAAAGGGCACACCTTCAAAGCATGAAAAAGGTCACATGTGCAATCATACAAACATGATTTGTGGACTGAAATACGATCCTAAATGATGCCAAATCATGAGGATGGTCCAAGCTAAGCATGTTAGAGGCCAATATGCTTAAGGCTTACAAGCCAAAACACAAAGAGATGACATCAAACAAGGCAAGCATGACTAAAATAGATGGCCAACAGACCTTAAACATGACAAGTCATGACCAAAGACTTCAATAAGCTAAGCCAAAACATGAAGATATTCAAAGCTAAACACATGGCACATTTCTAGGCAAAATGGAGGATTACAAAGCAAGTATAAAAAGTATGCTAAGGACCACAAAACCACTTTTGGACAAAGGTATAATATGACCTAAAACATCCAAATAAGCTCTGAAATGAAGCCAAATGCAACTACTCAAACATTCTACCCTTTAAGCCAAAAAACAAAGATCAAAGAAGGACAAAGGGGAGAGGGGTGTCCCTCCCCTATACAAGACTTCAAACCACCTTCCTAACCACTAAAAACCCACTGGTTTTCAGTGGTGAGAAGACAAAAAAAGCTGAAGTAAACAAGACCTCACCAAAGAAACACCAAAATGGCCAAACAGGCTCTAAGAGGGTGAGTTTGCACTCAAACCACAAAATGACCTTAATGAAAGTTCTAGAGCAAGAAAAAATAAGACTTTTTTCAGTTATACACAAAGCTCAAAACACAAAGAAAGATAGGTCAAAAGTCAATGCAAGATTGGGGAAACTAAAGTAAAGTAGTTACCCTTGAAGAACCCTTGAAGAACAGGTGGTACAACCCTCTTCTTCTGATCAAAAACAGTCCAAAACCTCAACAAACAACCCTCCAAGCCTCCCAATCTCGAGCTAAGGTGTAATGGTGTGTGTATTAGTGCAAAAGTAAGGTAAAAGTGCACTTTTAGGCCACAAAAACACACACAAAGGGGGGGAGAGAGAGGAATGAAGAGAGAGGGAGTATATGGCAGATATATAGATATAGAAGCTCTGGTTTTTTGTTAAAAGTGGCTAACCCCTCACCAAGGGAGAGAGATGGTGCATATATAGGCAAAAAACAAGGCTCAAGGCTTCTCCAAGAAGCTAACCAAAAGGGGCAAGGGGTGCAAAGGGGTCTTGGCTTCTTGGGGAAGCTAAGACAGCTGGCCAAGCTTCTCCAAGAAGCTTGGCCAAAAAGGGTCAACCTTCTAGAAGGGTTGGGGGTTAAAAGGTGCAAAGGGGTCATCCCCGTGCATGGGGAGTGGTGTGGGTGCATTCCAGCTGGCACAGCTGGCATGCACTATGCTCCAATGGATGCAGAAAGGTCGCCGGCCAACCAAATAGGTCACCGGCACAATAAAGTGCCGGTCGGCTAAATATAGTGCCGACCGGCCAAAGGTTTTAAGAAAACACTGCCGGTGGCACAAATTTGAAGCCGGTGATGATATGGGAGGGCCGGTGGGGTGTGGGGATGGCCAACAAGCCATTCCCTGCCCTTCAAGGCAAACACACAGGTGTTTGGTGCCAAAACCAAGCACGAAGCAGTCGAGTCAGGAGGTCCTGAGACGAGGCGCGCTGCCAAGGCCTCCGGGAACTCGAGACGAACACAAACACGGATAATCACCGTGTGTTCAAACGGTGACGTCCAAGTCTTGAGGATGGTCAAAAATGGGGTGTCTACAGATGTGCAGTCTGTCTACTGCCAATATTGTTTGGCGCTGCCCCTGGCTTAATCTGCCGGCGATAAGTTACAGCATGTCTTGCCAGCCTGAGATTCAGTTGATCGGCCTGACACATTGTGTCTTTTACTTCCTATTTCAATTCCGACGCCAATTTGGGCATGATCAGACCCGCCCAGAGGAGGGGATAGAATACCCTGTCGCGTTTCTAGTCTGAGGCACACAGCTAGCTCGGTATGCCACAGCACGGAGAACAAGAGAGCTTCTGGCCCCCACTCCCACTTTCAGTTGCACCCTCTCTGATGAGTGCATAGCTTGGCTCGATGAAGAGGCGTAGATTGGGCCTACTTTGGCATCAGAGGCTTCGACCAGCTCTGGGAGGAGGCGCAGGAACACCTGACTATGCCCTAAATTTATTTCCTTTAATCAGTACTTTCAAGTTTTCTTTATGAATGTAATAAAAAGCAACTTCAATTTGTATTCAAGAGTAGGAGAACTCTTTACTGAAATCAATGTAATTGAAGGTTGTGGGTACTAAAAATTTTCCATTTGGTCCAAAAATGGTCTAAGTCGTAAAAAGATTAATTTGAGCAAAATCAACTTTTATTAAAACTTTTCAAAACCATTTTCGATATGGATCAAAACTGGACACACCCGAGATCTATCACTGAGATGTACAACCCCAGATCCCAACAACTGGAAAGTTGCCCCTAGTCTGAATAGCACTGCACTGGAGATCACAACCGAGCTCTTGAATGCAGAATAGACAAAGATGACCAATACGATCACACGGACAAAGTTGATTGAGGAAGTGTTTATGGCTAGACTTCAGAATGAAGTTGCCTACGTATCCCAAAGATGGGAATCAAGCCTTACATAGTTCGGTTCAGGTTCACTCGTGTATTAACCCTCTCCTTTTGCGCTCTAACTTTTGCCAAGGCCGCCCTTTCTAGGTTTTTAACCTTGCGTGCTCAGTTTTTATTATTTCAAATTTTATGTGCTCTAACTTTTGCCTAGGTCGCCCTTTCGGGTTTTCGGCCTAGCGAGCCACTTAGGGATAGTATTTCTTCATCTTGTCCATGTTGATCGACTGGGAGAACTCTAGGCCATCTAGGTCCATCAAAACGACAGCTCCACCCGACCAAATAGACTTGATGATGTAGGGACCAGTCCAATTGGGTTTGAACTTGCCCCTAGGGTCATGGATGGGAGCTCGGTTATCTTTGAGCACTAGATCCCCCTCTTTCAAATTCCTGTACTTAACCTTCTTGTTGAAAGCCCTGGCAATTCTTCGTTGATAACCCTGGACGTGGTACAGTGCTTTCAGTCTTCTTTCATCAAAGAGCATGAGTTCTTCGAACCTGCTTTGCGGCCAATCTGCCTCAGCTATCTGACACTCAACCAATACCCGTAATGACGGAACCTCAACTTCGATAGGCAGAACAGCCTCCATCCCATAAACCATGGAATACGGAGTTGCCCCAGTAGAAGTTCGAATTGAAGTTCGGTAGCCCCAAAGAGCAAATGGCAACTTATCTGGCCAGTCCCTATAAGTTTCCACCATCTTCTATAGAATGTGCTTGATGTTCTTGTTGGCGGCCTCAACTGCTCCGTTGGTTTGCGGCCGATATGTAGATGACTTATGAAAAGCCACGTTGTACTTCTCCAACAAGTCGATCACTGTGGACGTGCCCCGAGGGCTTTATGTTGTGCTACAGTTCGGACTCAAATGTCACGGTTCTTAATCTGATCTCACAATGTGCAATGTGAGATTGATAAATCACCAAAGAGTTTAAATTTGGCAAATCGTTTTGGAAAACTGATTTTTGAGAAAGAAGTGCCAAACATGGACTGCTTTGCCAGATACAAAGTCGCCACCTAAATATTTTATTTTGGAGAAATTTAGGAAACCCTAACTCGTGCCTAAGGCCACGTGTCCGTCATCACCAAAGTTGCCTCGGCTCGAGAACTTGGGTACGATTGGGGAAGGTCATCTATGAGCAACCCCGCTCGCCCGATCGAAGATCGGCCTGTACTAACATGATATCTTGTTTTTGAAAACACATGCGTTCTTATTCTGGTTATTAGCCTAGAATTACTATGTGATGCGCACAACACACAAGTATAGACTAGATCGCCTAAGTTGGAACAAATCATCTCATGTTTGTTTGTTTGAAAATGGTTTCAAGGTGCTACTCGCAAGTAGGCTAAGACGTGGATTTGCCACCCTCAGGTGGGCTTGAGAAAACATGATTTTGCCACAATCAAGTAGGCTTAAAACTCGCATTTCAATGAATTGTTCCAATTCAAGTAATCTAACCTTCACCCACAGGCATTCAGGCAGTTATATCATATAAGCAGTTAGCCTCATGGCAAGCATGCTATCATGGCAACATACACATCACATGCAAGATGCTAAAGCATAAACGCTTACCTAGTACTCCGAGCCAAAACAATAACTAGTTAGAAATCATGCATGATCCTAGTTATGTTAAGATGGCTAATGCAACACATGCAAAATGCAACTAGAAATAGGCTCAGTTATTCTAAGATGGCATATGAGATGCAACTTGATAATCATGTATTCAAGTAGGAATTGAAATACAATGCGGTTAGTATGATGCGCCGAGCCCGGTGCATGCAATACAGATGAATGGATGCAAACATGCGAGCATAGGAATGCTAATTGAAATATGCCCTAATCTAACCATCAAAAGCTGGTAAATAAAAGGGAGAAAGACGTGGGGTTGGAAGACATTCACACACTCACGCACACTTATTACAAAATTCGCCCTCTCGACGGAGGGTCCGAATAAATAATACAAATCAACTAATTAATTAACTACCCTAGCTGATTAATTATTACATAACTCTTAACTAATTTAAACAAATTAACTAAGCTACGAAACTAAAGAGGCCGCCGCAGCTCCGCCTCAGAATGATTGAATGATGCATGCTCGATCGCCTCGCTCGAAAACCCGTTGCCATGCCACACGTTGCCTCTGTTTGCACTGTTCTACACCTCTGAAAACTGCATAAGTCCCAAGGATGCTTCCGACCACTCCCTGAGCACTGTGGGATGTCACCGACCAAAATATAGGAACATCGGCCATGTGGAATTGGTCATCGACCATTTGTGAGGATCTCGGCCAACAATGTTTAGTCGATCGGCACTGAAGATGGCCGGCTGGCCATATTTCCTGCAGAATGCTGTTTTGCTGTAGCAGAGGACAAACAGAGCATGGCAATGCATTTTCAAGAAAATGTGTGCACAAACACCCTCCCTATCATGTCATGAAGTCAAGGGAGTGTAGCGCTCGACCCTCGGGCCATCAATCACGCATGTCGATGCATGATGGCCAAAGGAGCAAAGTGTGCGATTCAACATGGAATGAATTTCAAAAACACATGAATGCCTAGAACTCTATCATGTGGGATCAAGAGTGTCGGTGACCGAGGATTGAGACACATTTCGTCACTTCAAGTACGAACGTCCCTCGGTCTTCGTGTTTGGTTTGACACCCCAAACCAAACACAATGTAATGCAATGCAACATGGAAAAGCTATGCAATGTAACATAAGTATGCCAAATGCAATATGGCTCAAACATGCACACAAGGTCAAGGTAACAAGCATGCCAAATGCAATGCAATGCAACCTAAGTAAGCATGTGACAGAATGCAAGCTAGCAAGCATGCAAAATGCAACCTAAACATACAAACATGCATGGCATGCAAAGATGGACAATCATGCAACAACACGCAAACTAGCAAGCATGCAACAACATGCAACATGTCAAGCATGCAACAACATGCGAAGATCATGCAAGATGGACTTAAACTAAAATGGGCAGACCTCAGTCAAGCCCAAATCAGTGGCCATAAGTGCTAAGAAATGATGGTCTAAAGTATATGCAAGCATGCTAGTCAATTGGTTCACAAACCAAGCATAGAAGCACCAACTTTCAAGAGCATGGAAAAGGTACAAAATGTGAGAGTATGGCAGTGAAACAGGCTCTGAAATCATGTAAGGAAAGATGCCAAATCATGCACATATGATAAACATAGCATGCTAATGGACTCAAAGCTTAAAACTAGCCAAGGAACTTAAACCATGGCCATGCAAAGCAAGCCCGAAAGGGGCAAGGGCAATCAAAACAGTCCCAAGGTAGGTCAAGATGGGGCCAAAAACAAGCTTGAACCTAGCCCACACAAGCTAGAACAAGGGTCCAAAAGGCATGAGGCACGCAAAGCTGACAAGGGAGATTACACTACACCTATTACAACCAAACATGGCATGACTTAACCAATAAAAATCAGAGTTATGGCATGTCAAAATAAGCCCCAAAACCCACTTAGATGGCATCCCAAATGCCTAAGCATGGTGGCATGCACAAGGACCCAACCTTAAGGCATAAGACACCAACTCTTCAAAGCTTTGAAAGGATGGCAAATGCAAGTACATGAGCATGAAACATGGATTGAAATAACATATGAGATGATGCCAAATCATGAAAAAGGTCCAAGTAGTGCATGCTAATGACTTGGACCCTCAAAACTAACAAGCTAGAATGTATGGTAGCTATACAAAGTAATACATGTATGATGAAAACAACATGAAACAGAGCTTTAACATGCTGAAATATGAACAAAAGCTCCTTGGGTCGAGTCAAAATCATGCTAAAACCATAGCTTAAAGCACAAAGCATGTTAAGGCAATAGAGAGGATTACACTACAAGTGTATGGTGCATGCAAGAGACTACTAAACCAACCTAGAACAAAGGTATATCACGACCAAATGACACCAAATACTTGCTGAAATGAAGCCAAAACACGCTAAGCAAACATGCTACTATTATGAGCCAGTAACACAAGCATATGAGACACAAAGAGAGAGGGGTGTCCCTCTCCTATACAAGACTCTAAAACTACCTTTCCACCACTAAAAATCCTCTGGATTTCAGTGGTAGAAAGGTCAAGCCAAAGCAAGAACAAAGGCCAAAAAGGATGACCAAAAATAATGCCAAACAAGGCCTAAGAGGGCGTAGACAACCCCCAACCCAAAAGAGACCTTAAACAATCATCTTAAGCATATAAAAACAGAACTTTTTTCAGTTTATAGTTAAGCTTGAAACAAAATGCAAATAGGCCTAAAAGCTTAAGCCAAAATGGGGAAACAAAAGGTTAGTTGCTCACCCTTGAAGAACACCTTCAAGAACACAACTCCAGCCACTCCCTTGGATCAAAACCAACCCAAGAACTCTGAAACCAACTTCCAAGTGCCTCAGCAACCAAAGGAAGCTATTCTACTAGGTGCTTTAGTGCAAAAGTATGAACAAAATACACCTTTAAGGCACCAACACACACATAAATACAGAGAGAGAGATATAGAGAGAGAAGGATATATGAACTCTATATCTATTTTGTTGAACCTCTGGAAAGGGAGGGAAGGCTCCCCTCTTATAGGAAATCAAATTCAAAGCTTTTTAGAGAAGCTAAGCTTTGGTTCAAATCCCTCCATACACATGTATGGAGGGGAGAGTCTGTGCTCACCAGCTGGCATAACTGGCATGCACAATGCCTGAAAAAGGCAAAGGAAAGGCCTCGGCCAGAAAATATGGCCGATCGACCAAAATAAGTGCCGACCGACCAACAAAAGTGCCGACCGGCCAACATTTATGGCCGATGGAAAGGAAGCAAGGCCGATGGCATCATGCCATAGCCGATGGGGTGTGGGGATGGCCAACAAGCCACCCTCTTCCCTCAGAAGCAAAACCACAAGTCCTTGGTCCACAACCAAGCACAAAACAGACAAGTTGAGAGATTCTAGGGCAAGGCACGCAATGGAGACCTTCGGGAACTCAAAACGAACACGAACATGGATGATCATCGAGTGTTCAAACGATGACGTCCAAGTCTTGAGGACGGTCAAAAATGGGGTGTCTACAGTTGCCCCTCTTTGACAGAACTCGAAAGTCATAAGATGACGGGAGTGAATGTCAAAGCCCAGAGACGACCCATTTTTGACAAGGCCGAAGACTCAAACAAGCATACATGATAACAAAGAGATGCGCCGCAGGCAGGGGCAAGATGCAAATGACATGCAACATGCCGAGCATAACTTATGATCATGCAAAGAGAGCTGTAATGAAGCATTTATACAAAATAAATACAAAAATTTAAACAAGCGAATAAGAGATAACAGTCCTACACATTCCAACAGAGAGGATGTAAGAAAATTATGCAATTCTCACTGCGTCTCACGCGGAGAAGACTAAAAGCGACTACCGAGGACACCCGGGGTCTCAAACACAACATCTCTCAGCGTGGCAACGCATGAGAGGAAAGGACTGTGCAAGAAAGCGCAGTCATCCAAACGCGTGCCAAACGCGAGAAGAGAGAGATACGTCCAAACGCGTGCCAAAATGCGAGTGGAGAAGGGTAACAGTTAAACTGAACTGGGACTTCCTTTGAATGAATCGTACATACAATATCGTGCCTGCAAAAGAAAGAAATTCAACCGGTACATAGTAGAAACACATTTTCAATCGTTAGATGAAGAAATCATTTCAATATGAGATAAACACGAGTATAACAATGCAAGTAGGGCATAGCAATGCCAGTAGAACGAGCATAACAATGCAAGTAAAGGCATGCGCGACGACGCAAGCAAGGGGTACATAACAATGCAACCTAAGTGTCCGCATAACAATGCGAGGAAGACGTGCGTGACAACGCAAGTAAAAAGATGCATGACAATGCAACAAGTGCGCGCGACAACGCAAGTAAGATGGTGCATAGCAATGCAACTGAAACAAGCATGACAATGCAAGTAAAACATGCGTGACAACGCAAGCAAGGGGTACATAACAATGCAACCTAAGTGTACGCATAACAATGCGAGGAAAAGCATGACAACACATGTAAGTAAAGCATGCGCAACAACGCAAGCAATGTGTGTAACAATGCGAAAGGGTGCATAGACACATGTAAGTAAAGCATGCGCGACAACGCAAGCAATGTGTGTAACAATGCAAGAATGGGGTGCATAAACACATGTAAGTAAAGCATGCGCAACAATGCAAGCAATGTGTGTAACAATGCGAGAACGGGGTGCATAAACACATGTAAGTAAAGCATGCGCAACAACGCAAGCAATGTGTGTAACAATGCGAGAACGGGGTGCATAAACACATGTAAGTAAAGCATGCGCAACAACGCAAGCAATGTGTGTAACAATGCAACAACAAAAAGAGGTATATATTCAATGGAAGCATGGTAAAGGCATGTTATTCGTGATGTTGAGATGCAACTCGAAAGCAAGATGAAGCATGCTCAATGCAAGGGCGAAAAGATGCATAACAAGCGCGCTTATTACAATTATGACAAAACATTGTAACATAACATGCTCAAAAGCAATTCTTGGATTTCTGCAATATACAAAAGGATACGAAAAGGATACACCTCGCGTGCATCGAATGCCGTACACGGAAGACACGGTTTGAGGTCAATACGAAGAGCGGTTCAGCTTCAAAAGTGTACTTTCTTGCACTATCTTGAGAGATGAAGGTCCCAAACCACATAATTGACCCAGCCAAGGGTGTGGGAGGTTCACCGACCACAAGGGAAGCCATCGGCCATCCATCGGCCACAAAATGATCTCATCGGCCAAATATTTGGCCGATCGGCTAACTATTTGGCCGATCGGCCAAAAATGGCAGTTTCGGGGGCAGTTTTGTCTTTTGGCCATGGGTCTTTAAATATGGGGTTCCAAACCCCATAATTTCACTTCTCCAAGCTCGAAAATCCTTCCTCTTTCTCTCTAGGTGATTTTTCCGCCTTCGATCTTCGTTTTTCTCTTGTTTTTGAGCCTTTTTCGTTGTTCTATTCGAGAAACCCTTCCCGTTTCGCACACTTTAAACCAAACAAAACTCGGTTTTCGGTGCTTCTTTCTTGGTTTCCACTACTTGGGGTTTGTTTCCCCCTGAGTTTACTTGGTTTTCGTGCCTTTTCCACACTCTGACCTTTTCTCCCATTTTTCATCCTCTTGGGGTTGACTTTCGGGTTGACCTTTCGCATTCTTGCCCATTTTTCACATTCTCGGCCATTTTCACACTCCTTTTGAGATGGCAGACGACATTCCATGTGGTGGGACTCCCCCGGAGATGGACGTGGACCTCGAGGTCGAGCTCCTACCTCTTCGCATCCGGCCGTTCGATCCGGCGACTTACAGGCCGGCGATACACGTGTTGCCTCTCGATGGCATACGCCACTTCAGAAGCTATGCGTGGGGCGCGCCACTGGAGCTTTTGTTGCATGAGCCAGAGTCACATCTGTCCTACGGCGCTTCTGAGGTACACTCTTCCTCTGTTTCATTTTCTGCAATGTAGAACATATAACTGTGATAGTCGATTCTGTTCTTTAACTGCTTAACCCAAATACACTGATATATCACATGCTGTAGTCCCCTCTGAGCACACCTACACCCGATATGTGTTTAAATCTGAACACATGCACACACGCTGCATTCTCAACTAAACAATTCAAACACACTGATACATCATATGCTGTATTTCACTGTGAGCATGCCCGCACCCAGTATCTGTGTAAACTTAGACACATGCACACACACTGCATTTTCATCAATTCTGAGCGCATTCAACACTATATTTCTAACACTGCTTTGCCACTGTTTGTTTTGAACACAGGGAGATTCCCATGCCTTTCGGGGGTATGGGAACATTATCGCCCGAGATTCGTATATGGAGCTACCCGACGCGGTCCGTCATATTGTCGACTAGGCCAGCTTTGGGACCTTCTACATGGGACTCTCGCGCCTCACTGCGAGCAGGCTCCTTCTTGCTGCTTTGGTGGAGAGGTGGTGGGACACCACCGACTCCTTCCACCTTTCTGCCACCGGGGAGATGACGATGACTCCCTTTGACTTCTCCATGCTCACAGGCACCGGAGTAGGGGGTGATCCGATCCGGTTTAATATAGATATGGATGAGTGGGACACCGCTCAACTATACTTGCTTGGCACTCAGCCACCTCTTGCCCGGCCAGGGTTTGTGAGGTACTCATGGTTCGAGGATCACTTCCGGATCCAGGCGCCTACTACTCGGGAGGAGGAGGAGCAGTATGCTCGTGGCTTCATCATGTTCCTGCTGGGGACCACGCTTTTCGCCGACCGGGTGAACACTGTCGCCCTTTACCTACTGAGCACACTTGTGGACGTGACGCGGATCCGCAGTTACGACTGGGGTGGCGCAGGCTTGGCCACCCTTTACGGGTATATGAGCTCATCCTCCTGCCGCAACAGGCAGTTGCTTGGAGGCTACTGGTGAGCCTGGGAGGTACACGTTCCCTTTTTCTGTCTGTTCAATTCTGTTTTTCATTATCTGTACATCACACACACTACGCGCACGCAATCTGCTTTACACTGGTTGTACACTGCACACACTATACAATACACTGCACATACTACACTTTGCTTTATCTGCATACTGCTTTATCTAATAAGCATACTCATATCTGCTCTGTTACATTCTGTAGTTGTGGATGTATGCCTACTTTCCTAGGCTTGCCCCAGTGCCAGATGTGGAGATGCCCCCCATGGTTCCGTTTTCCCACCGCTTCGATATGAGATGTGAGCGGAGGCCACGGGAGTCCTTCATATTCTTCCGTCGCTACTTTGACACCATCACCGCAGCCGAGGTTTGTCAAACATTTCAGTTTATTTAAGCTTTGCTTTATATTGTACTCTTAATAACAGTAGATAACAAACTGTGTTTTATTTGCAGATCACCTGGCAGCCTTGGGCCCCGTTGCCTGATGCAGTTCGGGAGCGGTATGCCGGTGCTCGAGAGACTGCCCGGTTCAGGGTCTTGTTAGAGGGACCGGTCTGCTGTGCTTTGTACTTTGGGGAGTGCTTCCTTCGGCAGACCTTGGGCGTGCCAGAGCAGACAGTTCCAGCGCCTCCTCCTACCCACACGAGGCACACTGAGAGGTACACATTAGAGGAGATGATAGACTACACGATTGGCTGGAGTTATGAGAGCTTTAGAGACGAGGGCGATTACACCAAGCACATCCAGGCTTATCTTATGCGGCCTCTGACCGGTGCTCGCCAAGCTGAGCGAGAGAGATCTGCAGCACCGGCGACTGGAGCAGGAGCACCGAGGGCACCTCTGGCATGAGGCAAGAGTGGGTCCCGGAGAGGGCAGGAAGCTGGATGGCCAGAGCTGCCTACGACGATGACATGCCGAGGACAGGGTCGGGAGACTTACCAGATACCCATCGCTCCTCCTCCGGCTGATCATGAGCTTGTCGGAGTCTATAGCTCAACCCCGGTATGTACTACCACACTTTGCATTCTGTACAGCCAATTCATTTGATATTCCGCAGAATACTAATGACTTTAACACTTTTGTAGGCTTCCGTCGAGTACACTCGCCAGTCTCTGGAGCTGACTGTCGCTTGTGATGGGGATGCTGCAGCTGAGCATCAACTTGTTGACCATCTATGGCATCCCGGTAAGTTCTTTCAACCGCAGTCTCAAACTCTGCATAATCTGTTTCATACATAATCTGATGCATCACACTATCAACACGGCACTTGATACATAGCACTCACGGCACGGATACACTGTAACCTACATACTGCTCACAGCGTTGCTCACGGCATTCATACACTGTACTCATACACTACATTTTGTACTGATATACTGCTCACACCATTCATACACTGTACTCATACACTGTATTCGGTATTCATACTCTACTTTGCGTAGCATAACTGATGCATTTGCCATTTGTCCTTTTCAGGCCTCGTTCCAGATTCCGGCCGCAGGAGGTGCTCCAGCTAGACCATCTATTCCTGCTCGAGGAGGAGGGGGAGCTAGGCGGGGGATGCCATTCCATAGCCGGGGCAGACATAGGCATGCTCATGCTGAGAGCAGTTCGCGAGAGCCCTCCCCCGATGATTCTGACGAGGAGGCGGCGGCGTCCCGGGGCGAGGCCGGAGACAGCTCAGATTCTGACCATGGAGATGGCGGTGGTGACCCTGGACCCTCGTCCAAGAAGAGGACCAAGACCGACTCCCGCACTTGAGGCCATCGATATTGATCCAGACATTCTGTTGTTTTTTCTTTTCTTTGCTCTGTTCATACATTTTGTTGTTTTTCTCCTCTTTTTTTTTGCTTTACTTTTCTTTTTACTGGTAGTTTGAGCACATTGTACTGCCTCAGGCAGGTTTTTCTTTCCTCAAAATTATGTACTTTTGCAGAAGACATATGATGAAATGAAATAGCTGTTTTGTTCAAAAAGTGTTACATTTGTACATTTTATGCATCGCATCGCATCGCATTACATAAGAATGTAAATGAGATTTGAACTTTTGTTAGAAAATTAAGCACTTGCATCGTAATAATCAGGTAGTGAACCAACTAACGACAAAAACAACTCGATAATCAAAACAAAGAACTCGATAAGCTAACCAAGTGTAAATACAACTCGATAAGCAAAGCAAAGACTTAAAGAATGTGAAATACAACTCGATAAGCAAATGTACAACAACTCGACAAACAAATCAAAGTAACGCAGGCGCGACTTTGCAAAATCATCACCAGAAGGCATTGGAAGTGGTGCCAATCACAAATTCTCAGCATGTTCAATACATAAACAGCTCAGGGAACAAGAAGGGAGGCCATTGGCCAAAGGGAAAGGCCACCGGCCACAAGAAATGGCCATCGGCCAACATTTTTAGCCGATCGGCCAAAAAGGATGGTCGGTCGGCACTATTTTTGGCCGTTCGGCCAAAAATGGCAAGCACCTCCAGAATGTTGACACCTGTCTTCCACTCAACACCTTATCTTCTATAAAAGCCCCAGCTTCGTAGTTTTCCTCATTTCAACACTGATTTGCACCAAATGGAAAAGTTTCTTGCCCAAAATCTCACAACTTGGATTGCGAACTTGGATGGCTCGGAAAGGCTGAATTTTCGGGGTTTCGGCATAAATGCACTATTCACGCTGAGTCGCACCCCGCTGCATTTTCCGTTCTTCCATGTCGCGGCAAGGTTTTGGAATCCGACAACACACGTCTTTAGTTTTGGCGGTCAAGAGATGTGTCCCACTTTTGAGGATTTCCAAGCTTTAATGGAATCTGAGCGTGACAAGGAAATCTTGCCTTAGTTCCGGTTCGGCCACGTCTAAGCCTTAGGACGGATGTGTGGCCTTACTATGCATGACGCTCGGTCATTGATTCATGATGGAGAGTTGGACACTCCAAGCTTGGTTTGTCGGTTTTCCGATGCTGGTGACCGCGGCGACCATCATTGGCAGGGTTATCGACGACATGCGCTCTGTTTATGCATGCTATCTCATTTCTTACTAGCCCCAGGCTCCGGCGGGTTAGCACTCGTTTGATTGAGGTCGCCGAGGGCTTGAAAGAGGGCAAAAGCTGCATCGCCATGACATTGGCCGAGACATTGATGGGCTTAGACACTTTTTATCGTCGGGAGACGACTAGGTTTGCGGGGAGTCCACTACTATTGCAGGTAATGTTTCCCACCCCATCTCACATATGTATCTCACATCACTCGACCCTCAGGCTCGATTTTTCTCTCAAAACCTTCTACTCACTTTTTCTCTCAACGTACATCTCTCTATTCTTTATTCTCTCATTTTTCAACCCTCCCCAGGTGTGGTTGATGGACAAGTTGAGAGTTGTGGACTCGTGTCTGGCATATTCAACTCGCAGCTATTTCTCCCGACGACATCTAGTCGATGCTCCGGATGAAGGATGGTGGTACAGCTGGATGTGCAATTTGTCTACGGATCGCATTGCTTGGCGCTGCCCTTGGCTCAATTTACCGGCAATGAGCTATAGCATGACCCGTCAGCACGGGATCCAGTTGATTGGCCTGACACACTGCGTGTTTTACTTTCCGTTCCGGTTTCAGCACCAGTTCAAACATGATCAAACTTCCCCAGGGGAGGGGATTGAGTACCCGCTACATTTCCTATCTGAGGCGCCCAGCTAGCTCGGTATGCCGCAGCATGGAGGACGAGAGAACTTCTGGCCCCGCTCCTACTTTCAGCTACACCCTCTCTGATGAGTGCTTAGATTAGCTCAATGAAGAGGCACAAATCGGGCCTAGCTTGGCATCAGAGGCTTCGACCAGCTCTAGGAGAGGACGCATGAATGTAATAAAAACACACAATTTGTATTCAAGAGCAAGAGAACTCTGTGTTGAAATCAATGAAATTGAAGGTTGTGGGTACTGAAAATTTTCCGTTTGGTCCAAAAATGATCTAAGTCGTAAAAAGATTAATTTGAGCAAAATCTACTTTTATTAAAACTTGTCAAAACCATTTTCGATATGGATCAGAACTGGACACGCCTGAGATCTGTCACTGAGATGCACAACCCCGGATCCCAGCAACTGGAAAGTTGCCCCTAGCCTGAATAGCATTGTACCGGAGATCACAACCGAGCTCTTGAATGCTGAATAGACAAAGATGACCAAGACGATCACATGGACAAAGTTGATCGGGGAAGTGTTTATGGCTGGACTTCAGGATGAAGTTTCCTACGTATCCCAAAGATGGGAATCAAGCCTTACGTAGTTCGGGTAAGGTTCACTCGTGTATTAACCCTCACCTTTTATGCTCTAACTTTTGCCAAGGTCGCCCATTGCGGGTTTTCAACCTTGCAAGCTCAGTTTTTATCATTTCAAATTTTCTGTGCTCTAACTTTTGCATAGGTCGCCCTTTGGGGTTTTCGGCCTAGCGAGCCACTCAGGGAAAATATTTCTTCAACTTGTCCATGTTGATTGGTTGGAAGAACTCTAGGCCGTCTAGGTCCATCAGAACGATAGCTCCACCCGACCAGATGGATTTGATGATGTAAGGGCCAGTCCAATTGGGTCTGAACTTGCCCCTAGGGTCGTAGATGGGAGCTCGGTTGTCTTTGAGCACCAAATCTCCTTCTTTTAAGTTCCTGGACTTAACCTTCTTGTTGAAAGCCCTGGCAATTCGTCGTTGATAACCTTGAACATGGTACAGTGCTTTCAGCCTTCTTTCATCAAAGAGCATAAGTTCCTTGAACCTGCTCTGTTCCCATTCTGCCTCAGCTATCGGACACTCAGCTAATACCCGTAACGACGGAACTTCAATTTCGACAGGTAGAACGGCCTTCATCCCATAAACCAATGAATACGGAGTCGCTCCAGTAGAAGTTCTGATTGACATCCGGTAGCCCCACAGAGCAAATGGCAGCTTATCTGTCCAGTCCCAGTAAGTTTCCACTATCTTCTGTAAAATACGCTTGATGTTCTTGTTGGCGGCCTCAACTGCTCCGTTGGTTTGCGGCCGATATGTAGATGACTTGTGAAAAGCCACGTTGTACTTCTCCAACAAGTCAATCACTTCCTTCTTGAAGTGGGAGTCATTATCTGAAATGATCTCGCTCGGGACTCCGTAGCGACAGATGATGTTGTTTCTGATGAATTTCGCAACATGCGATACCTTCAACACCGCATAAGATTGGGCCTCAACCCACTTTGTGAAATAGTCTATCACGACCAGAATGAACTCATGCCCATTAGACCCCTTTGGAGTGACAGCCCCGATCACATCAATCCCCCAGACTGAAAATGGCCATGGCGAAGTCATGTTGTACAGCTTTGACGGCGGAATGTTCATGCAGTTTGCATGGATCTGACATTTGTGGCATCGCCTGACAAAAGCCTATACAATCCTCCTCCATGGTGGACCAGTAGTAACCTTGTCTAAGGATCTTTCGGGCTAGCATCACCCCGTTCATGTGCGCTCCGCACTCTCCTCCATGGATGGCCTCCATTAGGTGCTTGGATTCTTCGGCATCAACACACAACTTGTGCATCCCGAGATGACCTTTCTTGTATAGCTTCCCTCTATAGACGATGAACTGAGCAGCCATTCTTCGAATTGCCCTTTTATCCTTGGCATTTGCCCCTGGTGGATACACCTCCTTTTCCAAGAAGTTCTAGACATCGTAATACCAGGGGTTCTCATCTTGCACCTCATCTATGGCGGCAATCAACTCGTAGGCCGACTCAAATTTTTGTTCGATGATGATCGGACGCATCCGGACTCCAAAAGGATGTCTATCATAGAAGATAGAGTTGCTAGTGAATCTGCAAACCTGTTGTTCTCTCTTAACAGATGAGCAAAATTCAATTTCTCAAACCGAGGAATTAGCAAGTCCAAGGTATGGTGGTAGATTCTCATCTTTTCTTCTTTAACTTTGCAATCTCCTTTAGCTTGAGATACAACAAGGTTTAAGTCCCCGATGACGTCCAACCGTTTTGCCCCTAATTCCAGAGCTGCTTCTAGTCCAACAATAGACGCTTCATACTCTGCCTCATTGTTCGAGACTTTGAACCGGAGTTTGAATGCTAGAGGAATACGAGAACTGTCGAGCGCTATCAGCAACACCCCTATCCCATATCCGTATTGGTTTGACGCTCCGTCAAAGTACATCGTCCAAAACTCTTCTTCAGCATGCAGAATGGCCTCGTCTGGGAATAGGTACTCAACTGCTTCATCCCCTTCAACTGGGTGATCGGCTAAGAACTCTGCTACCGCTCTCTCCTTCACTGACTTGTGCGTTACATACTTTAGATCGAATTCGGAAAGCAGAAGCAACCAACGAGCTAGCCTACCCGTAAGTGCCGGTTTCTCAAAGAGATATCTGATGGGATCTAATCTTGAAACCAACATTACAGAGTGAGCTAACAGGTAGTGCCGCAGCTTCCTGGTAGCCCATACCAAGGCTAAGCAAGCTTTTCCAGCGGAGTGTAACGAGTCTCGTAATCCAGCATCTTCTTGCTCAGGTAGTAGATAGCTTCTCCACCTTGTCCTCAGACTCCTATGCAAGCATGCAGCCCATTGTAGTTTCAGTTACTGAAAGGTACAAAATCAACGGTTTTTTTCCCGGCTCAGGTGGTGACAACACGGGTGGGTTCTGTAAGTATTGCTTGATCTGTTCAAAAGCAGCTTGGCATCGGCCGTCCCATTGGAACTTCGTTCCTTTCTTCAGGAGACCAAAGAGTGGTTCACAAGTCAAGGTTAATTTAGCAATAAACGTCTTATGAATTGCACTTTACCCAGAAAGCCTCGCACCTCCTTTTCAGTCCTTGGTGGTGGCATTTCTAAGATGGCCTTGATTTTGGAAGGGTCGACTTCGATACCTCTCTGTGTAATCAAGAACCCAGCATTTTCCCTGCTGTAACACCAAACGTACATTTCTGAGGATTCAGCCGCAACCGAAATTCTCTGATCCTTTGGAAGAACTTTTGCAAGGCGGTGTAGTGGCCCTCTCTTTTTTTGGACTTGACAATCATGTCGTCCACGTACACCTCAACCTCTTTGTGATCATGTCATGCAATATCGTGGTCGCAGCCCGTTGATATGTAGCTCCAGCATTCTTCAGCCCAAATGGCATCACCCTATAACAATAGGTCCCCCACGGGTGGTGAAAGCAGTCTTCTCCCGGTCTTCGGGTGCCATCACATCTGATTGTAGCCTGAAAAGCCATCCATGAACGAGAGCAATGCATGCCCCGCAGTGAAGTCCACTAACTCATCGATATGCGGCAAGGAAAATCGTCCTTCGGACTGGCTTTGTTCAAATCCCTGAAATCCACACATACCCGAATTCTGCCATCCTTCTTCGGAACTGGAACGATGTTGGCCAACCAAGTTGGATATTCCGATACCAGCAGGAACCCTGCGTCAATTTGCTTGGTGACCGCTTCTTTGATCTTGATGGCCCAGTCGGGGCGGATCCTTTTGAGTTTTTGTTTGACAGGTGGGGCCTCTAGGTCAAGAGGGATCTGGTGCTGTACAATCTCAGGATCAATTCCAGGCATGTCTTCATAGGACCACGTGAAAACATCTTTGAAATCTTTTAATAAAGCGACTAAGCGCTCGCGCTCCTCCGAAGACAACGTGGACCCGATCTGGACCAGCCGCGGGTCCTTCTCAGTACCAACATTAATTTGGGGATTTCATCAACCAGCGGTTTTACAATCTCTCTCCTGCTTGATCTAGCAATTTCAAAACCGGAGGAATTTCTTCCTCGTCGTTTTCATCGAAGTTTTGAAAGTCTGAATTAATGCAATAAATCAAAGGCACAGAAAAATACTCAAAAGCCACAGCCACTTCCTTCTCATTAATCACTTCCAATTCGCCTGATTCCTCTGTTATAACAGACTCAAAGGAAAAAGAAAAAGACGACCTAGACAGGACTGTGGCATCCGGGTTGTCACCCCCAGGAATACCGGACTCAGACTCAAACAAGCTGGAACTTGATTCCAACCCTACAGATTCGGTAGAATCAGATTCTGGTTCACTACCTGACCCGGTGCTGCTCGATAAGAATCCTTTCTCGTACTGCCAGACGAGGGAGGGTGCGATGGACGCATCCAAAATGTTTGCAAATGAGCTTGCAGCCGCTTCATTCCCAATCATAGACACTGAGAGATCATCCCCAAGCACTCATGTACGATCGGAGGATCTGAAGTAGACTCATGTACGATCGGAGGATCTGAAAGTAGACTACCCAGTGCTCCCCCATTTCAATCTCGGTGCTCTCGGAATCCACTTCCTTACACTGCTCAACCTCAGCTGATGGGTCTGTCTGCTCTTCGGGAACATTATCCCCGGACAATTGCAAATCAAAGAATATCTCAAAACCTGGCAGGCGCCTCTTCTCGGCATTTAGCCATGGCTCTGGGAAGCCGCAGAATGGAAAGTCTTCCCCCTCCCGGACGAAGCGTCCGTTTAGGGTGCCCTGAATAGGCCGATGCATCAAATCAAAATGCCTTCTGGTCTGCTTGGCCCTGGCTCTCCCAGCCATTTCTTTGCCTTTCCTCACCCAGTCCTCTTTGGTGGGCAAATAGCCTAAGCCAAAGGTATGCGGGTTGTGCGGCACTTCGGCCGATACTGCAATGCCCTTCCGGCCACTTTTTCCTAGTCCCATCCTAGGGATGTGCTGGAGCTTGTTCATGAGGTACACTGACTGCACACTGACATATAGCCCCTCATCAATAGCTAAGATGTTCTGAACAACCCGGGCCTCGCTAGGGTAAATCCTGACAAGAACACATCCTCCGTGCCATGCTCGATTTCCAAAACCGGTGTAGACACCTCTGGCGGCGGATGGATTGACGAATTCCCAAAAAACAATAGTCACCCCCTTCCCGTAGGGGTATTTCAACATCTGATACAGGGTGGAAGAGACCGCCTTCACCTAGTGCAGCCACGGCCGCCCTAAGAGTATGTTGAAGGTTGCAGGAACGTCCAAGACATGAAAGTCAATCTCCTGCTATCCTGGACCAACCTGAGTTTGAATCTGCACGGTCCCCATAACCTCTCTGCTTGCATTGTTGTACACCCGTATTACTTGGGCAGTTGGCACAAAGTTCGCGGGCTTCAACCCGATTGCATATGCCGTCCTCGACGGGCACATGTTGATGGCGGATCCCGTGTCGACAAGAACTACCGGTACCCACTTGTCTCTACACTCCACAGAGATGTAGAGCGGTTTGTTGTGATTTGCGCCCTCAGGCGGTAGTTCCTTGTCAGAAAAGGTCAATGTCGGGGAAGCTCCTCCTAGAAAAACCAATCCTACCAGCTGCTCAGGAGTGGTATCTATTGAAAGTTTGGCCTTGTTCATTGCTGAAAGGACAGCTTGTCTATGAACTCTTGAAGCCATAAGCAGTCCCCAGATGGAGATGTCTGCCTGTATCTTCTTAAGTTGTTTCAGCACAGCCTCTTCTTCGAGTAGCTTTTCTTTCTGCTTGTCTGCCTCCCTGTCCTTCCTAGACGCCTCTGGTTGATCTAGGTGTGGGGGTTTGAAATACCACCCGCTCCTAGTCATGTGATCAACTTCGCCAATGTACTAGGTATCATCCGGCTGGTTACTCCCCCAGTCCTCATCTGTGTGGGCAAGACATAGGTCGTCATCTTCCCACCACATGCCATCGGCAGCCGACAAACACCTGTCTGGCTCCGTCACAACTATTCCTGTGCCCACAGCACTTTCCGTTCCCGTACCCGCAGCACGCTCTGCTCCTGTGCACACAGCACATTCTGTCCCCGCAGGGGCCTTGGCCTTTTTGGCCCTCTCAGAATCCTCGATCCTTTCCCGCTCAGACTGCTTTAGCGCAGCTTACTATTCAACATCTCCTATATTCAAATTTCCCGGATCCCGAGCAAAATTCTTAACTCTGGCACTCTCCGGCGATGCATCCAGATTCCCGGCCCTTCCGGCCACAGTTGATGTCCCCGTCCCTGACGGACCCTGTTCTAGCTGAGGTTGTTCAACAACATCCAGCTGGTCGTCAACCCACCCAGTAGACTCCGCTGCCCCATCCAAATCAAACCAGTTGACTGTCACGTCTCCCGGATCTTGCTCATTGAAAAACTGAAGGTTAGCAATGTCCTCTGCTAGTTCTGCCAGGTCATCCAGCCCCTGATTAAGTCCATCCTCCCGCACTACACAAATCTCTGCCTCTACTGGCAATTCTATATTCGGCCTAGCCTGGCCTGCTGCTGTAATGTAACCGCTCAGGTTGTACATGAAGCTTGCAAACCTCTCAGGCTCTATATTTGCATTCTCATATGCCTCCGCAGTCGACCCACTTCTATTTTCGATAGCTACCACCACCATTTCAGGTTGGGTTTGGGAGATGTCCAACACGCACAAGTCAGTGCTGTCAGGAATGAACACCTCCGGCTTGGGTAGGTGAGAAGGGGTGATATATACTAGGGTCGTATGACACAACCCCTGTTTGGATTAAGTTGATGCGTTTGGGAGGTGGAGCTTGGTTGTGTGGTGGGAGAGGGTTTGTTGTGACATTCGGTTTCTCTGGAGGCACAATCACCCTATTGTCAATGAGATCCTGAATCTCGTGACGCAATCTATAGCACTGGTCGGTGTCATGACCATGCTGTTGGTGAAATGTGCAGTATTTAGCTGGGTTATGGGAGGGGGGAAGTTTTTCTGGCAATGGCCGCGACTCTAGGGGCTTCAAGTGTCCTTTCCTGATCAAAAACCCCAAAGCCTTAGACAAAGACATGTATAGTGGGGTAAAGGTTCTTTGGCCTCTGGGTGGAAACTTGGTTGTTTGTGAGCTACTTCCGAATGCACCGGTGAATAGTGTAGCTGAAAGGGTTCTTCGGGTGGTGGTGGTGGTGACCATACTCACATCTGAAGCTCTGGCAGCTGTAGCACTGCTTGTGCCTGCATTCGTACTGCGGTTGAATGTTCTCTTGGGCTGTTCTCTCTCATTATCAATGAGGCCCTGCTTCATAGCGTCTTCAATCTGCACCCCTATCTCATGTAAATCTACAAAGGTGGGGAGGGGGAGAACGATCATCTTCTGCATAAGCTTGGGCTGGAGGTTGCGCACAACCATCCGAATCTGTACTTTGTCAACAGGCCCGATGGTCATCATCGAGGCCTTGGCCCTCCACCGGGTCACAAAATCGGAGAAGCTCTCCTTCGGCTCTTGCCTAGTTGTCTCAAGATCACGGGTTGTGACCTCGATCTGTGTATTGTAGGAGTATTGAGCTATGAAGGCCTCGGCCATCTCCTCCCAGTTTCTCTTGACGGAATCTTCCAGTTTTGCATACCAGATGGCCGCTACACCCGACAAGGTCCGGCCAAACAAAGAAAGCTTCTGCAATCTGGAGAGGCCCATCGGCCTCAGTATATCCGAAAACAACCGTAAATGCACCATAGGATCCCCAGACCCGTCAAAGCGGTCGATGTGCGGCATTTTAAACCGATCTGGCAGCATCACAGCTAAGTCGATGTACCCATTCTCAATATCTGGAATGGACTTCACACCCTGAGATTTCTTGAGCAGCTTTTCAAGCTTGCTCACTTTCAATGCTGTGGGGTCCACCTCAAACTCAAAGGGAGAATCTGGTAGGTTGGTAGGTGTTTTGGATAGCTGGGGTAGGATTGGGGGCAGAGCCGGCCCTGTTGGAACGTTCGTATCTCCCTAGACATTTGGTGTCTCCCCGGGTATTGGAACTCTTGGTGGGGGAGGAACTTGGTGTGAAGCAGATGCTCCGGTTTGCTGCTGTAACCTGGTGATTAACTCTGCCTGTTGGGCCATGACCTCGGCCTGTTGTTTGGTAAATTCCGCTTGACGGGTAGCGTCCTACTGCATAGTTCTCATACTTTCCTGGAGCTGACGCATCATCTCCTCCATTCCTGCCATGTTATACTGATCTAGCTGAATAACTGGTATATCTATCCCTGCAATGGAAACTGAGACCTCAGCCAGACTGTTCACTGGTGGGGTAGACCACTGATCTGACGACCGCTGTACCGATACACTGCGCCTTTTCAACCTCCGTCTGGTAACCGGGGGTAAAGAAAGGAACACTGCTTGTCCGTCTATTAGATCCCTAGATCAATTAAGTCTACGACCTCTAACCCAGAGTGCTCGGGGGATATCTACCTGGTCAGATGCAATGGTACTAAACTACCTGCAAAAAGATAAATAAAGCATAATAAGGAAATAATGAACAGAAAAATGGACAGCATAACAGCTTGAATAAAGACAACACACAGTTGGCAAACATAAGCTGAATGGACTGTTCTCAACCACAGATCACTGTTCCCAAATCACTGCCCCCAAATCTGAATCTGATACTCGCAGATATAACTGATTCTCAAAGTACTGATGCTGATGCCCGCAGGCCTGATACCCAAACTTGCAGACTGATATATGCATACCTGTAGAGGCCAACTCAAAAAGCACATAACAAGCAAGTAAGGGCCAAAACACCCCTATGTTGGGGTAGGGTTTCCCTGTCCTATTGTCAGGAGCTAGGGTTTCACTACGCACACAGTGGTTTTTCAAACAACCTACAATCGGGTAAGCAACCTGTCCTAGTTTGGAATAGTCACTATGGATTCTGATATGCACTAGGTCGAATGGTCAAAGAGGGTGCCTCGGTGAAAACCGAGGTTTGTGTTCCCACCGTGGCAGAGCCCGCAACCGGTCAGCCTTATGGCACGCTTTCTCAAAGCATGCCTCCGACAAACCGTTCAGGAATAGCATACGGCAAACACGGTGTCCTAAGCGCACCAATGCAAATGCAATGCAAAGAAACACATAAGTGTAAACAAAACAAGATACCATGAGTTCGAGTCAAGTTCTCTAAATCTCCAGCAGAGTCGCCAGAAACTGTAGACGCGACCGGAGGGCTTTATGCTGTGCTACAGTTCGGACTCAAATATCACGAGTCTTAATCTGATCTCACATTGTGCAATGTGAGATTGATAAATCACCAAAGAGTCCAAATCTGACAAATCGTTTTGGAAAACTGATTTTTGAGAAAGAAGTGCCAAACATGGACTGCTTTGCCAGATACAGAGTCGCCACCTAAATATTTTATTTTGGGAAAATTTAGGAAACCCTGACTCGTGCCTAAGGCCACGTATCTGTCATCACCAAAGTTGCCTCGGCTCGGGAACTTGGGTACGATTGGGGAAGGTCATCTATGAGCACCCCCGCTCGCCTGATCGAAGATCGGCCTGTACTAACATGATATCTTGTTTTTGAAAACACATGCGTTCTTATTCTGGTTATTAGCCTAGAATTACTATGTGATGCGCACAACACACAA
Organism: Camellia japonica; assembly: GCA_030407325.1. Classification (NCBI taxonomy): domain Eukaryota; kingdom Viridiplantae; phylum Streptophyta; class Magnoliopsida; order Ericales; family Theaceae; genus Camellia; species Camellia japonica. The sequence continues at coordinate 150,750,030 of JAPPVO010000059.1, forward strand.
GTATAGACTAGATCGCCTAAGTTGGAACAAATCATCTCATGTTTGTTTGTTTGAAAATGGTTTCAAGGTGCTACTCGCAAGTAGGCTAAGACGTGGATTTGCCACCCTCAGGTGGACTTGAGAAAACATGATTTTGCCACAATCAAGTGGGCTTAAAACTCGCATCTCAATGAATTGTTCCAATTCAAGTAATCTAACCTTCACCCACAGGCATTCAAGCAGTTATATCATATAAGCAGTTAGCCTCATGGCAAGCATGCTATCATGGCAACATACACATCACATGCAAGATGCTAAAGCATAAACGCTTACTTAGTACTCCGACCCAAAACAATAACTAGTTAGAAATCATGCATGATCCTAGTTATGTTAAGATGGCTAATGCAACACATGCAAAATGCAACTAGAAATAGGCTCGGCTATTCTAAGGTGGCATATGAGATGTAACTTGATAATCATGTATTCAAGTAGGAATTGAAATACAATGCGGATAGTATGATGCGCCGAGCCTGGTGCATGCAATACAGATGAATGGATGCAAACATGCGAGCTTAGGAATGCTAATTGAAATATGCCCTAATCTAACCATCAAAAGTTGGTAAATAAAAGGGAGAAAGACGTGGGGTTGGAAGACATTCACACACTCACGCACACTTATTACAAAATTCGCCCTCTCGACGGAGGGTCCGAATAAATAATACAAATCAACTAATTAATTAACTACCCTAGCTGATTAATTATTACACAACTTGTCACACCCCAAACTTGCCCCTAAAAGTTTGGGCATGACCTATGCATAAATGGACATATAACCTGGTATATATATAACATATGGGGCCTTATCGGAAGCATAAATACTAACAAACTCCATTGAGCTATTACTACATGCCAGGATCTCAAACATCACATGCATCATTCGAGGCAGATAAAGTTTAAACTATATCCCTGGGCATCAGTTACATACATACACATTTACAATCTCAGCCCTAAACTTGGGCGTATATAAAGAGAACATGAAAGTTATGTACATCTATCTTAGATGGACACTCATCTTCATAACTTAACAAAATAAATGGCTTATACAGTGCTTGGACACATGAAGGTTGACACAAGGAAGCGGGCAACTTGGCTAGGTCTGACCACCTGATTGGTGACCTACAGAGCAGACATAACAGAGAGTGAGCCGGGCTCAGTGAATAGTAATACATAAATAAAATGACGCTTAATTTGAAACATAATACATGTCAATGCATATAAGAACGTAGAGTTCATATAGTTAGTCTGAATCTGTGAATCTGTGCTAAGTACATGACGGCCTGTAGACACCCCATTTTTGACCGACCTTAAGACTCAGACGTCACCGATTGAGCGCTTGGTTATGTTGCATATTGTGCTCGTTCTGAGGTTGCGGAGTCCCGGCTGCGAGCCTTGCCTCCGGACTTCCGGACTCTTTTGTGCTTTTTCTCGGTTTGCGAACCAGCCTCTATTTTCTTTGTTTTCTCTGTTTTCTCTTCCCGAAGGGAGGGAGAGGTCTCGTAGATCATCTCTCAATGGCCGTGGGCTACGTTTCGTGGTCATAGGCCATTTTTCCTATTTCGGAGCCCGGTTCCCGGTTTTCGGAGCCGTCAGGCCGTGTGCCTCGGTTCGGGACCGCTTAACCACCTCCGTTTGCCCTGGTTTTTGGCACTTATCTTATTTACTCCCTTTTGAGGGACACTGTGGTCCGAGAGACCAACTTCGTGGTTGAGCACCACTCCCGGTGCCTAACAGCCCACTTTCGGGGCCCCGAACTGCGTGTTTTGGCTCCCGAACCTTCATTCTACATTTTTGGGCTCCGACCCGAACTTGAGATAGTCATATTTTGAACTCCTTTTCATGTTTGATTAAGGACCTCTTGATGTTTGACATCTCCATCTATCACTTGCTTCTTTACCCCTCCATTTTCCCCTTTTCTTGCACGATAGTTTAGGCCTACTTGTATTTATTTTCGTGGCTTGATGTAAACTAGAAAGTGTCTTATTTTGAGCCTCTCTTCAACTTTGTTGAAGGGCTCTCGGCCATTTGGGACCCGCAGCTATCACTTGCCCCTTTAGCTCACCTTTTGGCCATTTTGGGGGGAATTTTGAATCCGAATTTCCCCCCCTTTTTTCCCCCTCTTTTCCATCCCTTTTTGTCTATAAAACCAGAGCTCCAGCTGCATTTTTTCTGGGTTAGAAGACTTTGGTTTGAGTCTCATATATACAATCTCTCTCTCTCTATATTTCAAGCACCAAAACCCTAAAAGTCCTACACCATTTCTTCACCATTTCTTCACCACCACCTAGCACCACCACCACCACTCCATTCCAGCGGCTTGGAGGACCTTCTCAGAGGCTAGAAGTGCTGTATTTTGGACCAAGAGGCTGCTAAAGTTTGGTTCTTCAAGGGTGAGTCTCGTTTTTCCCTTTTTTGCTCTTTTCTTGGTCTATATCTTAGCCCTTCTTGCTTATACATTTGAGCTCCGACCAAAACTGAAAGTAGCATTTTTTTGAGCTCTATTTCATCTTTCATTAAGGGTCTCTCACTGTTTGAGACCCCCTTTTGGTACTTGCCTCTTTAGCCCTCTTTGTGCCATATTTTTGCATGATATTTTTAGCCTATGTGTAGTCTGTTTTGAGCTCTGATGTAAACTGTGAATAGGCTTATTTTGAGCCCTTCTTCAACATTGAAGAAGGGCTCATCCTTTTTGGGACCTCCATGTGTCACTTGCCATTGAACCCCTCTTTGGTCCCCATTTTTGCATGATTTATTATCCTATTGTGTCTCTGTTTTTCGACCCTGAGAAGAACTGAAAAGGGTCTTATTTTGACCCCCTCTCCATGTCTCATTGAGGGTCTTTGGCTGTTTGATGCATATTTTGTATACTTCATGTTATAGCCCTCTTGGTGGCCTCATTTTGCATGAGATCTTTAGCATACTTGTATCTGTTTTTGGGATTTGATATAAACTGAAAAAAGTCATTTTTTTAGTCCCTCTTCAATGTTGTAGAAGGCCCCTTTCCTGTTTGGGGCCAGCGTTTGTGACTTGCTTCATTACCTCCCTTGCGAAGCCATTTTTGCATGCTAATTTAGTCCCACTTGTGCTCACTGTTTGGCCATGCTTTAAACTGTAAAAATGCTTGTTTTGGGGCTGCCTTGCTTCTGTCTTTACACTTCATGTTCAAATTATGCATGCTTTGTATAGCTAAGTCATTTCATGTGCAAATCTTGCATTTCGGGACTCGTTTCATGCATCGGGTGCATTTTTGCCATGTTTCGGGGCTGTTTTGCATCTCATTTTGCCTCTGAAATTTGCATGTTAGTATGCCATATCCATGTTTTCCATGTCTTGTTAGAGTGGCATTCGTGCCTTAGGTTCGGTCCTCGGTTTGCGTGCACGTGTGCACGTATCCCGAGTTGTCTCATTTTCATCATTATGGCCTCCTATGTGAGTGTGGCTGAGGTCCACTCATGTTGGTGTAAGTCCATTATGCATTGTGTATGCCATTTCATCATAGCATTGTGTATGCTAGGGTGTATGTTAGCGCATTGTGTATGCCATGTTACCTCGTGCATTGTGTATGCCATTCCATAACATTGTGCATGTTAGGATTGTATCTTAGTTGCATTTCATGCATGTCATGCATATTGCATCGTGTTCGGGATAGGAGTTAGCCCGGGCACGGGAAACGAGGTACGTTTCGTACTCCGAGTGACGGAACGTGTCTCAATTCCCCAGTCACCGACACTCCGGATTATCCATGATGGAGTTAGGTTTTGTTGTAGTTTTCATGTGCATTCATTCCATATTGAGTTGTGCAATTCGACTCCTCGGCCATCATGCATCGAGATGCGTGATTGGTGGCACGAGGATCGAGGCATGCATACATTTGTGAAAATACATTGCTATGCCCCTTTCCTGCTCTCTGTTGCAGCAAATCAAGAATCAGCAGTCTTCCGAGGCTTGGCGCTTTTCAAGAATAATTGCAAACAGAGGCTAATTGGGGCATCCCAGTGGATTTCCGCGCAAGGCAGCCCAAACATACATCATTCATCAGGATCAAGGCAGTCCCGGCTTGCATGCCAGTTTTTCTTTTCTTAGTTAATTTGTAAATTAATTAGGAATTTGTATTATTTGGACTGTATTATTTGGACTGTACTATTCTTTTATTCGGGACTGTATATTTATTCGGACCCTCTGTGCGAGGGCATAATTGTAATAAGTGTGGGTGAGTGTGATGTATGTCTTCCAACCCCACGTCTTTCTTCCCTTTTATTTACCTGCTTATGATGGTTAGATTAGGGCATATTTCAATTAGCATACAGTATGATAGCATGTTTGCATTCATTCATCTGTTTTGCATGCACCGGGCTCGGCGCATCATACAAACTGCATTTGTATTTCAATTCCAAATTGAATACGTGTTAGTTGTAGCATTCCATATGCCATGTTTAGAATAGCCGAGCCTGCTATAGTTTGCATTTTTGCATGTGTTGCATTAGGCAATTCTGTGTATCTAGGATCATGCATGGATTTCTAATGAGTTTCTGTTTTGGCTTGGAGTACTCGGTGAGTTTTTATGCTTTAGCATCCTTGCATGCGTGTGAGTGACTGCCATGATAGCATGCTTACCATGAGGCTATTTGCTTATGTGATATAACTGCTTGAATGCCTGTGGGTGGAGGTTGGGTTATTTGGATTGGAACAATTCATCAAATGTTTGTTTTAAAGCCCACTAGATAGTGGCAAAATCATGTTTTCTAAGCCCACCCGAGGGTGGCAAAATCTGCATCTTAGCCTACCTGCGGGTAGCAAACCATTTTCAAAAAACAAACATGAAATGTTTTGTTCCAATTCAGGCGACCCAGTCTATACTTGTATGCTGTGCGCATCACATAGTAAATCTAGGCTAATAACCGGAATAAGAACGCACAATGTTTTCAAAATAAGATATCATGGTTAGTAGAGGCCGGTCTTTGACCGGGCGAGCGGGGGTGCTCACGAAGTGACCTTCCCCAATCGTACCTAAGTTCCCGAGCCGAGGCAACTTTGGTGATGACGGACACGTGGCCTTTGGCACCGAGTCAGGGTTTCCTAAATTTCCCAAAATAAAATATTTAGGTGGCGACTCTATATCTGGCAAAGCAGTCCATGTTTGGCACTTCTTTTCAAAAAATCTGTTTTCAAAATCGATTTGCCGGATTTGGACTCTTTGGTTCAAGATTAAGAACCGTGACATTTGAGTCCTTGAACTGTAGTGACCCCAATATGAACGGAACGGGACTTAACCCTCCCGGGGCGTTCGGGGACGTCTACAGTTTCTGGCGACTCTGCTGGGGATTTAGAGAACTTGACTCGAACTCATGATATCTGGTTTTGACTACACTTGTGTGTTTCTTTGCATTGCATTTGCATTGGTGCGCCTAGGACACCGTGTTTGCCATCTGCTATTCCTGAACGGTTTGCCGGAGGCTTGTCTTGTCAAGGCATGACCATAAGGCTGACCGGTTGTGGGCTCTGCCAGTATGGGAACACAAACCCCGGTTTTACCGGGGCACCCTTTTTGACCATTCGACCTAGTGCATATTCGGATCCATAGTGACCATTCCAAACTAGGACAGGTTGCTTACCCGATATAGGTTGTTTGAAACCGCTGCGTGCGTAGTGAAACCCTAGCTCCTGACAAAATAGGACAGGGAAACCCTACCCCAACATAGGGGTGTTTTGGCTCTCACTTGTCTGCTATGTGCTTTTAGAGTGCGTCTCTACAGGAATGCATGTATCGGTTTACAAGTCTGGGCATCAGGCCTGCGGGCATTACTATCAGTATTTGGGAGTCAGCTTTACCTGTGGGTATCAGACTCAGATTTGAGGCTGAATTTTGGGGGGCAGAATTCAGTAGAGGGCACAGTCATCCTGCTACACTCGTATCTGTTTTGGTGAAGTTGAGCTGAGGTGCTGTCTGTTTTCTCTTTTGTTAGGTAGTCTTGGAACCATAGCTTCAGAAGGCTCCGATATCCCCCGAGGTTCATCGAACTTGTGCTAATAGACTTTGTCAGGTCAGAGGTTCAGTTCAAGGGCAATCAGTGGCAGGGTAAAAGGGCCAGTCAGGCACAAATCACCAGTTCAGCAGTTACCAGATCAGGGGCCCTTATCCACCCCACCAGTGAACAGTCAGGCTGAGGTCTCAGTTTCTACTGCAGGGATAGATACCAGTCAGTTAGATGGATCAACAGAATACGTCAGGGGTGGAGGCAATGATGCGTCAGATACAGGAAACTATGAAACTCATGCAGCAAGACGCTGTCCGCCAAGCGGAATTCTCCAAGCAGCAGGCTGCAATCATGGCTCAGCAGGCCGAGCTCATCACCAGGCTGCAACAGCAAAGCGGCGCGTCCGCTTCACAACAAGTTCCTTCCCCAGCAGGAGCTCCAGCACCTGGGGAGACGCCAAATGTCCAGGAAGGTACGGACATTCCGGTAGGGCCGGCTCCGCCCCCAATTTTACCCCAACTATCCAAAACACCTACCAATCTACCGGACTCTCCCTTCGAGTTCGAGGTCGACCCCACAGCGTTGAAGTTGAGCAAGCTTGAAAAGTTGTTCAAGAAATCCCAGGGGGTAAAGTCCATCCCGGACATTGAGGACGGGTACACCGACGCAGCTGTGACACTGCCGGACAGGTTCAAGATGCCTCACATCGACCGTTTTGACGGGTCAGGAGATCCCATGGTCCACCTGAGTTTGTTTTCAGATGTTCTGCGCCCGATGGGCTTGACAAGATTACAGAAGCTTTCCCTTTTTGGCAGGACCCTGTCGGGTATTGCGGCCATCTGGTACGCCAAATTGGAGGATTCAGTGAAACGAAGCTGGGAGGAGATGGCCGAGGCCTTCGTCGCACAATATTCATACAATACCCAAATCGAGATTACGACCCGTGATCTTGAGACGACGAGGCAGGAGCCTAAGGAGAGCTTCTCAGAATTCGTGGCCCGCTGGAGGGCCAAAGCCTCAATGATGACCATTAGGCCAACGGATAAGGATCAAATACGGATGGTTGTGCGCAACCTCCAGCCCAAACTAATGCAGAAAATGATCGTGCTCCCCTTCCCTACCTTTTCAGATTTGCATGAGATGGGAGTACAGATCGAGGATGCTATGAAGCAGGGCCTCATTGACCAGGAGAAGGAGCAGCCCAGGAGGGCGTTTACCCGCAGTTCGAATGCGACCACCAGCGGTGACGCAGCTGCAAGATCTTCCGAAGTGGGCATGGTCGCCACCACCACACCAAGAGCAGCCACCCCCTTTGTTGGTGCATCCACTTCAAACCCCCGAACTTCAGACTATCTACCCCGAGGCAAGAGGGTTTTCACCCCACTCTATATGTCTTTGTCTAAAGCCCTGGGGGTCCTACTCAGGAAAGGACATCTGAAACCGTTAGAGCAACGGCCTCTACCCGATCCTCTCCCTCCAAAGCATGACCCGACTAAGTACTGTGCTTTCCATCAACAAACCGGTCATGACACCGACAGTTGCGTCCGTCTCCGCCACGAGATACAAAATTTGATTGACAACGGGATCATCCCCGCACCAGGTCCTGCAAAGTCTATCGGCACTTGATCAGTGAACTTGTGGGAGATAATGTGATGTGATCGAGGGATGAACCACCTGCGGGCGACGTTCAGTTTATTTCAGATATGGTGGATGGCATGCACTATTTTGAGCATTTGCGAATGCTAGCTTTTGTGCTTTCTGACTTGGGTATTGGGTCAGTCTTGTTGTTTTTTGAGTCTGTCCTTTTGTTTTGAGTCAGTCTTTTTGTTTTGGGTCTGTCTTGTTGTATTGAGTCAGTCCTATTGTATAGGAGTCGGGTGATTCCGGGGGGGGTGTTACCTCGGGCATCACCATTTTGTTTTGTGTTTGTCTTTTCGTTTTGTTTTGAGTCTGTTTCTGCCTTGGAGCCAGTAACGCCAACAGATTTGAATGAACAGCAGTGTTTTTTTTCATGCTTTTGTGTTTGCTTCTGCCGTGTGCCAGTTGTACTAGAAATTCCAAATGAGATGGCAGTATTTGACTAGAAGCTGTGTCTTTTCTGTGCCTTGAATTCATTGCATCGACCTAAGTTTTCCAAAAGCTTTTTGAACACTACGGTGAAAACGAAGAGGAAGGAATTCCTCGGGTTTTGCAAAATTTTGATCAATTGAGAGAAAGAGAGGCGTGCTAAGCCCTTAATGAATGAAATCATGCTTGTTAGTGTGAGTACTGGGAAGGATCCTGGCTTGATCCAGATTGGTTCTACACTGTCTTCAGCGCGAGCGATTTGTCGCTTTCTTAAAAACTTTCAAAAAATGTTTTGCGCGGTCCTGCGAAGACCTGTGTAGAATCGCTCTTGAGATTTTACAGCTTAGGATCGCTCTCAGCCTCGAGACTTGACCCCTCACTTTCAAACCTTGAACTGGGATTCAGAATGTTCAACGGTCAACTACAATGTGAGGCCTGTGTGGCCAGATTTGAAGCAGCCCTCGAACAAGAGGCACCAAAGTCAGATCAAGGAGATCAGACCTCATCAGAAGAAGGTTGCGAAGCCAAATCAGAAGCACCCCTCGAACTAGGGGCAAAAATATCCGATGTGCTCGAAGAGCCGAAGATGGATCCTTCTGCGAATCAATACAGCAGTCATTTTCCTGGATTCAGATGACTTCAGGATCTCAAAACCATTTGGCATGGACCTGTTACACTTTTACCCTTTGAGAGGCTCGCTGGGCCGAAAACCCGGAAGGGCGACCCAGGCAAAAGTTAGAGCAAGAAAAGATATATACGAAAAGCAAAAAAAAGAAAAAGAAGAAAAGAGAAAAAAGAAGAAAAGCAAAAAAGAAAAAAAAAAAAGAAAAAGAAAGAAGAAAAGAAATGAAAAAGAAAGAAGAACAAAGCTCGCAAGGTCGAAAACCTGCAACGGGCGCCTTGGCAAAAGTTAGAGCCTAAAAGGAGAGGTTAATACCCGAGTGTACCTTAACCCCGAACTACGTAAGGCTTGATTCCCATCTTTGGGATACGTAGGCAACTTCATCCTGAAGTCCAGCCGTAAAACACTTCAAATTTGATTGTGTCCATGCGATGGTTCTGGTCATCTTTGTCTTCTCTGTATCTGAGATTTGGTTGTGTTCGTCACTCTGAGGACTGACTACAATGCGCTGCGGTGCCATTCAAACAAGGGGCAACTTTCCGTTGCCATTCAAGCGTGCTGCGGCGCCATCAAACAAGGGGCAACTTTCCGTTGCCATTCAATGCGCCGCGGTGCCGTTCAAACAAGGGGCAACTTTCCGTTGCCATGCAGCTCTCAAGCAAGGGGCAATTTTCCTTGGATCTGAGGTTGTGCATCTCGAGAGTGGGTTCTATGCTCGTTGAGCAGTGGCCGTTTGCAAAAATAGTTTTTGAGAATTTTTACTGAGGTTGACTAATTTTCTCGAAAATTGTTTCATCTTTTCCAAAAACTGGACCATTTCTTGGACCCAAAAAAGGAAAATTTTCAGTGCTCATAGCCTGACTTGCATGATTTCAAATCAAAAATCGAACAAGCATGTTAATCTAACTCTCATTTTGGTCAAAATTGTTTTAGTAGAAAGCAAAAACAAAACATGGTCAACATGATGAACTAGGGGCACAGTTGAGTTAGGTTCTCTGTCTTTTTCCCTTTATCAACGCACTTGCCAGAAAGGGCACTCTACTTGCCAGAAAAGGGCACAACTGAAGCTAACAACAAAGGGCTGAAAGCTCTCTCACCCTCCAAGCAACGAGGTATCAAGCCACGTGCGAAGCACGAACTGGAATGGGGCAAGATATTCCACTTCCTCATCTGGACATATCTGATCACGTCCAAACTCCCCGGCAGAGCATCGTCAACCGAGGTCAGCTGCAGATTTGCTACACACCCAGTTGTAGCACAGCCCCTCTGTGGGAGAAACTCACTAGCTGCGCGCAGAAGAAGAAGAATCTAGCAGAATGCTAGGGGCACGAGGCCACAACTTGTTGTTTATCCATCAACCACCCAGGGGAGGGATTTAAAATGAGAGATTGAAGAATAGAGAGATGTGCGCTGAGAGGAAAAGTGAGGAAAAAGGGCTTTTTTTCAGAAAAACAGAGCTTGAGGGCTGAGTGATGTGAGAATCACAAATGAGAAAGGGTGGGAAATAATACCCAGTGAAACTGGCTCTCCTGTGCACGTCTGTGTGTCGTGTCTTTTTGTTTTTCTCGATTCTTGCTTTGAGTCGTTCCGAGTGTTCTCGGTGTGTTTAGGTTGTTTACCTTTTTTTTCGTTGTTGGGTCGTCTTTGCTGTGTTCAGTTGTAGGCTCAATACCCGGTCGAGAACTCATTTTCTCAATTCAAAAATGATTTGTTGTGTGCTTAGAGTGCTGTGCCATTCTCCACATTTGTGCAAAAAAGGAATTTGTTCTTTCGAAAACTGCAGGGTTTAACCCAGGTCATGTGAGAACAGTGAAACAAGGACCTATCTGAAGCTATGTGGGTTCCAAACTGCAAAGCAAAAGAAAAGAGGGAAAATCGAAGCAGCTGAGTGTGTTTCACCTTCAGCGAATTCTGAGATTGTATTCCGGATGTACCTCTTCAGACCTTGTCAGTGTTCCGAAGAATGAGCGTGCCTCTATCCAAGTGTAAGCCTGCTTCAAGTCAGAATGGCGATTAAAGCAGCAACAGATGTTATCTCTCTCTAATATGAACAGGGTGTGCCCGTTTTTGAGCTGAATGTGTTGCAAACCCCTCCGAAAGGTAAATCGGAGGTCGCGTTTTAATCTGGTCTCGTTAAGGCTTGTATTCCCTTATTCGGCATTTTGTTTCAAATATGCGTTGTCACGCACATTCCACTTGCATTGTTATGCATCCTTCCACCCGCATTGTTATGCACTTCTCATGCTTGCATTGTGATGCCCATTCCAATTGCATTGTTATGCACCCACTTCACTAGCATTGTTATTCTCATTCATTGCATTGATTATGCACATCTATCTTGCATTGTTATGTACCTTTTCACTTGCAATTGTCTTTCCTTCTCCTCGCACGTGCGACGGGTCAGACTTCCTCTGGTTTAGAGCATTTGGAATACGTTCCAATGCTTATCCCTTTTCCGAAACACCGGGATACGTCCCTACGTTTCTCTCTTCTTTCTGAAACACCGGGATACGTCCCTAAGTTTCTCCTCTTTTCGAAACACCGGGATACGTCCCTATGTTTCTCTTGCCTTTTCGAAACACCGGGATACGTCCCTATGTTTCACATTCCTTGCGGAACACCGGGATACGTCCCTATGTTTCACATTCCTTGCGGAACACCGGGATACGTCCCTATGTTTCTCATTCCTTGCGGAACACCGGGATACGTCCCTATGTTTCACATTCCTTGCAGAACACCGGGATACGTCCTTATGTTTCTCCTTCCTCCTGAAACACCAGGATACGTCCCTATGTTTCTCCTTCTTTTCTAACCACTGGGATACGTCCCTAATCACCGGGATACGTCCCTAACCTTTGGGATACGTCCTTAATCACCGGGATACGTCCCTAATCTTTGGGATACGTCCCTAAACCTTGGGATACGTCCCTAATCTTTGGGATACGTCCCTAACCTCTGGGATACGTCCCTAACCTTTGGGATACGTCCTTAATCACCGGGATACGTCCCTAATCTTTGGGATACGTCCCTAACCTTTGGGATACGTCCCTAATCTTTGGGATACGTCCCTAACCTCTGGGATACGTCCCTAAATCTTGGGATACGTCCCTAAACACTGGGATACGTCCCTAAACCTTGGGATACGTCCCTAAACACCGGGATACGTCCCCATGTTTCTCCATCTTTGGTTAAGAGCATCTGGAATACGTTCCAATGCTTATACCTTTCCGAAACACCGGGATACGTCCCTATGTTTCTTTGCATGATCATAAGTTATGTTCGGCTTCTTGCATTGTCAGTTGCATTTTGCCCTGCCTGCGGGCATGCCTGCGGGCACATCTTTGTCTATCTTGTCTGCTTTGTCTAAGTCTTCGGCCTTGTCAAAAATGGGTCGTCTCTGGGCTTTGACATTCACTCCCGTCATTCTTATGACTTTCGAGTTCTGTCAAAGAGGGGCAACTGTAGACACCCCATTTTTGACCGACCTTAAGACTCAGACGTCACCGATTGAGCGCTTGGTGATGTTGCATATTGTGCTCGTTCTGAGGTTGCGGAGTCCCGGCTGCGAGCCTTGCCTCCGGACTTCCGGACTCTTTTGTGCTTTTCCTCGGTTTGCGAACCAGCCTCTGTTTTCTCTGTTTTCTCTTCCCGAAGGGAGGGAGAGGTCTCGTAGATCATCTCTCAATGGCCGTGGGCTACGTTTCGTGGTCATAGGCCATTTTTCCCATTTCGGAGCCCGGTTCCCGGTTTTCGGAGCCGTCAGGCCGTGTGCCTCGGTTCGGGACCGCTTAACCACCTCCGTTTGCCCGGTTTTTGGCACTTATCTTATTTACTCCCTTTTGAGGGACACTGTGGTCCGAGAGACCAACTTCGTGGTTGAGCACCACTCCCGGTGCCTAACAGCCCACTTTCGGGGCCCCGAACTGCGTGTTTTGGCTCCCGAACCTTCATCCTACATTTTTGGGCTCCAACCCGAACTTGAGATAGTCATATTTTGAACTCCTTTTCATGTTTGATTAAGGACCTCTTGATGTTTGACATCTCCATCTATCACTTGCTTCTTTACCCCTCCATTTTTCCCTTTTCTTGCACGATAGTTTAGGCCTACTTGTATTTATTTTCGTGGCTTGATGTAAACTAGAAAGTGTCTTATTTTGAGCCTCTCTTCAACTTTGTTGAAGGGCTCTCAGCCATTTGGGACCCGCAGCTATCACTTGCCCCTTTAGCTCACCTTTTGGCCATTTTGGGGGGAATTTTGAATCCGAATTTCCCCCCCTTTTTTCCCCCTCTTTTCCATCCCTTTTTGTCTATAAAACCAGAGCTCCAGCTGCATTTTTTCTGGGTTAGAAGACTTTGGTTTGAGTCTCATATATACAATCTCTCTCTCTCTATATTTCAAGCACCAAAACCCTAAAAGTCCTACACCATTTCTTCACCATTTCTTCACCACCACCTAGCACCACCACCACCACTCCATTCCAGCAGCTTGGAGGACCTTCTCAGAGGCTAGAAGTGCTGTATTTTGGACCAAGAGGCTGCTAAAGTTTGGTTCTTCAAGGGTGAGTCTCGTTTTTTCCTTTTTTGCTCTTTTCTTGGTCTATATCTTAGCCCTTCTTGCTTATACATTTGAGCTCCAACCAAAACTGAAAGTAGAATTTTTTTGAGCTCTATTTCATCTTTCATTAAGGGTGTCTCACTGTTTGAGACCCCCTTTTGGTACTTGCCTCTTTAGCCCTCTTTGTGCCATATTTTTGCATGATATTTTTAGCCTATGTGTAGTCTGTTTTGAGCTCTGATGTAAACCGTGAATAGGCTTATTTTGAGCCCTTCTTCAACATTGAAGAAGGGCTCATCCTTTTTTGGGACCTCCATGTGTCACTTGCCATTGAACCCCTCTTTGGTCCCCATTTTTGCATGATTTATTAGCCTATTGTGTCTCTGTTTTTCGACCCTGAGAAGAACTGAAAAGGGCCTTATTTTGACCCTCTCTCCATGTCTTATTGAGGGTCTTTGGCTGTTTGATGCATATTTTGTATACTTCATGTTATAGCCCTCTTGGTGGCCTCATTTTGCATGAGATCTTTAGCATACTTGTATCTATTTTTGGGGCTTGATATAAACTGAAAAAAGTCATGTTTTTAGTCCCTCTTCAATGTTGTAGAAGGCCCATTTCCTGTTTGGGGCCATAATTTGTGACTTGCTTCATTACCTCCCTTGCAGAGCCATTTTTGCATGCTAATTTAGTCCCACTTGTGCTCACTGTTTGGCCATGATTTAAACTGTAAACATGCTTTTTTGGGGCTGCCTTGCTTCTGTCTTTACACTTCATTTTCAAATTATGCATGCTTTGTATAGCTACAAGTCATTTCATGTGCTTAATCTTGCATTTCGGGATTGATTTTGTGCATCGGGTGCATTTTTGCCATGTTTCGGGGCTGTTTTGCATCTCATTTTGCCTCTGAAAATTGCATGTTAGTATGCCATAATCCATGCTTTGCCATGTCATGTTAGAGTGGCATTCGTGCCTTAGGTTCGGTCCTCGGTTTGCGTGCACGTGTGCACGTATACCGAGTTGTCTCATTTTCATCAAGTCCATTATGCATTGTGTATGCCATTTCATCTCATAGCATTGCGTATGCTAGGGTGTATGTTAGTGCATTGTGTATGCCATGTTACCTCGTGCATTGTGTATGCCATTCCATAACATTATGCATGTTAGGATTGTATCTTAGCTGCATTTCATGCATGTCATGCATATTGCATCGTGTTCGGGATAGGAGTTAGCCCGGGCACGGGAAACGAGGTGCATTTCGTACTCCGAGTGACAGAACGTGTCTCAATTCCCCAGTCACCGACACTCCGGATTATCCATGATGGAGTTAGGTTTTGTTATAGTTTTCATGTGCATTCATTCCATATTGAGTTGTGCAATTCAACTCCTCGGCCATCATGCATCGAGATGCGTGATTGGTGGCACGAGGATCGAGACATGCATACATTTGTGAAAATACATTGCTATGCCCCCTTCCTGCTCTCTGTTGCAGCAAATCAAGAATCAGTAGTCTTCCGAGGCTTGGCGCGCTTTTCAAGAATAATTGCAAAACAGAGGCTAATTGGGGCATCCCAGTGGATTTCCGCGCAAGGCAGCCCAAACATACATCATTCATCAGGATCAAGGCAGTCCCCGGCTTGCATGCCAGTCTTTTCTTTTCTTAGTTAATTTGTAAATTAATTAGGAATTTGTGTTATTTGGACTGTATTATTTGGACTGTACTATTCTTTTATTCGAGACTGTATATTTATTCGGACCCTCTGCGCGAGGGCATAATTATAATAAGTGTGGGTGAGTGTGATGTATGTCTTCCAACCCCACGTCTTTCTTCCCTTTTATTTACCTGCTTATGATGGTTAGATTAGGGCATATTTCAATTAGCATACAGTATGACAGCATGTTTGCATCATTTATCCGTTTTGCACGCACCGGGCTTGGGGCATCATACAAACTGCATTTGTATTTCAATTCCAAATTGAATAAGTGTTAGTTGTAGCATTCCACATGCCATGTTTAGAATAGCCGAGCCTGCTATGGTTTGCATTTTTGCATGTGTTGCATTAGGCAATTCTGTGTATCTAGGATCATGCATGGATTTCTAATGAGTTTCTGTTTTTGGCTTGGAGTACTCGGTGAGTTTTTATGCTTTAGCATCCTTGCATGCGTGTGAGTGACTGCCATGATAGCATGATTGCCATGAGGCTATGTGCTTATGTGATATAACTGCCTGAATGCCTGTGGGTGGAGGTTGGGTTATTTGGATTGGAACAATTCATCAAATGTTTGTTTTAAGCCCACTAGACAGTGGCAAAATCATGTTTTCTAAAGCCCACCCGAGGGTGGCAAAATCTGCATCTTAAGCCTACCTGCGGGTAGCAAACCATCTTTCAAAAACAAACATGAAATGTTTTGTTCCAATTCAGGCGACCCAGTCTATACTTGTATGCTGTGCGCATCACATAGTAAATCTAGGCTAATAACCGGAATAAGAACGCACAATGTTTTCAAAATAAGATATCATGGTTAGTAGAGGCCGGTCTTTGACCGGGCGAGCGGGGGTGCTCACGAAGTGACCTTCCCCAATCGTACCCAAGTTCCCGAGCCGAGGCAACTTTGGTGATGACGGACACGTGGCCTTCGGCACCGAGTCAGGGTTTCCTAAATTTCCCATTAAAAAAAACATTTAGGTGGCGACTCTGTATCTGGCAAAGCAGTCCATGTTTGGCACTACTTTTCAAAAAATATGTTTTCAAAATCGATTTGCTGGATTTGGACTCTTTGGTTCAAGATTAAGAACTGTGACATTTGAGTCCTTGAACTGTAGTGACCCCAATATGAACGGAACGGGACTTAACCCTCCCGGGGCGTTCGGGGACGTCTACACGGCCTCAGGCGCAATCCTGCGACATCAACATCATAAACATAATGGCTATAAGCCTTTAATCCTGCAACATAAACATCATAAACATAATGACTATAAGCCTTTGAAACATGTGGCACGAGGCCCTTGAAACATGTGGCATAAAGCCCTTGTAACATATGGCATTAAGCCCTTGCATACTTGAAAGTTGGCATTAAGCCCTTGCATACTTTTATGAACTCAAGCGGTGACTCACACGGACTCTAGAGGTGGCTCACATCGTAGCACTTAGTTCCGTGTAGCACTTTGTTTCATAACTTATCAACATGAAGATATGCCATTCGTCCCATTACTTTCTTACATGGTGTTTCCTTCGTTTCATTATTTCTTTATATAATTAACTTCATTCATGTAGAAACATGGGAATCATACATTAATGCTGAGTGGCCTTAGGCCAGAGTCTTACCAAATGGAAGGATTTCATCTTCTCTATATCTTTATTTTCATACATTAAAACATGAACATAGTTACATATCGTACATGAACAAAATGCTAATGACATTCATTAGCTATATATGAAGTGTATAATAGTATTACTACTCACTGGGTTGAGATGACATGTTGCTTCCTCCTGGAGTGTGCCCTGCACACAGTCAATGCACATTAGTTCCTTTTCTTTCTTAACTCATTTTCTGAATCTTTACACTTTGCATGAATTTACAATCATCTTAAAATCATTAGAAAAATATTCTAAAAATACCAGAGAGTCAAGCACGCAAAACTGAACAAACACTTTTTTTTTTCCCTGAAAATGAGTCCCCCGCTCGAGCGCAACTTTGGCCGCTCGAGCGGACTGTACAATTCACAAAAACTGCTGGGAGGTCGATTTTCCCGCTCGAGCGGCCATGACTTCCGCTCGAGCGGCCGTGGCCCTGTTTTGGGGCAGCTCGATTTCAACCTAACACTTAGCATCACCACCCCATTTTACATGCAATTCACTATGAAATTAGAGCAATATATGGACCCAACTTCACTATAACATGAATTATCATCTGCACATCACAAGTAACATAATTAAAGCTTGATCAAGTCACCATTCTTTCCAATTTCAACCTTTAATTTAAATTCCTTTTGTTCATAAACATAACACACTATAGTATGACATAAAAAACCAAGAAAGGAAGTATAAATTCCACCATAGCATGCACTAAATCTTGAGTACCATAAAATACACATAAGTAGAAGCTTATTCAAGTTACAACCTTCTAAATGCCATCTTTTATTCAAGTTCTTCATGTTTATTCAATTATCAAACATTACACAAATATTCTTTCATGGATTTAACATGAGAAACAAGGATTGAGGTATATATTTCATATCAAAGCAACCAATTGATGAATAACCCTTTAAATCAAACATAAATTATGAAGAATTCTCCATTACAACCCTAAATCATCAAACATAAATTATGATAAACCCTTCTATCCAATTGAAAGGAGAATTCTCTTGTACAACCAATTTAACATACCTTGAGCTTTAAAAATTGCAAGGATCCTCCTAATTTAATCTCTATTCCCTTCCTTGTTGCCTTGCCTTTGTTTCCCCTTTTTCCCTCTTTCATTTTTCCTCTCCAGGAAATATCTCAAGTCCTTGATTAAGCTTAAGAAGACTTGGTCTTTTAACAATTTATATATAAAGGCATATAAGACAAAATTTAATCGTTTAATCATTCCGAAATTGAAATTTCATAAACATACTTAATATTACTTAAAAATTATGCTGATCACAGATATATAGTCAATTTCAGATAATTAAGCCGTTAAGGCTTCCAATTTCTGATCCAAGCGTGTTAATGGTGACAGATAGTTTTCTCGTGAAACAGATAGGCATCCATCAACATGAATTACACTACTAAACCGTAATTTTTCATGGAATTTTTACAGTAAACATTTAAAAGCATAAACCAATGACTGAAAATATATCAGAAATCATGTGCGAGGGTCGGGTTATTACACAACTCTTAACTAATTTAAACAAATTAACTAAGCTACGAAACTAAAGAGGCCGCCGCAGCTCCGCCTCGGAATGATTGAATGATGCACGCTCGATCGCCTCGCTTGGAAACCCGTTGCCATGCCACATGTTGCCTCTGTTTGCACTGTTCTACACCTCTAAAAACTGCACAAGTCCCAAGGATGCTTCCGAACCACTCCCTGAGCACTGTGGGATGTCACCGACCAAAATATAGGAACATCGGCCATGTGGAATTGGTCATCGACCATTTGTGAGGATCTCGGCCAACAATGTTTAGTTGATCGGCACTGAAGATGGCCGGCCGGCCATATCTTCCTGCAGAATGCTGTTTTACTGCAGCAGAGGACAAACAGAGCATGGCAATGCATTTTCAAGGCAATGTGTGCACAAACACCCTCCCTATCATGTCATGAACTCAAGGAAGTGTAGTGCTCGATCCTCGGGCCATCAATCACGTATGTCGATGCATGATGGCCAAAGGAGCCAAGTGTGCGATTCAACATGGAATGAATGCACAAAAACACATGAATGCCTAGAACTCTATCATGTTGGATTAAGAGTGTCGGTGACCGAGGATTGAGGCACGTTTCGTCACTTCAAGTACGAACGTCCCTCGGTCTTCGTGTTTGGTTTGACACCCCAAACCAAACACAATGTAATGCAATGCAACATGTAAAAGCTATGCAATGTAACATAAGTATGCCAAATGCAATATGCCTCAAACATGCACACAAGGTCAAGGTAACAAGCATGCCAAATGCAATGCAACCTAAGTAAGCATGTGACAAAATGCAAGCTAGCAAGCATGCAAAATGCAACCTAAACATACAAACATGCATGGCATGCAAAGATGGACAAGCATGCAACAACACGCAAACTAGCAAGCATGGAACAACATGCAACATCTCAAGCATGCAACAACATGCGAAGATCATGCAAGATGGACTTAAACTAAAATGGGCAGACCTCAGTCAAGCCCAAATCAGTGGCCATAAGTGCTAAGAAATGATGGTCTAATAGTATATGCAAGCATGCTAGTCAATTGGTTCACAAACCAAGCATGGAAGCACCAACTCTCAAGAGCATGGAAAAGGTACAAAATGTGAGAGTATGGCAGTGAAACAGGCTCTGAAATCATGCAAGGAATGATGCCAAATCATGCACATATGATAAACATAGCATGCTAATGGACTCAAAGCTTAAAACTAGCCAAGGAACTTAAACCATGGCCATGCAAAGCAAGCCCGAAATGGGCAAGGGCAATCAAAATAGTCCCAAGGTAGGTCAAGATGGGCCAAAAACAAGCTTGAACCTAGCCCACACAAGCTAGAACAAGGGTCCAACAGGCATGAGGCATGCAAAGCTGACAACGAAGATTATACTACACCTATTACAACCAAACATGGCATGACTTAACCAATAAAAATCAGAGCTATGGCATGTCAAAATAAGCCCCAAAACCCACTTAGATGGCATCCCAAATGCCTAAGTATGGTGGCATGCACAAAGACCCAACCTTAAGGCATATGACACCAACTCTTCAAAGCTTTGAAAGGATGGCAAATGCAAGTATATGAGCATGAAACATGGACTGAAATAACATATGAGATGATGCCAAATCATGAAAAAGGTCCAAGTAGTGCATGCTAATGACTTGGACCCTCAAAACTAACAAGCTAGAATGTATGGTAGCTATACAAAGTAATACATGTATGATCAAAACAACATGAAACAGAGCTTTAACATGCTGAAATATGAACAAAAGCTCCTTTTGGGTCGAGTCAAAATCATGCTAAAACCATAGCTTAAAGCACAAAGCATGTTAAGTCAATAGAGAGGATTACACTACAAGTGTATGGTGAATGCAAGAGACTAGTAAACCAACCTAGAACAGAGGTATATCACGACCAAATGACACCAAATACTTGCTGAAATGAAGTCAAAACATGCTAAGCAAACATGCTACCATTATGAGCCAATAACACAAGCATATGAGACACAAAGAGAGGGGGGTGTCCCTCTCCTATACAAGACTCTAAAACTACCTTTCCACCACTGAAAATCCTCTGGATTTCAGTGGTAGAAAGGTCAAGCCAAAGCAAGAACAAAGGCCAAAAAGGATGACCAAAAATAATGCCAAACAAGGCCTAAGAGGGGGTAGACAACCCCCAACCCAAAAGAGACCTTAAACAATCATCTTAAGCATATAAAAACAGAACTTTTTTCAGTTTATAGCTAAGCTTGAAACAAAATGCAAATAGGCCTAAAAGCTTAAGCCAAAATAGGGAAACAAAAGGTTAGTTGCTCACCCTTGAAGAACACCTTCAAGAACACAACTCCAGCCACTCCCTTGGATCAAAACCAACCCAAGAACTCTGAAACCAACTTCCTAGTGCCTCAGTAGCCAAAGGAAGCTATTCTACTAGGTGCTCTAGTGCAAAAGTATGAACAAAATACACCTTTAAGGCACCAACACACACAAATATAGAGGGAGAGGGAGAGATATAGAGAGAGAGGGATATATGAACTCTATATCTATTTTGCTGAACCTCTTAAAAGGGAGGGGAGGCTCCCCTCGTATAGCAAATCAAATTCAAAGCTTCTTAGAGAAGCTAAGCTTTGGTTCAAATCCCTCCATACACATGTATGGAGGGGAGAGTCTGCGCTCACCAGCTGGCACAGCTAGCATGCACAATGCCTGAAAAAGGCAAAGAAAAGTCCTCGGCCAGAAAATATGGCCGATCGACCAAAATAAGTGCCACCGACCAACAAAAGTGTCAATCGGCCAACATTTATGGCCGATGTAAAGGAAGCAAGGCCGATGGCATCATGCCATAGCCGATGGGGTGTGGGGATGGCCAACAAGCCACCCTCTTCCCTCAGAAGCAAAACCACAAGTCCTTGGTCCACAACCAAGCACAAAACAGACAAGTTGAGAGATCCTAGGGCAAGGCACGTAGCCGAGACCTTCGGGAACTCAAAACGAACACGAACATGGATGATCATCGAGTGTTCAAACGATGACGTCCAAGTCTTGAGGACGGTCAAAAATGGGGTGTCTACAATCACCTCCTTCTTGAAGTGGGAACCATTATCCTAAATAATCTCATTCGGGACCCCATAGCGACAGATGATGTTGTTCCTGATGAACTTAGCGACATGCGATGCCTTCAACACCGCGTAAGATTGGGCTTCAACCCACTTCATGAAGTAGTCTATCGCTACCAGAATGTACTCATGCCCATTTGACCCCTTCGGAGTGACAGCCCCAATTACATCAATCCCCCAGACTGAAAATGGCCATGGCGAAGTCATGTTGTACAGCTTCGACGGCGGAATGTTGATGCGGTTTGCACAGATCTGACATTTGTGGCATCGTCGAACAAAGCCAATACAATCCTCCTCCATGGTTGACTAGTAATAACCCTATCTAAGAATCTTCCGGGCTAGCATCACCCCGCTCATGTGCGCTCCGCACTCTCCTCCATGGATGGCCTCCATCAGGCGCTTGGATTCTTCAACATCAACACACAGCTTATGCATCCCGAGATGACCCCTCTTGTACAGTTTACCCCCGCAGACGATGAACTGACCAGCCATTCTTCGAATTGCCCTCTTGTTTTTGGCATTTGCCCCTGGTGGATACACCTCCTTTTCCAAGAAGTTCCAGATGTCGTAATACCAGGGATTCTCATCTTGTACCTCATCTATGGCAGTAATCAGCTCGTAGGTCGGCACGAATTTCTGTTCAATGATGATCGGACGCATCCAGACTCCGAAAGGCATGTCTATCATAGAAGATAGAGTTGCTAATGAATTAGCGAACCTGTTGTTCTCTCTTAACAGATGAGCGAAATTTAGTTTCTCAAACCGAGGAATTAGAACGTCCGAGGTCTAGTGATAGATTCTCATCTTTTCTTCTTTAACTTTCCAATCTCCTTTAGCTTGAGATACAACAAGGTTCGAGTCCCCGATTACATCCAACCATTTTGCCCCTAGTTACAGGGCGCTTCTAGTCCAGCAATACATGCCTCATATTCTACCTCATTGTTCGATACTTTGAACTGGAGTTTGAATGCTAAAGGTATGTGGGAATTGTCGGGTGCTATCAGCAACACCCTTATCCCATACTCGTGCTAGTTTGACGCTTCGTCAAAGTACATCGTCCAGGTCTCTTCTTCGACATGCAGAATGGCCTCGTCTGGGAACAGATATTCAACCGCTTCATCCCCTTCAACTGGGTGGTTGGCTAGGAACTCCGCTACCTCTCTCCCTTTCACTGACTTGCGCGTTATGTACTTCAGATCAAATTCGGAAAGCAAAAGCAACCAACGGGCTAGCCTACCCGTAAGTGCCAATTTCTTGAAGAGATATTTGATGGGATCTAATCTCGAAACCAGTATTACAGAGTGAGCTAACAGGTAATGCCTCAGCTTCCCGGTAGCCTATACCAAGGCCAGACAAGCCTTCTCCAATGGAGTGTAGCGGGTCTCGTAATCCAGCATTTTCTTGCTCAGGTAGTAAATAGCCTTCTCCACTTTGTCCTTAGACTCCTGTGCAATCATGCAGCCCATTGTCATTTCAGTCACTGATAGGTACAAAATCAACAGTTTCCCCGGCTCAGGCAGTGACAACACAGGTGGGTTCTGTAAATATTGCTTGATCTGCTCGAAAGCAACTTGGCATCGGTCGTCCCATTAGAACTTCTTTCCTTTCTTCAGGAGACCAAACAGTGGTTCACAAGTCAAGGTTAATTTTGCAATAAACCGTCTTATGAATTGCACTTTACCCAAAAAGCCTCGCACCTCCTTTTCAGTCCTCGGTAGTGGCATTTCTAAGATGGCCTTGATTTTAGAAGGATCAATCTCGATTCCTCTCTGTGTGATCAAGAACCCCAGCATTTTCCCTGCTATAACACCAAATGTACATTTCTGAGGATTCAACCGCAACCGATACTCTCTGATCCGTTGGAAGAATTTCTGCAAGGCAGTGTAGTGGCCCTCTCTTTCCTTGGACTTGACAATCATGTCATCCACGTACACCTCAACCTCCTTATGGATCATATCATGCAAGATTGTGGTCGCAGCCCGTTGATACGTAGCCCCAGCATTCTTCAGCCCAAATAGCATCACCCTATAACAATAGGTTCCCCACGGGGTGGTGAAAGCAGTCTTCTCCCTATCTTCGGGTGCCATCAAAATCTGATTGTAGCCTGAAAACCCATCCATGAACGGGAGCAGCGCATGCCTAGCAGTGAAGTCCACTAATTCGTCGATATGCGGCAGAGGAAAGTTGTCCTTTAGACTGGCTTTGTTCAAATCCCTGAAGTCCACACATACCCGAATTTTGCCGTCATTCTTCGGCACCGGAACTATATTGGCCAACCAAGTAGGGTATTCAGATACCAACAGGAACCCTGCGTCAATCTACTTGGTGACGTCTTTTTTGATTTTCAGAGCCCAGTCCGGACGGATCCTTTGGAGCTTCTACTTAACATGTCGGGCCTCTGGGTCAAGAGGGATCCGGTGCTGTACAATCTCAAGATCGATTCCAGGCATGTCTTCGTAGAACCACGCGAAAACATCTTTGAAATCTTTTAATAAAGCGACTAAGCGCTCGCGCTCCTCTGAAGACAACGTGGACCCGATTTGGACCAGCCGAGGGTCCTTCTTAGTACCAACATTAATTGTGGTGATTTCATCAACCAACTGTTTTACAAACCTCTCCTGCTCTTGATCAATCAAACGTTGTAAAACCGGAGGAATTTCTTCCTCGTCGTTTTCATCAAAGTTTTGAAAGTCTTGATTAATGCAAAAAATTAAAAGCACAGAAAAGTACTCGGAAGCCACAGCCATACCATTCTCATTAATAACATCCAGTCCACCTGATTCCTCTGTTATAACAGACTCAAAGGAAAAAGAAAATGACAACCTGGACAAGACAGTGGCATCCAGGTTGTCACCCCCAAGAATACCGGACTCAGACTCAGACGAGCTGGAACCTGATTCCGACTCCACAGACTCGGTGGAATCAAATTCTGGCTCACTACCTGACCCGGTGGTGCTCGATAAAAAGCCCTCATCGTATTGCCAGATGAGGGAGGGTGCGATGGATGCATCAAGAATGTTTAAAGATGGGCCCACAGCCGCTTCATTCCCGATCATGGAAACTGAGAAGTTATCCCCCAAGCACTCCGGTATGATCTGAGGATCTGTGAGGAGACAAGCCATTGCTACCCCCATCTCAATTTCTATGCTCTCGGAATCCTCCTCCTTGCACTGCTCAGCCTCAGCTGATGGGTCTGTCTGCTCCTTGGCAACGCCATCCCCAGACAATTGCAAGTCAAAGAAAATCTCAAACCCCAGCAAGCGCCGCCTCTCTGCATTTAGTCATGGCTCTGGGAAGCAGCAGAACGGGAAGTCTTCCCCCTCCCGGACAAAGCGTCCGTTCAGGGTCCCCTGGATAGGTCGGTGCACCAACTCATAATGCTTCTCGGCCTACTTGGCTCTGGCTCTTCCGGCCATCTCTTTTCCTTTCCTCGCCCAATCCTCTTTGGTAGGCAGATAACCTAAGCCAAAGGTATATGGGTTGTGCGGCACTTCGGCCGATGCTGCAACGCCCTTCCGGCCACTAAAGCCTAATCCCATCCCGGGGATGTGCCGGAGCTTGTTCATAAGGTAGACAGACTGTGCACTGACGTATAGCCCCTCATTAACAGCTAGGATATTCTATACAACCCGGGCCTCAGCTAGGGTGAATCCTGACAGAAATAAATCCTCTGCGCCATGCTCAATCTCCAGGACTAGTGTAGAAACCTCTGGCAGTGGATGTATTGAAGAATTCCCAAAAATTATTGCCACCCCCTTCTCGTGGGGGTACTTCAGCATTTGGTGCAGGGTGGAAGAGACAGCCTTCACCTGGTGTAGCCACGGCCGTCCCAGGAGTAGATTGAAGGTTGCCGGGACATCCAAGACATGAAAGTCAATATCCTGTTGCCCCGGACCAACCTGAGTCCGAATCTGTACCGTCCCCATCACCTCTCGGCTGGTGTTATCATAGGCCCGTATCACCTAGGCAGTAGGCACAAAATCTGCAAGCTTCAACCCGATAGCATATGCCATTCTCGACGAACACACATTGATAGCAGATCATGTGTCAACAAGGACCACCGGTATCCATTTCTCTCTACACTCGACAGAGATATAGAGCGGTTTGTTATGATCCGAGGCCTCAGGCGGTAGTTCCTTGTCAGTGAAGGTCAATGTCGGGGAAGCTCCTCCCGTGAAAACCAACCCTACCAACTGCTCAGGAGTTGTATCAATTGAAAGTTTACCTCTGTCCATTGCAGAAAGGACAGCTTGTCTATGAACTCTTGAGGCCATAAGCAGTCCCCAGATGGAGATGTCTGCTTGAATTTTCTTAAGCTGTTTTAGTACAGCCTCCTCCTCCTCCTCCAACAGCTCTTCTTTCTGCCTCTCCGCTTCTTTGTCCTTCCCGGACGCCTCTAGTTGATCCAAGTTGAAGTACCGCCCACTTCTAGTCATATGGTCAACCTCCTCAATGTACCAGGTGTCATCTGGTTGGTTTCGCCCCCAGTCCTCATCGGTGTGGGCAAGACGTAAGTCGTCATCTTCCCACCACATCTCGTCAGCAACCGACAGACAGCTGTCCGGTCCCGTTGCAACTGTTTCTGTGCTCACAGCACATTTCGTCCCTGCAGGGGCTTTGCCCTTCCTAACCCTCTCGAGATCCTCGATCGTTTCTTGCTCAAGCCGCTTCAATGCAGCCTCCTGTTCAGTATCTTCTGTACTCAAACTACCCGGATCCCGAGCAAAATTCTTAACACCGGTCCTCTCCGGCAATTCTTTCTAATTCTCGGCCATTCCAGCCACTACTGATGTTCTCATTCTTGACGGTCTCTGTTCTGGCTGAGGCTGCTCAACGACATCTGGCTGGTCACTGAGCCACCCAGTATTCTCTGCCGATCCATCCAAGTCGAACCAGTTGATGTCCACATCCCCTGAGTCCTGCTCTTCAAAGAACTGCAGATTTGTAATGTCCTCTTCCAGCTCTGCTAGGTCATCTAGCCCCTGACTAGGTCCATCCTCCCGAACTACACTGATCTCTGCCCTAACTGGAAATTCTACCCTCGGCTTAGCCTGGTTTGTTGATGTGATGTAACCACTCGGATTGTACGCAAAGCTCGCAGACCCCTCAGGCCTTGAATCATCATTCCCATCTGCCTTCAAAGTCATCCCAGTTTTGTCTTCGGCAGTCACCACCACCGGTTCAGGTTGGGTTTGGGAGGTGCTCAACATGCACAAGTCCATGCTGTCTGGGATGAACACCTCAGGCTTGGGTAAGTAAGAGGGTGTGATGTATATGCTCGGGTCATATGGAATGGCCGCAGTTTGGATCAGGTTGATGCGTTTGGGTGGTGGAGCTTGGTTATGTGGTGGAAGTGGGTTGGTGGTGACGTTTGGCTTCTCTGGAGGCACGATCACCCTGTTGTCAATGAGATCTTGAATCTCATGACGCAGTCTATAGCACTGGTCGGTGTCTTGACCATGCTGTTGGTGAAAGGTACAGTATTTAGCCAGGTTATGCGAAAAAGGGAGTTTGTCTAGTAATGGCCGCGGCTCCAGGGGCTTCAAGTGCCCTTTCTTGATCAAAACCCCCAGAGCTTTGGACAAAGACATGTACAGTGGAGAAAAGGTTCTCTGGCCTCGGGGTGGATATCTGGTTGTTTGTGAGCTGGTTCCGGACGCGCCGGTGAAGGGTGTAGCAGTAAGTGTTTTTGGAGTGGTGGTGGTGACCATGCCCACATCGGAAGTTCTGGCAGCTGCAGCACTACTCGTGCCTGCATTCGAACTGCGTGTAAATGCCCGCTTAGGCTACTCTCTCTCGTGGTCAATCAGACCCTGCTTCATGGCATCCTCAATCTGTACCCCAATCTCGTGTAAATCCGCAAAGGTGGGAAGGGGTAAGACGATCATCTTTTGCATCAGTTTGGGTTGGAGATTGCGCATAATCATCCATATCTAATCCTTATCAACCGGCCTGGTGGTCATCATAGAAGCTTTTGCCCTCCAATGGGTTACAAAGTCAAAGAAGCCCTCTTCCGGCTCCTATCTGGTTGTCTCGAGATCACAATTTGTGATCTCGATCTGCGTATTATAGAAGTATTGAGCTACAAAGGCCTCAGCCATCTCCTTCCAGCTTCTCTTGACAGAGTCCTCCAGCTTTGCGTACCAAATAGCTGCAACACCCGGCAGGGTCCGGCTGAAGAGGGAAAGCTTTTGCAATCTGGAGAGGCCCATTGGCCTTAGGATATCCAAGATCAATCGCAGATGTACCATGGGGTCCACAGAACCATCAAAACGGTCTATATGCGGCACCTTGAACCGGTCCGGCAGA
The DNA here is from genome assembly GCA_030407325.1 of Camellia japonica. NCBI lineage: Eukaryota > Viridiplantae > Streptophyta > Magnoliopsida > Ericales > Theaceae > Camellia > Camellia japonica. The sequence continues at coordinate 150,777,593 of JAPPVO010000059.1, forward strand.
GTCACTGCCGAATCGGTGTATCCATCCTCTATATCCGGAATGGAATTGACGCCTTGAGCCCTCTTGAATAGCTTCTCAAGCTTACTGACCTTCAGTGCGGTTGGGTCCATCTCAGATTCAAACAGTGTATTTGTTGAGAAGGCCGGTGTCTTTGAAATCTGTGGTCGAACTGGTGACGGGACTGGCCTTGTTGGAGTGTCCGTATCTTCCTGGATGTTTGTAGTATCCTCGAGTGTTGGAACTCTAGGTGGGGGTGGGGCTGGATACGAAGCAGATGCTCTGGCTTGCTATGGTTATTGCTGTTGCTGAAGCTTGGCAATCAGTTCTATCTATTGAGCCACAACCTCTGCCTGACGCGTGGCAAATTCTGCCTGGCGGGCAACATCCCGCTGCATGGCCTGCATGGTTTCTTGGAGTTGACGCATCATGTCCTCCATACCTGCCATAAGGTGCTGATCTAACTGAACAATAGATGTATCTCTCTCTGCGGTAGAAATGAAAACCTCAGCCCGACTACTCACCGGCGGGGTGGATAAAGACCACTGATCTGGTAACCGCTGTACTGATGAACTGCGCCTAACTGACCTCCGTCTAGTAACCGGGGGTAATGACACAAACACTGGTTGTCTGTCAACTAGATCCTCAGATCGGGAAAGCCTTCGGCCTCTGGTCCAGAGTGCTTAGGGAATATCTACCTGGTCGGAAGCAATGATGCTAAACTACCTTGCAAAAAGATAAATAAAGCATAATAAGGAAACAAACAACCAGAAAAATGGACAGCACTTCGGCTTAAAATAAAAACAACACACAGTTGGCATTGTAAGCTGAACACACTGTTCTCAACACTGATCACTGCCTCCAAATCACTGCCTCAAATCTGATACCCTCAGGTAAAACTGATTCCCCCAAATACTGATGCCCGTAGGCCTGATACCCAGACTTGCAAACTGATACATACATTCCCTGTAGAGATACACTCTAAAAGCACATAGTAAACAAGTGAGAGCCAAAACACGCCTACGGAGGGGTAGGGTTTCCCTGTCCTATCTTGTCAGGAGCTGGGGTTTCACTACGCACACAGCGGTTTCAAACAACCTACAATCAGGTAAGCAACCTGTCTTAGTTTGGAATGGTCATTATGGATTCTGATATGCAACTAGGTCGAATGGTCAAAAAGGTTGCCTCGGTAACAACCGAGGTTTGTGTTCCCATCGTGGCAGAGCCTGTAACCGGTCAGCCTTATGGCACGCTTTTCCAAGGAAGCCTCCGGCAAACTGTTCTGGAATAGCAGACGGCAAACACTATGACTTAGGCGCACCAACGCAAATGCAATGCAAAGAAACACATAAGTGTAAACAAAACAACATATCATAAGTTCGAGTCAAGTCCTCTAAATCCCCAGCAGAGTCGCCAGAAACTGTAGACCGCCCGAAACTCCGCTCCGCACGCGAGGGCGCGAATTGTGGTTCTAGCTACTACAGTTCAGACTCCTGTCACGGTTCTGAATCTAATCTCACAAAGTACAATGTAAGACTAATAAATCACCAAAGAGTCCAAATCCGGCAAATAATTTTGGAAAATCAGATTTTGAATCAAAAAGCGCCAAACATGGATTGCTTTGCCAGATTTTGGAGTCGCCACCTAAATATTTTGTTTTGGGAAATTTAGGAAACCCTGACTCATGCCTAAGGCCACGTGTCCGTCATCACCAAAGTTGTCTCGGCTCGGGAACTTGGGTACGAGAGGGGAAGGTCCTGAAATGAGCACCCCCGCTCGCCCGATCAAAGATCGGCCTTTACTAAGCATGATATGTTATTTTTGAAAACACATGTGTCCTTATTCCGGTTATTTAGCTAGCTTACTATGTGATGCGCACAGCATACGAGTATTGACTAAATCACTCGATTTGGAACAAAACATCTCATGTTTGTTTTTCGAAAATGGTTTGAAGTTACTACTCGCAAGTAGGCTAAGTCGCGTATTTGCCACCCTCAAGTGGGCTTAAAACATAATGATTTGCCACTTCAAGTGGGCTTAAAACTTGCATTTTGATGAATTGCTCCAATTCAAGCAATGAAGCCTTCATCCACAAGCATTCATGCAGTTAAACATATAAGCACATAGCCTCATGGCAAGCATGCTATCATGGCAGTCACTTACACACATGCAAGGATGCTAAAGCATAAACACTCACAGTGTACTCCGAGCCAAAACAGAAGCTAGTTAGTAATCAATGCATGATCCTAGCTATGTCAACGATGCCTAATGCAACACATGCAAAATGCAACTAAGATAGGCTCGACTATTCTAAGATGTTATGTGAATGCAACTAGGTAACATGTATTCAAATTGGTATTGAAATACAATACAGTTTGTATGATGCGCCGAGCCAGGTGCATGCAAGACAGATGAATGAATGCAAACATGTGAAGCATAAGTATGCTAATTGAAACATGCCCTAAAACTAACCATCAAAAGCTGATAAGTAAAAGGGAGAAAGAAATGGGGTTCAAAGACATGCATCACACACACGCACACTTATTACAAATTTTTCCTTCTCGACGGAGGGTCCGAATAATAAGCTAACTAGCTACTCTAAGCTAAGCTAAGCAACTAATCTAATTAAGCCAATTAGACTAGTTATTACACAACAAATTGAATAACTAGCTACAACTAATTATTACAAACCAAAACTAATTAACTAACAAGTTAACTAATTATTACAAAACAAATCGATTAGCTAAGCATGTCAACTAATTAAGTACAAAATCAAAGCATTAGCTATCTAAGCAAAGCAGCTAAGTAAAGCAGTAAGAAGAGGTCCCCGAGGCGAGGGGTGCATGCATGCTCGGTCGCCTCGTTCAGAAATCCATTACTATGCCCCATCTTGCCTCTGTTTGCATTTGATCTTAGAACACTGTACAAACTTCCAGATAGCTTCTACTCCAAATGGAGACCTCCAGAAGGGCTGCCGACCAGAAAAGGGTGGTGTAGACCACCTGTAGACCACCTAAACATGCTGCAGACCAGAAAAAGTGGTCGGCCAGCTACTTTTTCTGGTCTGCCGACCAGAAAATTCTACCAAGCTCCAGTTTGCTGCAACAGAGAACAAGAAGGGGCACGACAGTGTATTTTGCAAGATATGTGTGCACAACCATCCTCCCTATCATTTCTTAAGCTCAAGGGAGTGCGGTTCTTGACTCTCGGGCCACCAACCAAGCATCGCAATGCACGATGGCCGAGAAGCAAAGATTGCACAAATCAATGTCAATGAATGCACAAATAACACATAAGGGCCTTAACCTCTATCATGCTTGATAAAGAGGGCCGGCGACCGAGAAATGAGGCACGTTTCATCACTTTAAGCATGAAGCGTCCCTCATTTCTCGTGTTTGGATTAGCACTCTATCCAAACACAATGCAATGCATCATGATCAACCTATCAATGCTAATGGCATGCAAACACAATGCAATGCCACATGATTAACCTATCAATGCTAATGGCATGCAAACACAATGCAATGCAACAACATGCAAACAGCATGCAATGCAACAAAATGCAAACACAATGCAATGTAACAACATGCAAACAACATGCTCTTCTATGAATGCTAGAATGGTATGCACGAGTTTCCAACATATGAACAATGCATGCATGGCAAGTTTAGAAGCCTAAGGCATCAAAGCTAGGAAAGAACATCTCACAAGAGGCATGCAATACAATGCTCAATGGACTTAAACCAAATATGGACAGACCTAAATCATGCCAAAACAGTGGCCAAAATACTTTGAAATGATGGCATGAAAAGCAAGATAATGCATGCTCATGCATTGGCCCATCAACTAAGCATATGAGCATAACTCTCAAACATGATTAAGAAGTGACAAATGTGGAAGTGTGACAACACTATATGCTCTAAAATCGGGTGGGAAATGATGCCAAATCATCCAAACAACACAAGTATAGCATACAAGAGGGCCTAAGGCACAAGGCAACTAAAGGGACTACACAAGAGGCATGCAATACATGGCACAAATGATTGAACCAGCCATAGACAGAGCTCAAATAGGTCAAAACAAATACCAAAACATGCTGAGATGGAAGATCAAAAGCCTAGGCATGCATGCACACAAGTTAGGCCATAAGCGAGGCACAAAGGCATAACCCTTAAAAGCACTCAAAAAGTGAGAGAAGCGAGAACATGGCAATACTATATGCTCTGAAATATCATGTTAAATGATGCCAAACCATGCACATGTCACAAATGAAACATGCTAGGAGGCTCAAAGCTTGAAACTAGCATAGGCACTTGCACTATAGCTATGCAATACATGAACCATATGGCCAAGACAATCCAAAACAGTCCTAGAGCATGTCAAAACAATGCTAAAACATGTATGGATTATAGCCAAAACAAGCTAGCATGAAGGCATGAAGCATGGAGCATGCTGGTGACTTGGAAACTCAAAGCTAGTGAGCTAGAATGCACTATGACTATACAAAGAAAGGCATGCATGACCAAAATAACTTAAAACAGAGCTTAAGCATGGCAAAACATGGGTAAAAGCTTCCTGGAGTGGAGCCAAAAACATGCTAGAATGATGGTCCAACGCATGATGCGTGTTAGGCTAGCGAGTGGAATTGCAATTACAAGTGCAAGGAGCATGCAAGAGGTAATCAAACCAACCTAAAAAAGAGTTAAGGCATGCTAAAATAACACCAAAAACTTGCTGAGATAGGACCAAAACATGCTAGAAAGATGAGCTATCAACATAAGCATGTAAGGCTAGTATGCAAAATTTACACTACAAGTGTAACAAGCAAGCAACCAATGATCAATCCAACCCAAAATAGAGCTATGCCATGCTGAAATAATGCCTAAGACATGCTAAGATGGAGCCAAAACATTCTAGAAAGACATGCTCAAACATGAGGCCAACAAGGCAAGCAACCAAGACACAAGGAGAGGGGATGTCCCCCTCCTATTTGGGACCCCAAAACACACTTTCCACCACTGAAATTCCTCTGAGTTTCAGTGGTGAGAAGGCCAAAAAGAGGTGGTCCCAATAGCTTAAAAGGATAGCTAAAAATAAGGCAAAATGAGGCACAAAATGGGGTAGAACACCCCCAACACCAAAGAGGCCTTAAACAACCTTTCTTAACACTTAAAATTAGAAATTTTTGTAGTATAAAGTTAAGCCTAAAACATCATGCAAATAGGGCCAAAGACTTAAGCAAAAACAAAGCTTTAGAGAGGATAGAGTCTCACCCTTGAAGAAACACAGCAAATCAGTAACTTCTGATGCAAAACCAAGCCTTTGAGCTTCAAACAAACCTTCAAGAACCTCAGCTCAAGAATGAAGGTGTTTCACTATGTGTTTGTGTGCAAAAGTGTGAAGAAATGGCACTTTTAAGCACAAATATGTAGAGAAATGATGAAGTATAGAGATAGATGATATGTATAGCCCTCAGCCAATTTTCTCAACCTAAAGCAAGAGGGAGGAGGCTCCCTTATATAGAAATCCATGCTCCAAGCTTGTTTGACAAGCTAGAGGCTCCAAGCAATCCCTCCATACACGTGTATGGAGAATGCTTTATGTGCCCAACAGTTGGCACAGCTGGCAAGAAAATATCTGCAAAAAAATGCAGAAAAGGTGCCGACTAGTTGAGGTGGTCCGCCGACCACTCCCACTAGTCGACCGACCAGAAAAAGTGGTCTGCAAGGAGACAAAGTGGTCGGCAAGGGGGAGAGGTGGTCTGCACAAAGAAAGGAAGGTGGTGGCATGGCTGCCGACCACTTTAGGTGGTCCACAGACCACCAACCCTTGCTGGCCGACCAGGAAACTGGCTGGCAGGGAAGAAAAGTGGTCTACAGGGGGAGAAACTCGTCTACACCCCCTGTTCCACCCTCTAAGCAAAGGAAAACAAGGTTTGGTTCAAAACCAAACCAAAAAGAAAGCAAGACAAAAGTCCGCGGGGCAAGGCACGCAGCCGGAAGCCCCGAAAACAAGTCTACGGACACAAAAAGAGGTCTACGAGAGGGAAAGGTGGTCTACAGCCACAAAAAGTGGTCTACAGACCTCTGTTTCCCTCTAGGCAAAGGCAACAAGGCATGGTCCAAAAACCAAGCCAAGAGGAGAACATTAAGAGGTCCGAGACAAGGCGCTCGCCGAAGGCTCCGGAAACCGGAAACTAGCCTACAAGAGGGAAAAGTAGTCTATGACTACAAAAAGTGGCCTACATGCCTCCCTCTTCCTCCAGGCAAGGTCAACAAGGCATGGTCCACAAACCAAGCCAAAACACAAAGAGTTCAGAGGTCCAGAGGCAAGGTACTCAGCCGAAAACTCTGGAAACTCGAAACGAGCACAAACATGCGCAATCATCGAGCGCTCAAATGATGACGTCTGAATCTTAAGGTCGGTCAAAAATGGGGTGTCTGCAGTGTGTTGGACCGAGGTAAGCGATTCACCCATGCTTAGGCCCGAGTTAGTCCGTGAGACCACCGAGAAAGTAGCTCTTATACGAAAGAGGTTAGTTACGGCTCAAAGTCAACAAAAGAGTTATATCGACCGAAGGAAGAGACCTCTATCTTTTGATGTGGGTGATCATGTGTTTTTAAAAATATCGCCTAGAAGGGGATTAATGAGATTTGGGCAAAGTGAAAATTTGTCACCTAGATTCATTGGTCCCTTTGACATTATAAAACGGGTGGGAAACGCAGCCTATCGCCTTGTCTTGCCATAGCAATTATCCAGGGTACACGATGTGTTTCACATCTCCATGCTTTGCAAGTATGAGTCTGATCCTTCCCATGTCTTAGACTGGACAAACTTAGAGGTGGATGAGAACACTTCGCATGAAGAGAGACTGATGAAGATATTGGATACTCGAGAACAAGTCTTGAGAGGTAAAACCATTCCCTTAGTCAAAGTATCATGGCACCACCACGGGGTGGAAGAAGCTACCTGGGAACGAGAAGCTGAGGTCCGTGAGAAATACACAGATTTGTTTAATGATATGTAAACTTGTTTATTTGTTGTTTTCCGATAATATGTATTGTGATCTGTAGAGGAAAGTAATGGGAAAAAACTTAGATCTTCATGTCATTATTAGAATTCTGATTTAACTTCATTTTTGATCAGTGAGGTTGTGATGGTTGAAATTATTGTTAATATGTTATTCATCTTCCTTTCGGAATTGTTGGAGTTCTTTTGGCAAGAGTTACAAAAGTTCGGGGATGAAATTCTTTAAGGAGGGTAGGTTGTAACAATCAGTTATGGGGAACTGCTTGAGCGGTCAATCAGTCGCTCGAGTGGTGATGCAAAGCTTCTAGTATCTTGCGTAGTTGTAGGCGAGACCGCTCGAGCGGTCAAGTGGTTGCTCGAGCGAAGATGTGAGGCTCCTAGTATTTTCACTGTAGCTTTGCAAAACTTCTAGGACATTGTGTTCACCGCTCGAGCGGTGGAAAGATCGTTCGAGCAGTCTATTCGGGATAGCAGCGTTAAAACTCGAGCTAAACACATTTTGGGCTCACTTTTTCATACTCTTTCTCTCTCTAAAACCTTTTTTTGAAAACCTTAGCATTAAAACACTAGATTTCATTTATTTATAGCAAGGATCCATCCTTGTGCCTTTATCAAAGTTGTTAATCTCACCGAAAGCTACATTTTGAACCAATTAGAGCGTGTTATTTTGGAAGTTCATTCCTTGGGCCTTCATCTATTCACTCACAACCTTTGACGTAGGAATATCTTTACCCTTGTATAGCTATAATTTGGTTTAAATGTGTATAAAACTTATGGTATGGGTGGATAATTTGAAATGGGTGATATATATATATATATCTGTGTGTGTGTCTAAATGTGTATGTACATGTGGATTTTGTGATGATAGTGAGTCTTGTTGAAAATTGATGAACGATTGAGTATCTATTAATGGAAGATAGTGTAAAAAGACACAAATGAAGGAAAATTAATACTTAAGAGGAAAAGCTCCAAAATTTATTGTTCAACCCTAAAGGTTGTTCATGGAATATGACTTAAAAGGAAAGGAAATTGATTAGTTGATTTGAAGGGTTTTGAGATTCCTTGTAATATGATAAAGGTGTTAGCTTTGGAATGTGGCTTGTCGTGCTTTATGGCCTACCAGCGTGGGGAAAATTGAGGTGCCCACTTGCCTGGTCATGTGAAGACGACAAATGCGAAAATGTCTTGAGGTGCCCACTTGCCCAGTTATGTGAGAACAACAAATGTGGAAGGATTGAGGTGTCCACTGGCAATCTATATGAGGACAAAGAAATGTGGAATTGAATGTACAGTTGTGTGTTGTGCTATAAAATTGAAAACATTAAATCCACGGGTATTGGTAGTGATCATTCATATTTTAAATCAAATATTTATGTACTTGGTTAAATATATTCTCTACTAGGCAATTGTTCATTCCTATCTAATAACATTTTAGGACTCAATAAGCCACAACCCTGCCAATGAAGAAGAGGAAGACCATCCCTTTTAAACTTTAATTTTTGTGAACTTTGAAGTTGTAATTTAATTGTTGAACTTCTATATTATCATTTTGTGGAATTGTGTCTTTTTGTAGTAAATGGCTACATTGTATTGAGTAAACCCAAGGGATAATGGTTTTGTTTTCTCTAACTTATTGAACTGTGAACTGTAATATATAATTTTGTAAGTTGAAATCAATAGTTCAATGAGAAAGAGAAATATTGGAATTGACTTGTGTTGTTTGGAAATATGGAACTTGTTCTTAATGGTTGGTAAATTGAAATTATCTTTGAAGTGTTACAGGCACATTGATATATCGTTACTCTATTGGATGATACCACGTATAATGATTTGAATGGTTATTGCTAACACAAAGGATTGATGTGATTGGATATATGATTATTAAACAAATTGTTTTGATTATTGAAAAGTTATGTTTTATGAAATATTGTGGACTTCATTCATTAAATCCTTTATATTGATGTTACTCACTTGGCTCAAGCTCACCTCTCTTCCTTATATATATGTAGGTGAGCACATGGATCATCAGGTTTAGAGGTGCTTTGGGAATCCACCCTATGAGAAGCCGAATGTGAGGTGCCTCTGTGATGGGGTGTTGCTTGGTCTCTTAAGGAGCCAAGCTTTTGTCAACCTCTTGAATAGTCTTTTGTTTGTTTGTTTGTTTGTTTGTGTTTTTTTATTTTATTTTTATTTATTTATTATTATTTTTTTTTTTTGATAAAAGTGTAATATGTATATTGTGAAACATGTTATGTACAAAGTTGAACTTGAAGTTTGCTGTAAATATTATATTATAGTATAGTGAATGACTTGTTCTATTTATGAAGTTATCATATAAGCATTGCTCAATGGACTTAATTATATTTTGTTATTGCTTCCGCTAAGTGCTGTTATTATATTATGACGTGATTTTGTTATTGAGGCTAAAGATAATCTGAAATTATTAGCCGATCATGACCTAAACCTTTAAGGGTGAGTTTGGATCGTGACATTTACATCCCAGTGGCAAATCCATCAATTCTCAAGTGTGGTTTTCCAAGATGGATTTAACTTCGCTATTTACAGCCTCTTTCCATAAAAGAGCCTCAGGATTGGACATTGCTTCATCAAAAGTTGAAGGCTCATTTTCTGATAAAAAGGTCAGGAAATCTGGTCCAAAAGATTTTGAGATCCTAGCACGTTTACTACATCTAGGTTCATCTTCTTCCTTTTCATCTAACACTTGTTCTTGTGCTTATTCTTGCACTTGATCTTGTTCTTGATCATTACTAGCACCAAAATCATAAAATCTTTTGTTAGTGTCAATCTCCTATCCAATTTTGTTAGGAAAGACATGCTCAAAAAATAATGGATTCCTGGATTTAATAATAGTATTTACATACATTTCTGAATGTTTTTATTTATGAATCGAAAATCGATAAGTAGTATTGTTATTGGCATAATTGATGAATATATAGTCAATGGTTTTTGGACCTATCTTAGTCTTTTTAGGATTAAGAATAGCCACTTTAGCCAAACACTTCCATACTTTCAAGTATTTGTAGGATGATACTCTCCTATGCCATATTTCATAAAGTGTTTGATTTACTTTCTTTCGAGGTACTTTATAGAGAATATAATTAGTATTGTTTCCCTCCATAAGTTCTGAGGTAACTAGAACTTATCAACATGGCATTCATCATTTCTTTTAAAGTCCGATTATTCTTTTCAGTAATGCTACTTTGCTGAGGTGAGTATAGAGTGGTAGTTTGATGAATTATTCCATATTGTTTACAAAATTCACCAAAAAGTGATTCATATTCACTTCTATCACTTTTTAGAATTTTATTTTTCTTACCAAGTTGATTTTAAACTTTATTCTTATATTAAATGAAAGGTTCTAAAACTTTATCCTTGGTTCTAATTCATAGTAACATTTATGATTTTACATCCGAGGCAATAAAATTCTCTTTGAGTCTGTATTGAGTCTTGCATACTTTTTCATCATTTCATTTATGTGGAGAATTGTTAGAAAAATGGTTTGAAAACCATTAATTGGTGAATGACAAATTGACTCCAAAAGACACCAAAGAAAATTTATTTAAATTAAGTTTAAATAAATTTATTTTTTATTTGAGTCAAAATTGAACCAAATTCGATACAGAATTCAAACTCACCTGGTCGAGATCAACCTTATACTATATTGTTAAGTCCGTCTGAAAGCAAAATAAAAAATTCAAAATCTACTCAGGTGACGTGAATATTGTTTGATATATTATTTTTTTAATTTTTTAAATAAATAAGTATAAGTAATTCAATCATTTTGATGTCTCTTTAACCTATTCAAGCTAGTAGTTTAAATTTCATAACTAATTCTTTATGTAACTAATATTACATAATTTATATTCATAAAAAATAAAGTTAAATAATGTAAAATATATTGTATAATGTAGTTTGGAGGCTAGGCAGCTTGAGCTTTAAGTACTTTTTCTAAACCCAGTCCATATTATAATTGAGTTCAAAATTTTTTTCCTATCCGACTCATTGATCTTAAACCATAATCTCAAAACCTATGAATTATTAGCGGGCTTAATGAGCCATCGAGGTCATGTCCATCCTTAATTGCAATTTGCCGAGGGTTAATTGGATCAAATAAGTAGAAGGAAAAATGAAAGAAGAGGCCGACCACTGGAGTGAAGGAAGTTTATGTGGTGATTGTGGAACAAGTTTATGTAGTGCTCAACTTAATATATATTAGTTAAAACAATGGGATTTGTTACTTTTTGTTGAGTTATATATTTTAAGGGTATAAAATATACATTATAATGGACACATCAAATTTTATAATTTTAATTTGAACTATTTATATTTTATATTTTTTGTTTTGGTGTAATATTGTCCCTTAAGTCATTTGTTATTAGAATTTTGAACAAAAAAATATCACATACATAATTAGAGACCAAAGTAAAATTTGAAAAACACAGTAAAGACCACCGATGTAATAAAATGTTAGCAGCGTATAACGGAGCGTTGCAAATGTGATGCAAATTTTAATTATGAAAAATTAAAGTGACACTTCATCTAAATTATGGAACCTACTTTAGAGCAAAAACACAAAATAGCCATTGGAAGTTATAGCCTTCTTAAAAGTACATTTAAATGATAAAAAGTTGCAAGAATGCTTGAGACAAACTAAAAAAAAAAAAGGAAAAAAATGAAATTAAAGCATAGGATTATACATGTAACACGCAGCCAAATCAATAATTTGCAGCATCACATAGTTGTGGAGTTGATGCATATCTTCAATTCCAATCAGACCTCATACTCCTAGGAGAGAAGAGAAAAAAAATATTTTTAGAACTTCGAACACAGTTAGATGAGGAGGGCTGCAAATGAATCAAGTTGTTCATGAATAAACTCGGCTCGGCTCGGCTCGGTTCGTTTAGTAAACGAGCTGAGCTCAAGCTCGTGTAAGCTCGACTCGTCAAACTCGACTCGTTTATCTTTATTTAAGTTATAAAATAAATATATTATTTATATATCAAATAATATATAAATAAATATAAATAATAATAAAAATACATTATTTATATAGTAAATAATATAAATAATATTTTTTATTTAAATATTTTTATTTAAATAATATTAAAAAAATTATGGAGCCGAGCCGAACTCGAGCCTAGTTTCTTATTGAGCCGAGCTCGAGCTCAATAAACGAGCTCGAGCTCAATAAACGAGCTCGATAAGTAAACGAGCCAAACTCGAACTCAGCAAAGCTCAGCTTGATTCGATTCATTTGCAGCCCTAGATGAGATATGACAAACAATTAAAAGAAGACACAAAATACTAAGCTGCAACGGCTTGAAAATCAAGTGTTTGGGGGTTATCTTATTGCATAAGATATATACAAATGTTATTCTAATTGTAAAACCAAATTGCTTTATAAGATCAAAAATGAAAATAAAGAACAAGAAAAGAAACACTACATACCCACCTGCAGTATCATTTTTTGAGCTTTACTACATGCAAATTTCATGTGGAATAGGTGTACCCGTCCATGAATTCCTTTTAATTAATAAAATCAAACTAACACTACAGGAAATTTGAGTTTTAGCGGCGTTTTTAAAACGCCGCTAAAAGCTTGAAAAACGCCGTAAAAAGTTATAACGACGTTTAAAATTTTCGCCGTTGATACGGCCGCCGCAATAGGTTTGCAGCGTTTAATAAACGTCGCTAAAACTATTAGACGGCGTTTTTTAAAACGCCACAAAATGTTAACGTCCGCTTCTCTTACCGTCACAAACTAACGTGTGACGTGAGCATGACGTCATTTAGTGGCGTTTTTAAAAAACGCCACTTTTTTTCTTTTTCTTTTTTTTTTAAAAATTATTTATTATTATTATTATTATTATTATTATTATTATTATTATTATTATTATTATTATTTCCAAAGCATACCATTTTAAAAAATATGCATTATAATGAATCTGAAAAAACAAATCTTCCACTAGACTAAGCCAAATACATTATAATGAAATCCAAAAAAACAAAATTCAAATTCACACTCCAGATACTTCAAATACCACATGAAATTAGGCAACAATCTACACAAATCATCCAATTTCAAAGCCATATTACTCATCTATGATATATACACACTTATAACTTGGTAATTATATATGCGTACGATCCAATTTCAAAGCCATATTACTCATCTATGATATATACACACTTATAACTTGGTAATTATATATGCATACCAATAGTTAATAGAACTGTATCTTAACAACCAATACATCAAACAGTACATAGAGAAGCAGAAGGCAGATCATTAAATGTCAGAAAGTCTTGGTAATTGTATTGAAATATCAACTCTAAAATCACAAGTTTTCATTTCAATTTTGACTAAATCTGATCACGTCTTCTTGGGTCAGCAGAATTCACAACCGTTGTGAGCTGTGGGAGAATCTTGCAGTTTTCTTCTTGAATTGGACTTTATTGGTACCACAAGATTCTGAGCACCTTGGAGGATGAGATCAATGGCTTCCAACAAGCTGTAAAACAACAATGAAACATAGATAATGCTTAATTTTTATTTGTATAATATATACATTTAAATTGGCTTATTTCTTGTACCATTTCTTTAATTAGATAATGCTTAATTTGCTAGAACCTTACAGTGAGCAACTGGTTCAAGGTCTGTTCTCGTTCATCATTACTGACAACGCGAAATCTACCATCACGGCTTTTTGCTACAGCATCTATCTGCACGAAAAGAAAAAGGCACCAGATAATCCACCAAGAAGGTTCAGAGTTCAAACATGGATAATCAACAAAAAATTGGACCCCAAGATTTAACCTCATCTATAAATATTATTGATGGTGCCTCCTTCTTAGCTCGTGCAAAGAGATCTCTGACACGGGATGCTCCCATGCCAACATACAATTCTACAAACTCACTTGCAGAACAACTAATAAAAGGTACTTCAGCTTCCCCAGCAACGGCCTTTGCTAAAAGAGTCTTACCTGTCCCGGGAAGACCCACCTGTAAGATAATGAAAGACGCTTACAAATCATACATCAAACTCGCATTAAAAACAAGTTATAAGAATGCATTGGTGTCTATCCTCTGGCATCATGTTCTACCAACAATAAAAGTCATTCAGTATTGGTGGGAAGTGGGGACCATTCACTGGATTGATCTCAAAAAGAAACTTTAGTTGATCATATGAACATAACCACCAATTGTATTGTAATTTAATGGTCATCAGCAAGATGAGAAATAGAAGAAGGGAAGTTTATAGATTTAGTTTTGCCAATATATTCACATTGTATCTGATGTAGAAGATTTCCTCCGGGAGAAAAATTAAAATATTTGTCCCTCCACCTGAATTACAATTGGTAAAATGCTGTCGCTAGACAATATGCCATCTCTGGCCACCTTTTTATCTTTCAATTTTATTAAAAAAGTTGAGTTGCCTTCACATACAACCCTGTCAAAACTCACCAGGAGAACACCCCGAGGAGGACGAGCACCGAGTCGTATGTACTTGTCTGGATTCCTAAGAAATTCCTGGACAGAAAAATGTCAGCACGTGGAGTTTCTTGAATGAAGACAAATACCTTTTAAAGCAACCCATAATCTATGACCCATGGAATGTCTAACATACCACAATTTCTTCTAGCTCCTCCTTAGCCTCATCAACACCCGCAACATCAGCAAATGTGATAGATTCCCCTTGTTCAGACAGTTTTGCTCCACCAGAAGTCCCAGACTTGCGGTTCCTAAGCTGACCAGCTATATGCTGCACACATGTTACAGGTGTCAGTTCAAAATCACTTTCTGTAAACAAAAAGTTTCAAGGAACAAGTAGTAGGATGCTTGTCCACACCTGAGAGAAGCTTACAGGGAAACGATGAAGAAGCCCCGCAAGCACAGCAACATAGAACAAAGCTATCTGCCAGATAACAAAGAAAAACCTCCTCAAGTTTATATCTCAACTTCAATATGTTGAACAAAAAAATAACAAGAATTGCAAGATGCGAAGGAGTACTTTAATTCACATTTCAAACAGATCATAAACATTAACTGAAAGTATACTGGAAAGAAAATGAGATTACAGAGCCACAATATACACTGCTGGCAAAAGTTCAATATCATGAAAAGCATCAATCAATAATGTTACATTAGAAATTCAAAATCATAATGTTACACATGCTTGGCATCAATCAATAATGTTGACTACTGTTATGCTTGGCATCAATCAATAATAGTGAGAAAGGTGAAAGATGGGTTGTTCTTTCAACTGGGTGTACTTATTAAACATGGGGAATCAAGGTCATTGATGCAGTCATTCATCAAAAATTAAAAGAACCAAGAAATCAAAGAAAATAACAAGGTCTGAGGCTCTGGGAACACAAAGTGAAATGCACAAAAAAAAGGAAACGGAAAAGAGAAATGAAGTAGAAGCCAAATGGTAAAAAGAAATTTGTACAACCCTGCGGCTTCCAACACGAGCCGTTTGAAGAAGACCTACATTTTCTCTGGTTTTTTTCAAAATAAAATTGTTAGCATCCATTTCCAACGAGAACAGTGTTCAAGAGCAAAGGATTGAATAGAAGAGTCTCTGTTAGTACTTACAGAGAAACTGTAGATCCTGTAATTGTCCCAAAACATCCATTAAAAAGGATCCCAATTCCCTGTATGATGAAGTTCTATGTCAATATATTGCAACATGGATTACGAGTTAATTATTTTTCTTTTTTACCAAATGCCAAATACCAAATTATTTTTTATTTTTTATTTCACCAAATTTTAAGATTTGTGTAGTTTACAGACCTGCTAACCAATACCACGGCTAAGAACACGAGCAGGAGGTGGCGTGGCACTTGCTAGACGAGACGCAGCCTTAAAATTTGTCCATACCTCTTCATAGGCAAGCAAATCATTGTGGCTTGAGAAAATTTGGTTTGAGATTATACAATTGTAATTTGGATACTTGACAATCCCCAAACCCACAAGTAAAAATGCTGACAAATCCTGTTCTCCATTCAGGAAGAAAAGCCTCTGTATGAAGCAACAAAATTCATGGGTGATTTTTCAGAAGTAAAATCATATACTGGATTCCAACTTGTCACAAAGTTCTGATCAATCACCTCAGCACGCCAAATAAGGGATTCAGCTGATGAAGATATCTGAATACATGTTCCTGTTTTCTCCAAAACCACATTTGGTAGGACTGGGCTGCATAATCAACAAATGAAAACCAAAAACAGTAAATACAGAACTTGACGTGCCCTATCAATTCACAAACTCAATAAATCGGAAAAGAAAATCTTGTATACCATAATCCATCCACATATGAAGAAAGAAGTGATGTAATAAAATCTTGCTTTCTTGAACCAAAATTGCATTTCTGATGACTCAACAGAAGTAGGGTGGAAAAGGAAACAAAGAGTACAAGCCAAAGAAAAGAAAAGTTAAAGACTTAACAGATGACAAACTAAAAAGTACAATGTTTTTAAATAACACAAATTCATGACTAGAAAGTTAAAGAAAAAGAAAATTACAATTTTATCTATTGCTAAAAGTAATTTTTTTTTTACTCAGGAAGTCCAGTGGCAGAGACTGGACTTGTCTTAAAGCAACATTGTTAGTCCTTCAATAAATATATGTTTGCCTGGAATGAGAACTCAATGTTATAATAGGGACAGGTACTGTAGAAACATATTTCTACAAAAAATCAAATTATACTCCACAAAAAATTTAGTCAATACACCAAAATGACAATCCGTACTGTCTGCCTAATTCTCCTCTTAGCTTTGAAGGGATACTCCTGTTTAAAATTAACTTGGTCAAAAAATAGGTGGGATGCAAGAATTTAGCAAGCACTCTAGCTAAGGTTTGCCTCATCAAGCTCCATAGAGCCTGCATCAAGCTAAGGAAAGTGATGCCAGTGAAGCAATTTCTCAAAAGTAGCCAGACAATTAAAAGCAGTCACAAGCATAAATCATGTCATGCTAACATATTACTATACTACTTAAAAGTTTTACTTCAGATTTAAACTTTCTTTTTTATATTACTTTATCCTTAGCAGCATCCCAGTTCTCTGCAGCATGAGCAAAGAACAACTTTGTCTTCTTTGGAAGCTCCTCAGGTGCCTGAGACATAGAGCAAGAGAGATCGATCTGGTTCAACGATCTGATCTAATCTAATATGAGAATGAAAAAATTAGAGAGTTAATCAGCAGATTCGACAATGAGAAAGTAGAGCAACAGAGATCGATCTGGTTCAAACTCGAACACTGATTAAGAGAATGAAAAATGTACCTGAGATAAGAGCAACATAGATCGATCTGGTTCGAGTTTGATGAAGAACAGCTCGAGTTGGATCGATCTGGTTCGATCTTGTTCGAGTTGGATCTGCGATTTGATGAAGAACAGATCGAGTTTGAGTTCGAGTTCGATGAAGAGACTGATCAAAGCCCTCCAGCGACAGATCGATGAAGAACAGCTAGAGAGTTCGATAAATATACAATGCAAAATCTGCAATCGAGCGAGCTAGAGCTTCAAATCGAGAGAGCTGGAGTTAGAGCTTCAAATCGAGGGTTTTGGGAGAGAGAGAGAGGGAGAGAGAGAGCTGTGGAAAAGACAGAAAGTGAGAGAGACGGAGGTTGGACGGTGTCAATATATACACCCAATACGACGCCGTTTCACTATGATCAAAGACAACGTTTTCAAAACGTTGTGTTCAATTAATCTCTAATGGCGTTTCCCTAAACGCCATAAACAAAACGTTGCAGTAGGCCCCGTTTCCTGTAGTGTAAGTCTCAAGTCTCAATTAGATGGAGTCAGTTACATAAATTTTTTCTTAAATATTTCTTATTTTTGGGAAACAAGTGCAACGTAAACAAAGATCTACACCAGACGTTGCTAGATGAACTTGGTAGCAAAGCCAAAATTCCCTAGCTACCATAGTTTTTTTCCAAAGATTTTAATGCTTCAACACTAAAAGAAAGGACTTGTGACACTGAAGTTATGGGAGCTAAGGTTTGGGATCTTGAATAGGATTTTTGCAATAGAGGTCGACTAAAATCTCGATTAACTGTCTCTGTTATATAATCTAAATCATTCTTGTAACGTGAATTTCTAGTTGAAATTTTGTCCTTAAGTTTTCAGGAAAAAACAGAAAATGGTTTTAATATCTTAAGCATTAATTATTGATAGTTGTAGACCATGTTGAGAATTATTTGAATCCATACTACTTGCTCCTATAGTTAAGATACCTAGCTTCTCTCCCAAACTCCTAGTTTTTATTTTTTTTAAAAATAAAATAAAATGACAAGGATACCTATTCATTATGGCACCGTAATTCTAGCTTTATGCCTCCATGTACTCCACCCGTTCCAAGAAGAGTGTCCTTGATTACATGCAACTGAGTAACAACATCATTAATAGTGGGTCGATCTCTTGGAAGTTCTTGTGAGCAGGCGATTCCAACCTTGAGTATTGAAACAACGCACTCTTGAATTTTGTGACTGCTATTAGAGCTCTGATTATGAGCGTTGTTGACGTTCAAGTTTGCATCCCTCTTTTCTATTTGTTGAATTAGTGTTGGATCAACAACACTCACAATTTGCTCCGAAAAGACCATCTTAGCAAAGTTATGGAGACATAAAGTACCATTAAACATGTCGTCGGTAGGCTTCTTCCCCGTAAATATTTCTAATAAGAGGATGCCATAACTATACACATCACCAGATGTTGACACCTCATTTCCCATGCCGTACTCTGCAATTCATGCACCATACAAAGTAATTACGATTGTGAAGATATTTAATCAGAAGCATATCCAAGAATAGTAATGTATCATTTACAAATCTACTCTTTTAGAAAACAAGTTTGGAGTAATGTAAGCTTTACTATTTAACATAGGACATCATTTGGTTTGTGTGCTTATGTCATGAAAAAGACCTAAATTGAAACAAAGCTTGATTGATTCCCAGTGATACTTATTGAACCAATTAAATCATGAATTAATATCTTCTTATTAATTAGTCAAAAGGTGGGTGCACAGTTAATTGAATCCAATTTCATATCAATTAATTAAGCAAACATTGTCATCATGTTTGTGATTAAATATATACAATCAACTGCCACACACATAACTAGGTGTTTAGAGGTTTGCTATTATTACTAACCAAATAAACAGAACTTAATTACTATTTTGTACAAATAGGAGTTAATTTGGTGTTCTGGAGTAGAGGCGGGTTTCCACTCAAGTGAAGGATTTTGTCCCCCTGAGCAAGATTCGACTGCAGGGACTTGTTTGCTACTGCTCGTCTGCTCAAGTGGAGCTAGAGAGCTGCGCAAGCGGAGCCAGAGAGCTGCTCAAGCGGAATACGCTGACTATGACTAACTTTGTACTTGTAAAACTCAGTGTTTTAGTGTGGTTTTGGTAGCAAGACTCCTATTCTTTGTAGGTTTGGGTGTAAAAACTTGGATAGGATTTCTCTAATATAAATATATGTTGTTTCTTTCATGTTGGAATGCTGAAATACATGGTGTAGAATTACCTGTGTATGTAGGCTCAACCAAATCACGTAATATCTGGAGTCTTTTGTGATTGTTTCTTTTTCTCTCTATTTTTATATTTGTTTGTGTTAATTGTTTAGTTCTTCCTCTCAATATTCATAGATATCATTAACTTCGGTATGGTTGATTTTTCTAAATGCTCTCTACACAACAGTGAGGAACAAAATCAAAGAACAACAAACTTTTTTTTAGTGATTGAATGACCAGACTCGATGGAAATGTGAATCAACTCTATCTTCTATTTGAAAGTGAAGGAAAAATGGAAAACACAAAAGGGCCTACAAGGCACATTTACCTGGAGCAGCATAACCAACAGACCCTATCATGCCAATGGAACTTGATTGATTGGCAAATGAATGATAGGTGGCTTCTGGAAGGAATCTTGCTAACCCAAAATCACCTACATGTCCAATCATTTCTTTGTCCAAAAGAACATTGCTCGGCTTCAAATCACAATGAACAATTGGTTCAAGGCAATGATGGTGAAGATAACAAAGTGCAGAAGCAACATCAATGGCGATATTTAATCTCTGTAGAAGGTTTAATGCTCTTGAATCTTCATGTGCCTCATCTTCATTCTTAATTGGATGCAACCACTTTTCTAGGCTCCCATTGACCATGAACTCATAAATCAGAGCTTTGAAATCATTACCATGATGATCAATGCTTGAACATGTTGTCAGAAGCTTGACAAGATTTCGATGTTTGATGCACTTCATGGTCTCACACTCAGCAATGAAACTCCTGGAGGCGCCATGGAATTGAAGGTGTAGCACCTTCACTGCAACTGCATTTCCACCTTGATCAAGAATTGCTTTATACACAGAACCAAAACTACCCACACCAATCAAATTGTTTGGAGAGAACCCATCAGTAGCTTTGACTAGACTTTCGTAGGACAATTTCAGAAACGTGTTTCCTAGAAATTTAGAAGAGGGCATTTTTGTTCTCTTTTGAAACCAACAGAGATATAGGAAACACAACATTAAAATTAGTCCTAAAAGCCCAAAAATTGTGGGGATTATTAATTTCAAGGTAAGAGTAGATCCTTTGGAATTGCAACTGTGCAGTTGTAACTCAGGTATACCCCCACAAAGCTTGGGGTTACCCTTAACAAAAACTGCAGTTGCATTGGTAAAGATGCCACTTTCTGGTATTGCACCTTCAAAATCATTTAATGACAAATTTAATTTCTGTAAGAAGGAAAAGCTCTCCAAATATTCTGGGACTTTTCCCGAGAAATTATTGACAGAAAGATCTATTTCCTCCATACCTCTCAAATAACTTAAAGATAAAGGAAGGATCCCTTGGAAGTTGTTGCCCTTCATATATAGGAATCTTAATTTTACACAGGTTCCAATCGTGCTTGGAATTTCACCCGACAACATGTTGTCAGAAACATCTAGTACTTCCAGATTTTTTAAGTTTCCAATTTCTCCCGGAAGGAAACCAGTCAAATGGTTTTGAGATAGGTTAAGATGCATTATTGACGAGATACTCATAACTTCTCTTGTTATAGAACCACTGAAATTATTCCGCTCGAGATTTAGTTCTTCCAAAATTTGGCATTTTCCTAGACTTAAAGGGATTCTCCCATAAAAATTATTTCCACTTAAACCAAGTTTCGATAACAAGGATAAATTTCCCAAAGAAGAAGGAATGTTTCCAGAGAATTTATTATTTGAGAGTCTAAAAATTTGCAATTCTTGAAGCTTCCCAATATCAGTAGGAATATTACCTGTGAATTGGTTCTCCCCCAGTTCAATCTGCTGCAAGTTGACTAGATTTCCAATCCCAGTTGGGATGCTCCCAAATATTTTATTGTTGTCCAACAATAATAAACTGAGATTTATGGAGAAATTGCTGACTGATTCAGGCAACTTCCCTCCGAAACTGTTATTTCTCAAACCCACATAGAGCAAATTGGTGGCGTTCGTTAAAGAGGAGAGAAAGCTCAAGTCATCAACTTCCCCAGTTCCGAGCTTATTATCAGCAAAACATAACCATTGAAGATCATGTAACTTTTCCAAAGGAGGCACCTTTCCCGTAAATTTATTGCTTTCGATGGCGAGTTGTTTTAGTTTGGAGGCATTAGATATGGAAATAGGAATGTACCCAGTAAAAAAATTTTCAGTGAAGCTGAGGAATTGGAGATTAGTAGAAGTAACGCCTAGGTCTGATGGAAGCCTCCCTCGAAGTTGGTTAAGGGCCACATTAAGAACTACCATAGAAGAGAGATTAAATATTGAGGAAGGTATGGTGCCAACCAACCTGTTCCCTCCCAATCCCAGAACTTGCAAGTTTGTCAGTCGACCCAGCGCATCAGGAATGTTCCCGCTAATACCATTTTCTGGTGCAATAAACTTTTGAAGAGAAGAAAGATTCCCAAAAGTAGATGGGACTTCTCCTACTAGATTGTTCCTCCGAAATGAGATTATCTCAAGCTTAGATAAGGAACCAAGCTCCATATGAATTTTCCCGGCCAGCTTATTGAAAGAAAGGTCAAGGGTGACGAGGTTAAGGCAAGCAGATATATTAGTGGGAATTTCACCAGTAATTGAATTATTATGCAGTGACAACATCTGCAGTCTCCGCAAACGGCTGAGCTCTGGGGGGATTTTATGACTCAAGCTGTTGTTAGACAACTGTAGTTCCCTGAGAAAACTTAGATTTCCGATGTAAGGCGAAATAGACCCTGTCAATTTTTGATCGTGCAGGTTTAATGCAATGACTCTCTGGTGTTGGCGGCCACATGTTACACCAACCCACTGACAGAAGCAGATAGATGCATTCCACGTGGTTAGAGCGCCAGACGGATTGCAAGTTATTGCAGCCTTGAATGCTAGCAAGGCTAGCTTATCGGTCTCATTACCGGAATTCGGAGAGTAAGCAGCAACACGCGGAAAGCCAGAACTTAGACTGAAGAAGAGAACAAGGTGCATGAAAAGATGGAATGGGCATGACAGTATCAGATCCATATGTGAATGAACTAGCTAGCTGATTGTGTTTGCTGGTTGGGTGTGGGAGGGATCAATGAGTAGTCGGGGAGGGATCAATGAGTGAGTTTGTGTGGTTTAGCACAGCCCACACGCCATGGCCTTATCTCTAGTTGGAGAAGTTATTTGGTGTTCCATGGCACGTCCACTTTGTATCCCGAAAGGCTGAGATTCACTTAATTTCTGTTGATGATATGAAATAGTGAGAGAGCATGACAATTATTAATTGATTTAGAATAGGTGCTCATCGTGCCACTGGGGCACTTGATAATTTTCCTTCAAAATCCTATTTTTTTTCTTGAGTTTTCATTGTTGCATGACTTACTCATTTGAATCATACTATTTTAATAAAAAAAAAAATTTACATTGTTAAAATATGATACGAAAAAAATTAATATATTTTGAATAATTTTTAAATATTTTATGATAAAATATATAAAAAATAAAGATAAAAATAATTTTTTGATTTTTAAATTAAAATGGTTGTCCCAAACGAGCCACATGTTGACAGATTTGAGGGAACCTTTTTAACTTTGTGTTAGAATTAAAATGTATTTTAAGAGTAAGGCTTCTCTCTAGTTGAAAGTTCAACTAGATTAAACAATTTATCTTGTCCAATTAAATTTATTCATTAACTTTGACTGATAAAAAAAATTTAACTGTATGATCCGATTAAAATTTCAACTAAAGACAAATGAGGTATTATCGGTATACTTTTTATCACATTGATACAAACGACGAAGAAAAAGCATGGGGACAAGTCATGTACTATTTCAAAACTCGTGAGTTTACTTTTTGTTACATTGACATAAATAATGAAGAAAAAACGTAAGCCGTTTCTTTGCAATTGTGAGGACTGGACCATCAGTCGATCTGTGACTTTATATGATCTATTTTAATGATTCGATCTATTAAATTTGGGTTTGGTTATGGTGTGCAACTTACACCTTACACATTATACCTTACACTTACACCTTTTGTAAAAAATTAAATCTTAAACTTACACCTTTTTTGAGGTTGCACACCATATGCAACCCACTTACACCTTACACTTACACCTTAAAAAAATAAACCTTACACTTACACCTTTTTTTATATATATAGATCATTTAGAAAGGTAAAAAAAATTTTATTAGGTTAATTTAATAATTTTAATTACATTATTTTATCAGATTTATCACTAAAAAATCAATGATTTATTTTAAAAATTATATATATTATCTATTTTTTTATTTAAAAAAAATAAAATTATTTAATTATAATTATAAAAACAATTTAAATTTTTTATTTGTAATTTCATAATCTATACATCTAAAATATCTATATAACAAATCATCAAAAAGTAGAAGTGATGATGACCGGCGAAAAAGAAAAGCAACTAATCTAAAAAATACAACAACAATGTTAGATGATTCAAATTTTCTTGACTCGAATGACTCGAAACACTTAAAATGACATCATTTTCGATATAAAACGACATCATTTTGACATATTCAAGCCATTTAAACAACACAAATTCTCGCCACTAAGCATTTTTCAAAATACAAATATCTTAATCTTTAGAAGAGCCCACACCATGGCCTCAAGTTATTTGGTATTCCATGGCACGCCAATTTTGTGTGGTGAATTGAATGTGATTGGTAAAAAAAAAAAGGCTCACTTAATTTCTGTTGGGGATAGGAAAGAGTGTTGGACAGCATGATTCAATACTTAAAATTAAATATATTAAGTGATAGTTAATAAAATCTATTTGATAATTATAATTGACATCACTTAAAAAAAATGTCTTTTAAAATTAGGCTAAAATTTTAAAAAAGAAAAATTAAGTCTTATGAAACTTATTTTCTGACCGAATTTATGAATACTAGATACAAGTATCGATATACATTATTATAAACTCACCGCTACCATTACCATTGTTACCCAAACAGTAACCTAAGAGGGGGGTGACTTAGGTTTCTACAAATTAAAATTAATAATACCCCAATAAAATTAACTACTAGTACAACAAATTATTAACAAGCACAGTGATGAACTTAGTAGTAAATGATCAAGCACAATAACAATGAAGTATAACTAGCATACAGGGTAAATCAAATGATTAACACATGAATATTAGATAGTTATAGCAGTAGTAAGAAAGTAAAGAGATTAGGGAAGAGGAGACAAACAGATTTATAGTGGTTGGGCTTCAACCAAGCCTACATCCACTCCTCAAATTTCACTTTAGATTTTCCACTATCTTCTAGCTTCATAGGAGTGCTAGCAACCTCTTTACAAATGGAGCAATCCTCCACGGATTTTACATAGACTTCACAAGCCCAAACCCTTGCAAATTTTAGGTGATTTACAATCACTCTCAAGATTTCAACAATACAGTGTTTGCAACACTTTTACAAGATGAAATTGTATTTTTGCTTTCAAAGAAAGCTTATAATAAATATCTCTCAAAAATAGATATATAAAATGAAGCTTTGATTTTTTCTGTAAATCTCACACAGGAAAGATGAGCTTAATGCTATAAGGCTCAGTGTATAATTTTTTAGAGAGGATGTAAACAAAAATTGAAGAACACTTCTCAGAGAATTTTTCAGAGAATAAATGTGAGTGATTATAGATCAAAGAATATTTTCTGATTTTTTATAACTTGTTTACATTAGAGGCTTTGGTATATATAATGAAAATTATAGTCGTTTATAGCCGTTGTAGTCATTTGAATTTATAGCCGTTTATAACCGTTGTACTTCCGTCATTACTAATTTGAATAGCTTCCACTCCATCATTACAAATTTTAATATCTTCCACTTGAACCTTTTGAACCTTTTGGCCTTTTGAACCTTTATAGCCATTGTACTTCCATCATTACTAATTTGAATATCTTCCACTTGAACCTTTTGAACCTTTTGGCCTTGTGGACGTCCCCGAACGCCCCGGGAGGGTTAAGTCCCGTTCCGTCCATATTGGGGTCACTACAGTTCAAGGACTCAAATGTCACGGTTCTTAATCTTGAACCAAAGAGTCCAAATCCGGCAAATCGTTTTGAGAAAACAGATTTTTGAAAGAAGTGCCAAACATGGACTGCTTTGCCAGATACAGAGTCGCCACCTAAATATTTTTTAATGGGAAATTTAGGAAACCCTGACTCGGTGCCAAAGGCCACGTGTCCGTATCACCAAAGTTGCCTCGGCTCGGGAACTTGGGTACGATTGGGGAAGGTCACTTCGTGAGCACCCCCGCTCGCCTAGTCAAAGACCGGCCTCTACTAACCATGATATATGTTTTGAAAACATTGTATGCTCTTATCCCGGTTATTAGCCTAGGTTACTATGTGATGCTCGCAGCAAACAAGTATAGACTGAGTTGCCTGAATTGGAACAAAACACTTCATGTTTGTTTGTTGGAAAATGGTTTGATGGTGCTACCCACAGGTAGGCTAAGACGTGGATTTGCCACCCTCGGGCGGGCTTAGAAAAACATGATTTTGCCACTATCTAGTGGGCTTAAAACAAACATTTGATGAATTGTCCCAATTCAAGTAACTCAACCTCCACCCACAGGCATTCAAGGCAGTTATATCACATAAGCACATAGCCTCATGGTAAGCATGCTATCATGGCAACACTCACACGCATGCAAGGATGCTAAAGCATAAAACTTACCGAATACTCCAAGCTAAAACAGAAGCTCATTAGAAATCATGCATGATCCTAGTTATACAGAGATGCCTGATGCAACACATGCAAAAATGCAAACTATAGCAGGCTCGGCTATTCTAAACATGGCATATGGAATGCTACAGTTAACACGTATTCAATTTGGAATTGAAATACAAATGCAGTTTGTATGATGCGCCGAGCCCGGTGCGTGCAAAACAGATGAATGATGCAAACATGCTATCATACTGTATGCTAATTGAAATATGCCCTATATCTAACCATCGTAAGCGGGTAAATAAAAGGGAAGAAAGACGTGGGGTTGGAAGACATACATCACACTCACCCACACTTATTACAATTATGCCCTCGCGCAGAGGGTCCAAATAAATAATAATACAGTCCGAATAATAGAATATTACAGTCCGAATAATATACAAATTCCTAATTAATTAACAAATTAACTAAGAAAAACTGTAAAATGGCATGCAAGCCAGGGGCTGCCTCACTTCTGCTGAATGATGTATGCTGGGCTGCCTTTTCGGAAATCCACTAGGATGCCCCAATTAGCCTCTGTTTGTAATGTTCCTCGAAATGCGTGCCAAGCCTCGGAAGACTGCTGATTCTTGATATGCTGCAACAGAGAGCAGGAAAGGGGCATAGCAATGTATTTCACAAATATATGCATGCCTCGATCCTTGTGCCACCAATCACGCATATTGATGCATGATGGCCGAGGAGCCGATTTGCACAACTCAATATAGGATGAATGCGTATGAATGCTATAACAAAACCTAACTCCATCATGGATGATCCGGAGTGTCGGTGACTTGGGAATTGAGATGCGTTCCGTCACTCGGAGTACGAAACGTGCCTCGTTTCCCGTGCCCAGGCTAACTCCTATCCCGAACACGATGCAATATGCATGATATGTATGAAATGCAACTAAAATACAATCCTAACATACACAATGTTATGGAATGGCATACACGCTACACGAGATAATACACAACCGGGCATACACAATGCTATGGATGAAATGGCATACGCAATGCAATAATGGACTTACACTAACATGAGAGAGCCTCAGCTACACTCACATAAGAGGCCGTCGGATGAAAATGAGATGCCTTGAAATGCGTGCACACGGGCACGCAAACCGAGGCAATGACATAAAGGCATGAAATGGCATGGAAATGATATGCCATGAAACTAAAATGAGATGTCTCGAAATGCGTGCCCACGGGCACGCAAACCGAGAAAATGACATACGGAATGCAACAGGACTAAAATGAGATATGTGATGCAATATGGGCTTACACCAACATGAGAGAGCCTCAACCCTACTCACACAGGAGGCCGATGGATGAAAATGAAGCGCCTCGAAATGCGTGCACACGGGCGCACAAACCGAGGCGATGGCCCTAAGGCATGAAATGGCATGGAGATGATATGCAAACATGCAAATGAATTTTGGCACTGAAATGTGGGGGAAAACAGCCCCGAATGAGGCGGAAGTACACCCGATGAATGAAATGGCCCCGAAACATGAATTTAGGCACCCGAAATGGCCTATAGCTATACCAAACATGCACAATATAGACATGGAATGAAAATACAGTAGCAAGACAGCCCTAAGACAAGCATTTTTCAGTCATAAAAAGGGCTAAACAGCAAGCACACATAGGATTAAGCAAGGATGCAAAAATGGCCCCGCAAGAGGGGTATTGAAGCAAGTGATACATGCGATGCCCAAATGGAAAAGTACCCTTCTACAACACTGATGAGGGACTAAAAATATGAACATTTACAGTAGATGACATCCCCCAACTCAGTATGAAAACATGCTAAAAATGTCATGCAAGAACTAGGATACATAAGGCTATAACATCAGGTACCCCAAAAATTCATCAAAACAGAAAAGACCCTTAATGAAATAGGTCAAGAAGATCAAAATATGACTCTTTCCAGTTCTGATGATGGCCGAAAATAGAAGCTAGATAAGCTTAAAAAAGCATACAAAAATGGGGGTCAAAGAGGGGTATAATGACAAGTATAACATGGAGGCCCCCAAAATGGTTGATCCCTTCTACAATGTTGTAGAGGGACACAAAATAAGCTTACTCACAGTTCATGACATGCTCCAAAACAATTTACATATAGGCCAAACAAATCACGCAAATTTACGATAAATAGCAGAGATTATGAAGCAAGTGCAAGATAGGGGGCCCAAACTGGGTTGAGCCCTTCTTCAATGTTGAAGAGGGGCTCAAAATAGGCCCTCTTACAGTTTACATTATGCTCGAAAACAGATCACTCATGGGCTAGAAATTTCATGCAAAAATGTGACATACAAGATGATATTGAAGCAAGTACAAGATGGTGATCTCAAATAGGGTTGAACCCTTCAACAAACATGAAGAATAGCTCAAAAGAGTGACCCTTTCAGTTTGGGTAGGAGCCTAAAACAGTGAGGAAATAGGCTTAAGAAATGAGGCAAGAAAATGCTACAAAAGAGGGAGATGGCAACTTACCCTTGTAGACAAGTCTTGATAGCCTTTTTGGACCAAGTTTGGATGCTCTTTGCCTCTGAAAAACCAGCTCCAAGTGTTGGAATGGAGTGTGGGGGTCTTGTGCTAGGGGTTGATGTAGAAATGGTACAAGAAAAATGACTTTGGAGCTTGGAAATGGAGAGAAATGGGAGGTGGAAGGTATAGCTCCCTCTCAAATGTGTCTAACAAATGTCTAAACTTGAGCCAAGAAGCCAAGCCTCTCCTTTATAGAGGAGAGGCATGAAAAATATCTAAGGGACCTCTCTAATCCTCCATACACGTGTATGGAGGATGGTCCAATTGGCAACCAGCTGGCACAGCTGGAATACACTGAGGGAGAGAAAAATGGCCGGCCAGCTTAAAAAGGAAAAAAAGGTCATTTTTTGGTAAGTGGCTGGCCGGCTGGAAAAGGTGGCCGGCCGGCTAGGGTAAAAAGGTCCAAGCCATAAAAGTGGCCGGCCATGTAGCCCTTGAAGTTAGCTTTCCAATGCCGCAAACCTTGCATTAAAATTCCTCCTGTAGAAAAGGTTATGCCAGTTTCCGTAAAGCCGCGCAGATTCAGTCCAACCAGACTTCAACCAACCATATCTCCTCCCCTCGGATTTGGACTTAGGAGATTCTTGAGTGCAAAATGAAGCCCCGGAAGTAAGCTTTCCAATGGTGGTGGCCTCATATTTTAATTCCTCTTGTGCAAAGCGTTACGCCCGTTTCGGTGAAGCCGCGCAGACTTTTCTCCTTCCCGGATTCATGCTGAACCACTTTTGACCAAACAAAAAGTTGGTTGTCAAAACAATTGCTGGCCTCCCACCCTCCTACAAGCTTCCTAACCATGAAAATAAGGCCTCCACCGAAAATGAACCCAAACCAATGCGAAATGAAGGTTCGGGGGCCGAAACGCGCAGTTCGGGACCCCGAAAACTGATTGTTGGGTACCGGGAGTGGTGTTCAACCACGAAGTGGGTATCTAAGACCCCAGTGTCCCTCGAAAGGGAGTAAATAAGATGCATGCCAAAAACCGGAGGAATCGGAGATGGTTAGACGGTCCCGAACCGAGGCACACGGCCTGACGGCTCCGAAAACCGGGAACCGGGCTCCGAAATGGGCAAAATGGCCTACGGGCACGAAATGTAGCCCACGGCCACTGAGAGATAGTCTACGGGACCTCTCCCTCCCCTCAGGAAAGAAAACAGAGAAAACCGAGTCTGGTTCGCAAACCGAGGCAAGGCACAGAAGAGGGTTCGGAAGTCCGGAGGCAGGGCACACGGCCGCGACTCTGAGACTTCTGAACGAGCACAATATGCAACATCACCGAGCGCTCAATCGGTGACGTCTGAGTCTTAAGGTTGGTAAAAAATGGGGTGTCTACAGTTGCCCCTCTTTGACAGAACTCGGAAGTCACAAGTGACGGGAGTGAATGTCAAAGCCCAGAGACGACCCATTTTTGACAAGGCCGAAGACTTAGACAATCATACAAGATAAACAGAGATATGTGTGCCCGCAGGCATGCCCGCAGGCAGGGGCAAAATGAAAAATGATATGCAGGGAGATTTTGATAATTGGACTTATACGCTACGCGAAGCCAGTTTGACAATTGGACTTATACGCTACGCGAAGCCGGTTTGAAAATTGGACTTATACGCTAAGCGAAGCCGGTCTTGAAGATTGGACTTACACGCTACGCGAAGCCGGTTTGAAGATTGGACTTACACGCTAAGCGAAGCCGGTTTGACAATTGGACTTATACGCTACGCGAAGCCGGTTTGAAAATTGGACTTATACGCTAAGCGAAGCCGGTTTTGAAGATTGGACTTACACGCTACGCGAAGCCGGTTTGACAATTGGACTTATACGCTACGCGAAGCCGGTTTGAAGATTGGACTTATACGCTACGCGAAGCCGGTTTTGAAGATTGGACTTACACGCTACGCGAAGCCGGTTTGAAGATTGGACTTACACGCTACGCGAAGCCGGTTTGAAAATTGGACTTACACGCTACGCGAAGCCGGTTTTGAAGATTGGACTTATACGCTATGCGAAGCCGGTTTTGAAGATTGGACTTACACGCTAAGCGAAGCCGGTTTGAAGATTGGACTTACACGCTAAGCGAAGCCGGTTTTGAA
This sequence comes from Camellia japonica, assembly GCA_030407325.1. Taxonomy (NCBI): domain Eukaryota; kingdom Viridiplantae; phylum Streptophyta; class Magnoliopsida; order Ericales; family Theaceae; genus Camellia; species Camellia japonica. The sequence goes on from JAPPVO010000059.1 coordinate 150,808,513, forward strand.
GATTGGACTTACACGCTAAGCGAAGCCGGTTTGACAATTGGACTTATACGCTACGCGAAGCCGGTTTGAAGATTGGACTTACACGCTACGCGAAGCCGGTTTGAAAATTGGACTTACACGCTAAGCGAAGCCGGTTTTGAAGATTGGACTTATACGCTACGCGAAGCCGGTTTGACAATTGGACTTATACGCTACGCGAAGCCGGTTTGAAGATTGGACTTACACGCTAAGCGAAGCCGGTTTGAAGATTGGACTTACACGCTAAGCGAAGCCGGTTTTGAAGATTGGACTTATACGCTACGCGAAGCCGGTTTTGAAGATTGGACTTACACGCTAAGCGAAGCCAGTTATCACTCAGGATCATGCAAAGAGAGCTGTAATGAAGCAATTATGCGAAATAAATGCAACATTTTAAGCGAAAGCTAGGCAAGAAGTAAACTCGAGACAAATTACATCTCGTGCAGAAGGAATGTAAGAAAAAAAAAATATATGCAATGCTCATTGCGTCTCACGCGGAGAAGGCTAAAAGCGACTACCGAGAATACCCGTAGTCTCACACAAGACATCTCTCTGCGTATCACACACAAGAGAGGAAGAAGGTAAGTTTCTCAGCGTATCACACGCAAGAGAAGAAAGGTGAACCTCTTAGCATATCACATGCAAGAGAGGAAAGGGTCGTCTATCAGCGTATCACACGCGAGAGAGGAAAGGGTCGTCTCTCAGCGTATCACACGCAAGAGAGGAAAAGATAGAAACCGGGTAAACAATGGTGTAACCAACAGGCGTATCTCAACGTATTTCATACGGAGAGAGGGAAGGTTTTAACCGGGGAAACAATGGTGTAACCAACAGGCGTATCTCAACGTATTTCATACGGAGAGAGGGAAGGTTTTAACCGGGGGGACAATGGTGTAACCAACAGGCGTATCTCAACGTATTTCATACGGAGAGAGGGAAGGTTTTAACCGGGGAAACAATGGTGTGAGTGTGTGTGATCGATACACAAAGTAGGCAAAGCGAGTGTGTGATAGATACACTATTTGAGCAAAGTGTAATTGATGTACAAAGGGTGAAGTGAGCAAAGTGTGATGGATACACAAAAGACAAGCACAAAGTGTGATAGATGCACTAAGTGAATAAGTGTGATGGATACACAATAGGTGAACACGAAGTGTGATAGATGCACTAAGTGAATAAGTGTGATGGATATACTAAAAGTGAATGAAGTGTGTTAGATGCACTGAGTGAACAAATAAAGTGTGATTGATACACTAAGTGAATGATCTCAAATGGAACTTCTTTGAATGAACCGTACATACAATATCATGCATGACTGAGAAAGAAACTTGACAGGTACAATGCATTACAATGCATGATGCTTAAGGAAAGCGATAAATGGACAAAACGGCGCTTTAGAAAGCACCTCATGAGGTGAGTGGCGGTGAACCGCTCTACTCTGATGGGGATCTCCCCTCGTGCTCTTCGAACACTTACCTTCAACTCACAGTACAAAGGTTCTGGAATGCTAACAAGTAATAACATCTGCATGTAGGAGCTACGGATGCCACTTGTCTTCCTGATCATACTCACAACTTTCCCTATTCTCCAACGGGGTGACAGACTAGGTTGGTTCAGTATCCAGAATTGAGATGCATACACGCTATCTCAACCTATGGGGCTTCCATACAGATTTCAAGCCGGGGGTACACCCCTGGGTATTTAAACCAGACTTTAGTCTCGGAAATCCCGAACCTTTGCGTTCTAGGCAACAGCCATTCGAACTCTAGTTTCCACCGTCGCAGTTGGTCTCCTAGGAACTCATTGCAAACACGGCCAAGATGTCCCTGGCACGAAACGGTACTCGAGGAGAGCACTTCTGATCGCCATTTTGGCTTGGGGCAGACTTGATCTTGAGCTTGAGGTAGAGGCACACTCATACTTCGGAGCATTGGCAAGGCCTGAAGAGGTACACACGGGATGCAATCTCGGAACTTACTGAAGTTGGAACAAAACTTAGATGCCCGACATTTTCCTCTTTTGCTTTTGCTTTTGCTTTGCAGTCCGGAACCATTATAGCTTCAGATAGGTCCTGGTTTCACTGTTCTCATATGACCTGGGTTGAACCCTGCGGTTTTCTGAAAGAACAAATTCTGTAAAAGGATTCTCAACCGGGTATTAAGCCTACAACTGACCACAGCCAAAACAACTCAACACAGAAAAACAAAAGGTAAACGACCTAAACACAACGAGACACGCTCGGGATGAAATGAGACAAACGAAAAGACACGACACTCAGACGTGCACAGGGAGCCTGTTTCACCGGGTAGTGTTTCCCACCCTTTCTCACTTGTGATTCTCACATCACTTGGCACTCAATCTCTAGTTTTCTGAAAAAGCCCTTTTCTCACTTTTTTTTCTCATCGCACATCTCTCTATTCTTCAATCTCTCATTTTTCAATCCCTCCCCTGGGTGGTTGATGGATAAGCAGAAAGTTGTGGGCTTTTGCCCCTGGTATTCTACCAGATTCTTCTTCTTCTGCATGCAGCTAGTGAATTCCTCCCACAGAGGGGTTGTGCTACAAATGAGTGTGTAGCGAATCTGCAGCTGACACCGGTTGATGATGCTCTGCCGGGGAGCTTGGACGTGATCAGATCTGTCAAGATGAGGGAGTGGAATATCTTGATCCATTCCCGTTCGTGCTTCGCACTTGGCTTGATACCTCGCTGCTTGGAGGGTGAGAGAGCCTTCAGCACTTTGTTGTTAGTTTCAATTGTGCCCTTTTTCTTGGCATGTAGAGTGCCCTTCTTGGCAAATGCATTGATAACGGGGAAAAGACAGAACACCTGACTCCACTGTGCCCCTAGTTCATCGTTTTGACCATTTTTTGTTTTTGCTTTCTACTAAAACAATTTTGACCAACATGAGGGTTAGATTAACATGCTTGTTCAATTTTTGATTTGAAATCACGCAAGTCAGGCTATGAGCACTGAAAATTTTCCTTTTTTGGGTCCAAGAAATGGTCCAGTTTTTGGAAAAGATGGAACAATTTTCGAGAAAATAGTCAACCTCAGTAAAAATTCTCAAAAACTATTTTTGCACACGGCCACTTGCTCAACGAGCATGAAACTTACTCCTGAGATGCACAACCTCGGATCCAAGGGAAAACTGCCCCGTGCTTGAAGAGAGTTGCATGGCAACGGACAGTTGCCCCTTGTTTGAACGGCACTGCAGCGCATTGAATGGCAACGGAAAGTTGCCCCTTGTTTGAAAGGCACCGCAGCGCATTGAATGGAAACGGAAAGTTGCCCCTTGTTTGAACGGCACTGCAGCGCATTGAATGGCAACGGAAAGTTGCCCCTTGTTTGAAAGGCACCGCAGGGCATTGAATGGCAACGGAAAGTTGCCCCTTGTTTGAAAGGCACCGCAACGCATTGTAGTCAGTTCTCAGAGCGATGATTGCAATCGAACTCTCGGATATAGAGGAGGCAAGGATGGTCAAAACCATTGCATGGACACACTTGATTTGGAAGTGTTTATGGCTGGACTTCAGAATGAAGTTGCCTACGTATCCCAAAGATGGGAATCAAGCCTTACGTAGTTCGGGGTTAAGGTACACTCGGGTATTTAACCTCTCCTTTTTATGCTCTAACTTTTGCCAAGGCGCCTGTTGCAGGTTTTCAACCTTGCGAGCTTTGTTTTTCTTTTCTTTTTCATTTCTTTCTTTTCTTCTTTTTTTCATCTTTTCTTTTCTTTTCTTTTCTCTCTTTTTTTTTTTGCATTTTGCTTTTTTTTTCTTTATTTCTTTTTTTTTTCATTCTTCTCTTTTCTTCTCTTTTTTCTTTTTTGCTTTGTTTCTTCTTTTTCTTGCTCTAACTTTTGCCTGGGTCGCCCTTCCGGGTTTTCGGCCCAGCGAGCCTCTCAAAGGGTAAAAGTGTAACAGGTCCATGCCAAATGGTTGTAGGGTTTTGAAGCCATCCATATCCAGGAGAGTGGCTGTTGATTTGCAAGAGGACTCATCTTCGGCTCTTCGAGCACATCTGACATCTTTGCCCCTAGTTCAAAGGGTACTTCTGTTTTAGCTTTGCAAGCTTCTTCTGATCTTCTGATCTTCTTGATCCGACTTTCCTGGCCCCTTGTTCGAGGGCTGCTTCAAATCTGGCCACACAGGCCTCACATCGTAGTTGACTGTTGAACATTCTGAATTCAAGTTCAAGGTTTGGAAGCAAAGGGGTTGAGTCTCGAGGCCAAGAGCGATCCTAAGCTGCACAATCTCAAGAACGATTCCACACATGTCTTCGCAGGACCGCGCAAAACATTTTTTTTTTTGAAAGTTTTTAAGAAAGCGACAAATCACTCGCGCTGAAGACAGTGTAGGACCAATCTGGATCAAAGCTAGGGTCCTTCTCAGTACTCACACTAACAAGCATGATTTCATTCATTAAGGGCTTAGCACGCCTCTCTTTCTCTCAATTTGATCAAAGTTTTACAAATCCCGAGGAATTCCTTCCTCTTCGTTTTCACCGCGGTGTTCAAAAAGCTTTGAAAAACTCAGGTCATTACAATGACTTCGAGGCATAAGAGAGCAGGTGGAATGCACTACCATTTCATTCAAATCCCGGCACAACTAGCACACGGCAGAAGCAAATGCAAGAGCGTAAAAAATCACTGCTGTTTCATTCAAAATCTGTTGGCATAACTGGCTCCCTAGCAGAAACAGACTCAAAAGAAAGCAAAAAGACAAACAGAAAACAAAACAGTGATGTCCGAGGTAACACCCCCGGAATCACCTGACTCTTAACAAAACGGGACTGACTCGATACAACAAGACAGACCCAACTGACTCAATAAGAAAAGACTGACTCTGTACAACACAACGAGACTGACCCAATACCCAAGTCAGAAAGTACAAATTAACAACATTCGCAAATGTGCTCAAAACAGTGCATGCTATCCACCATATCTGGAGTTAATCGAGCGCCGCCCGCAGGTGGTTCATCCCCCGATCACATAATCACATTATTCCCCCAAGTTCACCGATCCAGTGCCGATAGACTTTGCAGGGCTTGGCGGGAGGACAACCCGTTGTCAAACAGATCCTGTACTTCATGGCGAAGACGGAAGCAGTCGTCGGTAGTATGGCCAGTTTGCTGATGGTACGCGCAGTACTGGGTAGCATCATGTGTAGCCGGAAGAGGGTTCGGGAGAGGTCGAGGCTCAAGGGGTTCGAGATGGCCTTGTCCCACAAGGATTTGAAAAGCTTTGGACAAAGGCATATAGAGGGCATGGAAGACCCTCCGACCTCGGGGTTGGTACTTCAAGGCTTGTGAATTTTTACTGGGCGCACCAGCGAAGAGATTGGCAGGTGTTGGCCTGGTTTGCTGATCTCTTCCGAGCGGAGGGTTAGAGCTAACAGGATCATTTCTGGTACAACGGCCCTTTTCCCGGCTTGCCTCTTGCTTCAAACTGCCCCCAGCTTGAGTGGCGAAAGTGTCATCCACAGCTTTTGCAACAACTGCGAGGACTTGCTCTTTGTTCAGTCCCTCGGCTTTCAAAGCCTCAACAGCGAATAGAAGATGTTCATGGGGATCCATGCCCGCCCCTACCTTGTTCTTACCACCTGCCTCCACTTTGCTAAGAGATTCGCCTTCTTCCAATGCAGCCCGTCCCAAGATTAGGGAGCGTTTTGACATGAACTCCCTGGTAGGCGATGTGGTTGATGATGGAGCCAAAACTTCAAAGGTTAAATCTGCCACTGTTCTCTGAAGATCTTCAATCATGCTCCCCAGCTCAGAAGTAGTGGGTTCACGGGTTTGAGATGATTGGGGTTCAAGTGCATCTATCGTGCTTAAGGCCATGCTTTCTGGGATAAACATCTCGGGCTTGGGTATATGGGTCGGGGGGTATATGCTGGGGTTGTAGGTGGGTGGCAGTGTATGGCTGAGGTTGAGATGTGGATGAGGTACTTGGTCCTTGGGGTTTTGAGGTGGAACTATTGTCCGGTTGTCAATGAGATTCTGGATCTCATGACGAAGGCGGTAGCAACCATCGGTGCCATGGCCGCGCTGTTGATGATATACACAGTATTTGCTTGGGTTATGTTTGGTAGGGAGTGGATTTGGCAAAGGTTGAGGATTAAGGGGTTTGAGATGCCCTCTTTCCCTCAGGACTTTGAATGCGCTGGTTAGGCTCATATGGAGGGGGGTGAAAAATCTACCCTGAGCTCGGGCTGGGCTGGCTATTTGTAGGCTGGCCTTGGCAAAAGGGTCGGCTATGGCAACTGTGTTGACTTTAGTGGGTTTGGAAACAGTGCTACCGCCAGCATTGGTACTCTCGACTGGGAGTCTTACGGCAACCTCGGTGGACCCATCCTCGATGTCGTGAATAGGGCTAAGGCCCTGTGCCCTTTTGAATTGCTTCTCAAGGTTTGCAATTTTCACTGCAGTCGAACTGAATTCATTGACATCAGAGGGACGAAGCCTCTCAGTAGGCTGCACCAAGGGTGTGGAAACTCGAGCTTGAGTCAACCTTTCTTGGGGATCTGGACCCTGCAAATCTTCAGCTGGCAGAAGTGGGTCAAAGTTCGGCTGGGGGCCTGAAGCTGGATACGGAGCAGATGCCCCAGATGGGCATTGCGTTTCAGCGCTAGTCTTATCCTGCATTGCAGTTCCCTGATTTAGCGCTGCTATCATGGCCACAAATTCTTCCGAACCCTGTGCCATCACGGGTCTGCTGATGATGTGACTGGTGACTGTCGGATCAGATGAACAAATGAACCCTGTCTGGCCCTCCTTTGCCTTGCCTTAGCCAAAGAACACTGGTTGCCCTTGAATTGAATTTCTAACCTAACAAAGTCTATCAGCACTAGTCCAAGGTACCCGGGGGATATCAGAGCCTTCCGAAGCTATGGTTCCAAGACTACCTAGCAAAAGAGAAAACATGCAGCATCTCAGCCTGATGTTTACCAAAACAGATACGGGCCTAGCAGGATGACTGTGCCCTCTACTGAATTCTGCCCCAAATTCTGCCTCAAAACTGAATCTGATACCCGCAGAAACTGATTCTCAAATACTGACTGATGCCCGCAGGCCTGATGCCCAAACTCATAGACTGATACATGCATTCCCTGTAGAGACGCACTCTAAAAGCACATAACAGATAAGTGAGAGCCAAACACCCCTATGTTGGGGTAGGGTTTCCCTGTCCTATTTTGTCAGGAACTAGGGTTTCACTACGCACGCAGCGGTTTCAAACAACCTATAAACGGGTAAGCAACCTGTCCTAGTTTGGAATGGTCACTATGGATCCGAATATGCACTAGGTCGAATGGTCAAAAAGGGTGCCCCGGTAAAACCGGGGTTTGTGTTCCCATGCTGTCAGAGCCCAGAGCCGATCAGCCTTATGGACATGCCTTGACAAGACAAGCCTCCGGCAAATCGTTCGGGAATGGCATATGGCAAACACGGTGTCCTAGGCGCACCAATGCAAATGCAATGCAAAGAAACACACAAGTGTAGTCAAAACCAGATATCATGAGTTCGAGTCAAGTTCTCTAAATCCCCAGCAGAGTCGCCAGAAACTGTGGACGTCCCCGAACGCCCCGGGAGGGTTAAGTCCCGTTCCGTCCATATTGGGGTCACTACAGTTCAAGGACTCAAATGTCACGGTTCTTAATCTTGAACCAAAGAGTCCAAATCTGGCAAATCGTTTTGAGAAAACAGATTTTTGAAAGAAGTGCCAAACATGGACTGCTTTGCCAGATACAGAGTCGCCACCTAAATATTTTTTAATGGGAAATTTAGGAAACCCTGACTCGGTGCCAAAGGCCACGTGTCCGTCATCACCAAAGTTGCCTCGGCTCGGGAACTTGGGTACGATTGGGGAAGGTCACATCGTGAGCACCCCCGCTCGCCCGGTCAAAGACCGGCCTCTACTAACCATGATATCTGTTTTTGAAAACATTGTATGCTCTTATCCGGTTATTAGCCTAGGTTACTATGTGATGCTCGCAGCAAACAAGTATAGACTGAGTCGCCTGAATTGGAACAAAACATTTCATGTTTGTTTGTTTGAAAATGGTTTGATGGTGCTACCCGCAGGTAGGCTAAGACGTGGATTTGCCACCCTCGGTGGGCTTAGAAAACATGATTTTGCCACTATCTAGTGGGCTTAAAACAAACATTTGATGAATTGTCCCAATTCAAGTAACTCAACCTCCACCCACAGGCATTCAAGGCAGTTATATCACATAAGCACATAGCCTCATGGTAAGCATGCTATCATGGCAACACTCACACGCATGCAAGGATGCTAAAGCATAAAACTCACCGAGTACTCCAAGCCAAAACAGAAGCTCATTAGAAATCATGCATGATCCTAATTATACAGAGAATGCCTAATGCAACACATGCAAAAATGCAACTATAGCAGGCTCGGCTATTCTAAACATGGCATATGGAATGCTACAGCTAACACGTATTCAATTTGGAATTGAAATACAAATGCAGTTTGTATGATGCGCCGAGCCCGGTGCGTGCAAAACAGATGAATGATGCAAACATGCTGTCATACTGTATGCTAATTGAAATATGCCCTATATCTAACCATCGTAAGCGGGTAAATAAAAGGGAAGAAAGACGTGGGGTTGGAAGACATACATCACACTCACCCACACTTATTACAATTATGCCCTCGCGCAGAGGGTCCAAATAAATAATAATACAGTCCGAATAATAGAATATTACAGTCCGAATAATACAGTCCGAATAATATACAAATTCCTAATTAATTAACAAATTAACTAAGAAAAACTGTAAAATGGCATGCAAGCCAGGGGCTGCCTCACTTCCGCTGAATGATGTATGCTGGGCTGCCTTTTCGAAAATCCACTGGGATGCCCCAATTAGCCTCTGTTTGCAATGTTCCTCGAAATGCGTGCCAAGCCTCGGAAAGTTGCTGATTCTTGATATGCTGCAACAGAGAGCAGGAAAGGGGCATAGCAATGTATTTCACAAATATATGCATGCCTCGATCCTCGTGCCACCAATCACGCATATCGATGCATGATGGCCGAGGAGCGATTTGCACAACTCAATATAGGATGAATGCGATGAATGCTACAACAAAACCTAACTCCATCATGGATGATCCGGAGTGTCGGTGACTTGGGAATTGAGACCCGTTCCGTCACTCGGAGTACGAAACGTGCCTCGTTTCCCGTGCCCGGGCTAACTCCTATCCCGAACACGATGCAATATGCATGATATGTATGAAATGCAACTAAAATACAATCCTAACATACACAATGTTATGGAATGGCATACACGCTACACGAGGTAATACACAACTAGGCATACACAATGCTATGGATGAAATGGCATACGCAATGCAATAATGGACTTACACTAACATGAGAGAGCCTCAGCTACACTCACATAAGAAGCCGTCGGATGAAAATGAGATGCCTCAAAATGCGTGCACACGGGCGCACAAACTGAGGCAATGACATAAAGGCATGAAATGGCATGGAAATGATATGCCATGAGACTAAAATGAGATGTCTCAAAATGCGTGCCCACGGGCACGCAAACCGAGAAAATGGCATACGGAATGCAACAGGACTAAAATGAGATATGTGATGCAATATGGGCTTACACCAACATGAGAGAGCCTCAACCCTACTCACACAGGAGGCCGATGGATGAAAATGAAGCGCCTCGAAATGCGTGCACACGGGCGCACAAACCGAGGCGATGGCCCTAAGGCATGAAATGGCATGGAGATGATATGCAAACATGCAAATGAATTTTGGCACTGAAATGTGGGGGAAAACAGCCCCGGAATGAGGCGGAAGTACACCTGATGAATGAAATGGCCCCGAAACATGAATTTAGGCACTCGAAATGGCCTATAGCTATACCAAACATGCACAATATAGACATGGAATGAAAATAAAGTAGCAAGACAGCCCCAAGACAAGCATTTTTCAGTCATAAAAAGGGCTAAACAGCAAGCACACATAGGATTAAGCAAGGATGCAAAAATGGCCCCGCAAGAGGGGTATTGAAGCAAGCGATACATGCGATGCCCAAATGGAAACGTACCCTTCTAAAACACTGATGAGGGACTAAAAATATGAACATTTACAGTAGATGACATCCCCCAACTCAGTATGCAAACATGCTAAAAATGTCATGCAAGAACTAGGATACATAAGGCTATGACATGAGGTACCCCAAAAATTCATCAAACCAGAAAAGACCCTTAATGAAATAGTCAAGGAGATCAAAATATGACTCTTTTTAGTTCTGATGATGGCCGAAAACAGAAGCTAGATAAGCTTAAAAAGGCATGCAAAAATGGGGGTCAAAGAGGGGTATAATGACAAGTATAACATGGAGGCCCCCAAAAGGGTTGATCCCTTCTACAATGTTGTAGAGGGACACAAAATAAGCTTACTAACAGTTCATGACATGCTCCAAAACAATCTACATGTAGGCCAAACAAATCACGCAAATTTACGGTAAATAGGAGAGATTATGAAGCAAGTGCAAGATAGGGGCCCCAAACTAGGTTGAGCCCTTCTTCAATGTTGAAGAGGGGCTCAAAATAGGCCCTCTTACAGTTTACATTATGCTCGAAAACAGATCACTCATGGGCTAGAAATTTCATGCAAAAATGTGACATACAAGATGATATTGAAGCAAGTACAAGATGGTGATCTCAAATAAGGTTGAACCCTTCAAAAAACATGAAGAATAGCTCAAAAGAGTGACCCTTTCGGTTTGGGTCGGAGCCTAAAACAGTGAGGAAATAGGCTTAAGAAATGAGGCAAGAAAATGCTACAAAAGAGGGAGATGGCAACTTACCCTTGTAGACAAGTCTTGACAGCCTTTTTGGACCAAGTTTGGATGCTCTTTGCCTCTGAAAAACCAGCTCCAAGTGTTGGAATGGAGTGTGGGGGTCTTGTGCTAGGGGTTGATGTAGAAATGGTACAAGAAAAATGACTTTGGAGCTTGGAAATGGAGAGAAATGGGAGGTGGAAGGTATAGCTCCCTCTCAAATGTGTCTAACAAATGTCTAACCTTGAGCCAAGAAGCCAAGCCTCTCCTTTATAGAGGAGAGGCATGAAAAATATCTAAGGGACCTCTCTAATCCTCCATACACGTGTATGGAGGATGGTCCAATTGGCAACCAGCTGGCATAGCTGGAATACACTGAGGGAGAGGAAAATGGCCGGCCAGCTTAAAAAGGAAAAAAAGGTCATTTTTTGGTAAGTGGCCAGCCGGCTGGAAAAGGTGGCCGGCCGGCTAGGGTAAAAAGGTCCAAGCCATAAAAGTGGCCAGCCATGTAGCCCTTGAAGTTAGCTTTCCAATGCCGCAAACCTTGCATTAAAATTCCTCCTGTAGAAAAAGTTATGCCAGTTTCCGTAAAGCCGCGCAGATTCAGTCCAACCGGACTTCAACCAACCATATCTCCTCCCCTCGGATTTGGACTTAGGAGATTCTTGAGTGCAAAATGAAGCCCCAGAAGTAAGCTTTCCAATGGTGGTGGCCTCATATTTTAATTCCTCTTGTGCAAAGAGTTACGCCCGTTTCGGTGAAGCCGCGCAGACTTTTCTCCTTCCCAGATTCATGCTGAACCACTTTTGACCAAACAAAAAGTTGGTTGTCAAAACAATTGCTGGCCTCCCACCCTCCTACAAGCTTCCTAACCATGAAAATAAGGCCTCCACCAAAAATGAACCCAAACCGATGCGAAATGAAGGTTCGGGGGCCGAAACGCGCAGTTCGGGACCCCGAAAACTGACTGTTGGGTACCGGGAGTGGTGTTCAACCACGAAGTGGGTATCTAAGACCCCAGTGTCCCTCGAAAGGGAGTAAATAAGATGCATGCCAAAAACCGGAGGAATCGGAGATGGGTAGACGGTCCCGAACCGAGGCACACGGCCTGACGGCTCCGAAAACCGGGAACCGGGCTCCGAAATGGGCAAAATGGCCTACGGGCACGAAATGTAGCCCACGGCCACTGAGAGATAGTCTACGGGACCTCTCCTCCCTCAGGAAAGAAAACAGAGAAAACCAAGTCTGGTTCGCAAACCGAGGCAAGGCACAGAAGAGGGTTCGGAAGTCCGGAGGCAGGGCACACGGCCGCGACTCTGAGACTTCTGAACGAGCACAATATGCAACATTACCGAGCGCTCAATCGGTGACGTCTGAGTCTTAAGGTTGGTCAAAAATGGGGTGTCTACAGGCCTGCTGTTATACTAGATTGTTTGAACCTTTGTTTTGGGCTGTTTGAACTCTTGATTTAATCAAATATTAAATACATTCAAACAACATTTAGGATAAAGGTTTAGGTGAGAAATAATGAGACAAAATAAATTTTGATTCTATTTTTCTCTTTCAAACAAATCATCAAAATAAAATTTGATTCTATTTTTCTCTTTCAAATAAATCATCAAAATAAATTTTGATTAAAATATAATTAAATAAATCATCAAAATAAATTTTGGATTCTATTTTTCTCTTTCAAATAAATTAAAACATAATTAAATAAATCATCAAAATAAATAAGTCTAACAATCTCCCCCTTTTTGGTGATGGCACACAATGATGTTTTGATTTGATTTGAGAGTAAGAAAGGCTCCCCCTCAAGTCATGCTCCTTGAATTCATTTCTAAATACATAGGTTAGCACATGTGTAATAAATAAGTTTTAATTGAAGACATGATATGAGACTAAGATATCAAATTATAAATACATAATCATCATATTAGTTTTCAGATAATACCATAATGTGAGAATAATACCATAATACATAACATCATATAATTTCTCCCCCTGTGACATTATCAAAAGGAAATCATGGGTCAGAATCTGGAGGAGGAGGAGGAGGAAAATGATAGGGGTAAATGGTATCAAAAAATAGATAATCAAAACAATTTATATATACATATACAACTCTCTCACGTCTTTCTTTTTCCTTCGATAAACGCGTTTGACACGCGGCCTCACTTTTGTTTCATTGGCTAACAAAAGCAGCTCTCCTCGATTGTCGCTCGCCTCGGCTATCTCTCCCTCCTTGTCGTCTTCTCTTCAGCCTTCTTCTTAATCACACACTCTTCATTTTTCTTCTTCACCATTCTCTTCTATCTCTTCTTCACCACTCTCTTCTGTTTCTTCTTCCTCATCGAGAGACCAAAAAAAAAAAAACTAAATGGAGGAGGCCAAACCTCAGTCTGTTCTCTTTTATTTCTCTGCAACTCATTTCTTTTACACCTCTCACCTCTAAACCATGGCTTCATCATCTCGTCCCTTCACTCTATTTCTAGATATGAACGATCTCATAAGCTCTGCTGGACCGAGTGGCCCTACACCTACTCTTCCTATCATTCTTCTGCCTAACCTTCCTTGATGTCGATTGAGCAAATCATGAAAGCTCAATTAGACATTGAAGCCAATCATTTCACACTGACGTCTTGTATGGAAACAGTGACTGCAGTCACAAAATTGGCTCACCGACTGCAGAACAGGACGAGTGAGCTCCATCAGGTCAATGCCCAACTCGCTCTACTTCAGCACATGTATAAGGATGCGCGAGCAGAAATAGGCGCACTGAAGGCCGAAAATAAAGAGCTTAAACGGAAGACCACCTCCGTGGCCCGATTTGGAGCAACATCGTTTTTGGCCTTTGATAGTCAGCGGGGAGTTGTCACTCTCGACGAAAGCACGGGGGCAGGGGCGTCAAGGGTCGCCCAAGGGGATAAAAAGAAGAAGAAAATGATGGAAGAGGCGAGTAAGTAAGATCGGCATATGGCCGGAAAAAAAAAAAATGAAGGGTTTCTTTTTTTTTTTTTAATGTTTATGTTGATTGGCGTGTGGCCGTAAAAAAATGAAAGGTGTTTTTTTTTTTTTTGGTTTTTTTTATGTAAATATTTGTATTTTGATTTGTTGTTGTGTTTATGTTTAAGTACTGAAAAATGAAATTAAAAAGCAGAGAAAAAAATAAGAAAATTAACCCCAAACAAAAATAATAATGAGAGACCAAATTGTTAATGAGTATATGAGAAGCATTTGAGCATGATCTAATTCTCAATTTCTTAGCAAGTGCATATCAATCTCAAGACTATAATAGACATAACAGTGCATATATCAAACAAGGTTGCCAAGCAAAAGCATAAATATGGAGCTAAAGTTCAAGTCACTATTCATTAAGGAAAACAATCTTCTTCTTACATTATCAACAACTAATCAGCTCAAAGGTCATGTTGTAAGAATTAAGATACCAAAAGTATAGAGATACCAAAATACTCAGAGATACTAAAACAATCAAGTCTCTTTTTCTCCCCCGATGACATTTTCAACAAAATCAAGCATAAGGAGGGAGCATGGTACAACATATATGATGAAAGAATGTAAGTCTCATTATAACACAAATAATCATCCATATTAAGGTAGCTCTATGATACCAAAAAAATGATAGCACATAATGATCATACAATTGAAGCTCATACCATTTGACAATAATGGGCAAAAAAAATAGTAACATGTGAAGGTGCAAGGCCATAAGTTTGATATCAAAAATAGAATAGGGGATTTTAAAAAATAATCAAGTTTAAATTCTTCCCCTTGTTTCATTTGGCAAAATCAATAGGAGATATGATAAATGAAAGCTCATAACTGAAATGTTCTCGTCAATAATATCAAATAGGATGCCAAAATGATACCAACATGCAATCTACCAAGGATACTAATATGCAATCTAGATTTAACAATCATACTCAAGCATTATGTAGAATACCAAATATTGCTCATAATAGGTTAAACTCAATATAATCTCATGGAGCTAATGTAAATCCAAAAAATGAAGCATGTTCAAGGTATAGCAATCCATATGCCAAGAAAAATCATGAATTTCAATATATAGCACACATTTTAAGCATAGGCATGATTTTTAGGCAAGAGCATCATCAAAGAGTATACATTGCAAATCATATGAAGCATAATCAATCTTTTTCATATCAAAGTAATAACAGTATTAGCTCAAAGGATATAAGATAGAATTTTTACCTCAAAAGCTTAAGAGAGTATATGAGGCATACGTTAGGTTCAAGAGATGGAAGCTTTTCAATCTTCAATTTTCTTTCATGAGGAGTTCATCTCAAAAGGGTTTAACAAGTATGTTAGCAAAATGATTTCTCCCCCTAAGTTGGTGCTACCCTTTTCTAATGTGATTTGTGTAAATATAGCATTCATAGAACAATCACTATTACTCAATAAAAATACAGCACAAATCACTTCTTATCACAAACTCAAAAAGTGAAAAATAATTCAATGATCAAACAAGAGTTTGGAATGCTATTTTTCAGAATTTTCAAGTTGTAGCACATAGCATAATATGCATAAGAAAATAGTGTTATGCTCTTTGTTTTATTAAAAAATGATGCAACAATCTCATTTAATCACATAACATTATCAAGAGGCATTTTCATCAATTCAATCCACATACTCAAGTGTGATAAAACATTTTACTCAATGTGGAACACAACATGAATGCTATAAACAATTAATTCAACAATTTATCAATCAAAAGCATTTCATGAGATGTATGCCAATATAATCCATATTCAAAAGATATTCAATAGGATAGATGCAATGTCTCTACAAACGTATGATACTTCTTTTCATTTAGACATTGTTGATGGATCATAATCAACGAATTTCATAACTCATTCAAATATTCCAATGTAAAGCATATAAGCATGAAATTTTCATATTGAGCATATTCTTGAGATCATAAATGTACAATTCAAAATATAGATAGTATACATCTCAAAAACATGCTATGACATCAAAATTGATTCTACAAAGATATGACTCAAAAAGGAATTAACATATTAGTATGAAGTCATATATAAGATGTGAAAAGTATGCTCACAAAAAATATTTATCACTTCTTATCTCTTTTTCATAGCAATGGATGACATGATATACAATGTTAATGAATACATGAATCATTCATATTCTAATAGGCATTCATCAAAATAATATAATTCTCATTTTTGAGTTCAATGAATGTTTGAAAGAAACTAGCAGAACATGACTTAGCAAACTTAGTACAATTAGGTTACATGGAAGCAATGATTAGACACAACCTATTGTACACAAATCACACCTTAAAGAATATAGAACTTTAAGCTTAAAGGTGTGTTAGGAGTTATACCTTCATTTACCTCTTTGGAATCTTCACCCATACATTACCTCTATTGTTCATCTTGGTGATTTTCATTTCATCATTCTTCTTCTTGTAGGAGCTGATTTTGCTCTTTAGATTGAACACTCTTGTTGTGCATTTCCTCTCGAAGTCCTTGGTGTTCTTTGAGATTCCACCTACAAAATATCTTGATTTCTTTCTTGGTACCCATACTTTCTTGGGTCCATGGGATTAGTCTCAAGAACATTTAATCTCATAAAAGGTTTAGGAGGATCAAAACCAATGCCTACTTTGTCAAAAACACATCTTTTATTTCCAAGAAGCTTGTTGAGGTTTTCTTTTCCTTTTACAAAATTTTCAAGAGTTTTGTTTAAATCCTCAACATTGTTTTTCAAAATGTTTTTCTCATTGGCAATAGACGTAAAGTCATTTTTCAAAGTAGCATTTTCCATTTTTAAAACACCCACATCATTTGAAAGAGAAGTAACTAATTTCTTTAATTTAGAATTCTCAACACAAATTTCTAAATATGTCATGTAATTCATTGAAAGCACTTTCAAGTTCTACATAATTAGAAATTACCTCATCTTGAGTGGATTCTTCTTCTCCAAGAGCCATGAGACACAGGTTGGCTACTCCATCATTTTCTCCCCAAATGGCTTCCTTTTTGCTGCCATCCATCATTGAAAGTTCATGAGCCATGAGTGAGCCTAGGAGTTCTTCAATGCCTAATTTTGTTAGGTCTTTTGCTTCTTGGATAGCTGTAACCTTAGCTTCCCATTCATTTGGCAAAGACCTAAGTATTTTTCTCACAAGCTCACCATTAGTATAAGATTTACCAAGAGATTTTAGAGCATTAATAATATTGGTAAATTTATAAAACATCTCAGAAATAGATTCAAATGATTCCATAGTAAAGAGTTCATAATCATGAATAAGCATGTCAATCCGAGACTCTTTTATTTGGCTAGTTCCTTCATAGGTGATTTCAAGTTTATCCCAAATCTCTTTAGCAGTAATACATTCAGAAATTCTATTGTACTCATTTGCATCTAGTCCACACACAAGAATAAGCTTGGCTTTAGCATTAGCTTGAAGGAGTTTATAATCACGCTCATCAAATTCATCCTCAAGTTTAGGCACACTGATATGGTCTACTACCTTGGTAGGGATTTTAGGACCTTTAGTGATAATGAGCCACAAAGCATAATTGGTAGCTTGAAGATACAAAGTCATTTTTTCTTTCCAATGAATGTAATTACTACCATCAAAGAGAGGTGGCCTATTGCTAGTTTGTCCTACAGCAGAGTAAGTAGAATACATGGTTGCTATGGATCAAAAACTCAAGATTGTTAAATCTAAACAAGAGCCCAGGCTCTGATACCAATTGTTACCCAAAAAGCAACCTAAGAGGGGGGAGGGGGTGAATTAGGTTTCTACAAATTAAAATTAATAATACCCCAATAAAATTAACTACTAGTACAACAAATTATTAACAAACACAGTGATGAACTTAGCAGTAAATGATCAAGCAAAATAACAATGAAGTATAACTAACATACAGGGTAAATCAAATGATTAACACATGAATATTAGATAGCTATAGCAATAGTAGGAAAGTAAAGAGATTAGGGAAGAGGAGACAAACAGATTTATAGTGGTTCGGCTTCAACCAAGCCTACATCCACTCCTCAAGCTTCACTTGAGATTTTCCACTATCTTCGAGCTTCACAGGGGTGCTAGCAACCTCTTTACAAATGGAGCAATCCTCCACGGATTTTACACAAACTTCACAAGCCCAAACCCTTGCAAATCTTAGGTGATTCACAATCACTCTCAAGATTTCAAGAACACAGTGTTTGCAACACTTTTACAAGATGAAATGGTATTTTTGCTTTCAAAGAAAGCTTACAATAAATATCTTTCAAAGATAGATATATAAAATGAAGCTTTGATTTTTTCTGTAAATCTCTCAAAGGAAAGATGAGCTTAATGCTATAAGGCTCAGTGTATAATTTCTGAGAGAGGATATAAACAAAAATTAAAGAACACTTCTCAGAGAATTTTTCAGAGAATAGATGTGAGTGATTATAGATCAAAGAATATTTTTTGATTTTTTATAACTTGTTTACATTAGAGGCTTTGGTATATATAATGAAAATTATAGCCGTTGTATTCATTTGAATTTATAACCGTTTATAGCCGTTGTAGTCATTTGAATTTATAGTCGTTTATAGCCGTTGTAGTCATTTGAATTTATAGTTGTTTATAGCCGTTGTACTTCCGTCATTACAAATTTGAATATCTTCCACTTCATCATTACAAATTTGAATATCTTCCACTTGAACCTTTTGGCCTTTTGAACCTTTATAGCCATTGTACTTCCATCATTACTAATTTGAATATCTTTCACTTGAACCTTTTGGTCTGCTGTTATGCTAGGCTGTTTGAACCTTTGTTTTGGGCTGTTTGAACTCCTGATTTAATCAAATATTAAATACATTCTAACAACATTTAGGATAAATGTTTAGGTGAGAAATAATGAGACAAAATAAATTTTGATTCTATTTTTCTCTTTCAAATAAATCATTAAAATAAATTTTGATTATATTTTTCTTTTTCAAATAAATCATCAAAATAAATTTTGGATTCTATTTTTCTCTTTCAAATAAATTAAAACATAATTAAATAAATCATCAAAATAAATAAGTCTAACAACCATCATCACTACCACTGCTACTATGCTACCGCCATCACCACCACCACCACCACCACCACCACCATGTTGTTGTTTTTTCTTTGTTGGTCTCTTACCAACTAGAGCTTGGAGCTTTGTTAGCTCCAAGCTCCTCTTTATTGATGTAATCTTCTTTTCATCAATATAGATCTCTTTTGCCGATCAAAAAAAAAAAAAAAAAAATGCTACCACCACCACCACCACTACTGCCATAACTTTCATCACTATTGTTATTATTGTCATAAACACCACCATTACTACCACTATTATCGCTGCCACCGCTGCCGTAATTACCTTGCCACCACCACTACCATCACCATCATACCATCATCACCACTACCACAATCATCACAATAAAAAAGTTAAAATATACAATTTAAAAATAATAAATTTCAAATTTAATTTTATACATATCAAACAACTTATTTTTAGTTTAGTACAATTTTTATCAAATAGTTTTTTAATTTAAAAAATTCAACATTTAAATTTCAATACTTCATTTTTAATTTTCAATTTTTAACTTTATCAAATACCACCTAAGAGATCAATACAATTAGTAATTGATTTAGAATAGGAAGACGTTGTGCCCCTGGGGCACTCTTTTTTTTTTTTTTTATTAGCAAAAATAAACTTTATTGAATTAGAACCAAGGAGAAATCCTTACATCTTACATCAATAAAGATAAAAGAAAGCAGTGCTAATAGCATCATAGTGAACCTTACTCATCCCAACTAGGTTGGCACAAGAAAGCCACCCAATCATGTGCTAACACATGCCAAAAGTTAGTTGATAAGAGCTCAACCAGCAAAAAAAGGAATCAAGACAAAGAATCACATAAGCACACATTAGCAGAACAACACAACAGTAGCAGCTTAGCAACACAGAGCATCTCTTCAGCAACAACAACCCAACAGTAGGTAGTACATTGATTCAAAAATCCACCCCTGAGGATGGAGCTTCACCAAAGAGGCAATATGCAGCTAATGGACACACAAATGATCACACCAGCACACCCCAGCATATCAACACAACAGCAACAACACATTAGCACAACACCAGCAGCAGCAACACACCAGCAAAGCAACCCATCAGCAGTAGACACAACATGACCACTATACCCGAAGCAAAGATATATACAACAGCAGCCACAATTCAAAGCCCCCTGATAGATTCCAAATTATACAACAGATCATTGATTGAACAATCCACCCCTTTAGTGTGATACTTCACCAAAAAGGCAATGTGTAACTTGATGGACTCACAAACTTCACACCAGTTAGCCCCTGAACCAGCAAATCTAATTTCATTCCTAGCCTTCCACACAAATCACATAACCACAGATGGCAAGGCATCCCACATACTCTGGAGCATTTTCTTCAATTTAAAACCACTTCACCAATCCAAAAGCTGAGTTACATTTTCAGGCACAACCCACACCAAACTCCATCACTTTACCAAGTCAGACCAGATACACCACGCAAAATGACAATGAAGTAGAACATGACTCACATCTTCAGCACATAAATTACAAAAGCAGCATAGAGAGGGACCACTGGGATCCAGAGCTCCAATATTCTGAAGAAACACAGATGTTTTAAGTCTGCCTCTCCATGCCAACTAACAGATGAATTGGATTTTAGGAGGAGAGATGCCATTCCATAGCAAACTAGGCACGAGTACACTTGATCTGTCAGTGCAGGAAAGCCATTCATAAGCTAATTTCACTAAATAAACCCCTGAGGCACCAAAAGTCCACACCAATTTATCCTCAACACCAGATCTTAACATTGGGCCAGAACTAAGCAATTGAACAAGATGAATTGCATTTTAGGAGGAGAGATGCCCTTCCATAGAAAACTAGGCACCAGTAAACTTGATCTGTCAGTGCGGGAAAGCCATTCATAAGCTAATTTCACTTAATAATTTTTTTGCCCAATTTTTCTTATGAGTTTTCATTGTTGTTTGATTTACTCATTTGGAAGTAGGTTACTTTAATTAATTTTTTTTGCTAAAATATGAGGTGAAAATAATTAGTATATTTAGGATAATTTTTTAGTTTTTTTATGGAAAAAAATGTAAAAAATAGAGAAAAATAAAATATTTGACTTTTTTTTTATATATAATTTGCTGACTTTTTGACATTTTTAATGAACTTTTAACGTTTAGACTAAAAATGAGTATTCCCAAATGTGGCCCATGTTGATAGTTTTGAGGGAACAGTTTTGTCTTTGTGTTGGAAGTAATGCGTATTTCAAGGATATGGCTTGTCTCTAGTTGAATCATTTCCTTAACTCTAACGGATAAGGGAGCTCCGTTAATTAATTTTAGTCAATAAGAAATCTCAATTGTTTGGTCCAGTTGAAATTTCAACCATAGACAAGCCATATCCTATTTTAAAACCCGTGAGTTTACTTTTTGTCACATAGATAAGACAAAGAAAAAACATAACTAGTTTTTCTGTAGCTTTGAGGTGGACCGTCTAGCCAGGCCTATGGGTTTACCATAATTCCATTTTGATGATTCGATCTATTAAATTTTTAGGTTTCTATATATATATTATTTATAAAAAAAATACAAATATATTAGATTGATTTGATAATTTTATCAAATTTATCTTTAAAAAAAAAATGAATGATCTATTTTGAAAATCATGTTTATTGTCAATTTTTTTATTTAAAAAATCATGTGATTATAATTATTAAATCAATTTAAAATTTCTATTTATAATTTCATAATCTATACATAGAGACTTAAAATATCAATAAAATAAATCATCAAAAAGTAAAAGAGTTGTAAACACCCAACTTTTAATTGGCCTTAAAATTTGGATGCTTTATGAAAAGCTTCTGATGAAAAAATTAGAGATCGTTCCAATAACAAGTTGGGGATTAAGTGTGGTATAGCTTCCCCACACTCATTTTCCCCAAAAGATTTTTTGGACTCTTAAATCTATTTTCAAAATGTTTTTAAGGCAATTTGACACTTTTTCATTCATTTTTTGCCGTTTTTGGTAGTAGTGGCGGAGACAGAAAACTAAATCAGAAGGGGCATTTATTAATTACAATTTCAATTTTTTTCCATAACCAAAAATAGGAAGATAATAATAATTTTTGAATTAATATTAAGTACAAAAACTTAAATAAATTATTACAAAAGTATTTCACATAAAAGTTTACAATTAATTTCAAGTAAAATCGAAAAGAAACTATTGCGTATAACTAGTATATAATGGACAGTGTAAAAAAGTTATATATTTAAGTCTTAAAATAAATATATAATGGTAAGATAAAGTAAATTTTTACAAAATTTGAGTAAAAATTTCATATAATATTGATATCACGTCATCATTGACATATGATATCACAAACCAATAGTAAAACAATATATGAAAGGTGAAATTCACATGTAAATATAACTAACACTTTAGTAACTTTTACATATATATAGTGAGATACTTATATTTACATATCAATAATAATGGATATCACCTTTATACTAAGATTTTTTCACAAAATTTTTATACATAAAAATATAATATAATCCCTTCATTTTAAATAAAACAATCACTACTATTCACATAAATTTAGAAATACGATTGCTTGGCAGTATATTTTTCAAAAATGATTGGTTAACTTTTTAGAAGAGTCATCTTAAAAAACCAGAATGAATGAAAGAAAGAGGGGACAAAGACAAAAACGTGTGTTTACTTTTTATCACATTGATATAAACTATAGCAGTTTCGGTTTTAACCCATTACTTGTTGTATTCCGGACTTGGGTTGGTATGGTTTTGAATAGCTATTTTTATATCTTTCCCTTGTCTTCCCCTTCATTTTGGTTATCGGGTTGTAGTTGTGTATTTGGGACAAGTTGGTTGCTCGTATTTCAAAACCTGTATTGCCCAAATTTTGGCCTTTCCGGTCGAGAGGGCATTCTTGTGCTCGAGCAGGCTTCACAACTTTGCTCCTCTGCTCGAGCAGCCATTCTTGTGCTCGAGCGGGATTTGTAGACCCTCAACACTTTTTGCAGAGTGCATTGGACGCTTGAGCATCCATTCCCACACTTGAGTGGGGACCTTCGTCTGCGAAACTTCTGGAAGCGTGCATTCCACGCTCGAGCGCCAACTTTCACGCTCGAGCGGGGCTTTCCACGCTCGAGCGGACTACGTGTATTTCAGTCCGAAAAGATGACATTTTGAATCACTTTTTCTTCTCTCTCTCTCTCTAAAATTTTCTACTAAAAAGCTTGTTCTTGAGCTTCTCTCTCTACATTTCACCTTCTCTCTTAGATTTCATCTAGTTCCATTAGGATTCCCCCCCCTAATGCCTTTGAGAAAAAGGTAGAGCTCGTCAAGATCTTCGTTTTGATCAGATTGAAAGTGGGTTTCGTCGTTCTTGGAGTTTCTCTTGTTGGACTCATCTTCTTCCTTTGAGGTAGGGATCGTTTTACACTTTCATATGATATTTAGTTTAGTTATTTGCCTCTTGTTTAACAATGGCGAAATTTGGAGATATTACAAACAAACCTAGGGTTTGGGGCATGAAATAGAAAGAGGGGTTTTGGGTGTAGGAGGAATAAATACTTGTGGGGTTTGAAAATGTTGTTATGCTATATCTAATTTGATGATTTTGGCATTTGGTTAATATTTGGGGAAAATGGGGAAATTGCCCTAATTGAACCAAACTATTATTTTGTACAAATAATTGGATTTGGCATTGAAAATGCGAAATTGAGATGGTAATGATATGAATGGTGGAATTGGTTATGCAGTGACTCATTCTTTTAGAAGTTTTGAATAAAATATCTGTGGAGATTTAATATCTGTTTAGCGATAACTGTATTGGGCTATCGGTAGAGGATAGCTTTGACTGTTGTAGAAATTGCATGTGGATTAAGTGAATTGAAATTAATCTGTTGATGGTTGTCATCAAATATGACAGTGTTTATATACATTGCATATGCATGATTATTTGGGAGTGGAAAGGGAATGTACTCCATTGTTTGATTTTGTGTTTATATACATTGCATATGTATGGATGATTTGTTTCGGAGGAGAAAGTCCCGAAGTGTCCTGGGTGAAAGTCCCGAAATTATACATGGGTGCCTAGCTCGCAGACAAAATATCCATAAAATGGAAATGGTAGTGCTTGTATAGCCTACGTTTACATGGGTCTCGTTTGACAGCAGCCCACGGATGAAATATCCATGAAATGGAAGTTTGAAGTGTTTATGTATATGTGTTGCATAAATTGAAAATAATTGAGTTGTAGTCTCGGTTCGGTTGTTGTGAAACAATGAAAATTGACTCATGAATTGAGAAAGATAAGTAATCGAAATGTGGATTGAAAGTAAATGGATTAAGGTTTGAAATTGATATCTTATGAATATATATAAAATTGTGGAAAGTTTTATCACAAGCATTGTCTATGCACTTGTACTTATACCTTTGCTAAATTTCATATATTGTGTTAGATGATTTCTACTGGGTTGTGGCTCACCCTATTTGGGAATAATATTTTCAGGTAATGATGGTATGCCTCCACCAAGGCAATAGCATTGGAGGGACCTTTGGAAAGCAAGAGCTTCATATTTTGTTTATTTTGTATAACCTAGGGCTAAATATGTAAAGAGCGAAGCTCACTTTTGTTGTAACCAAGTTAAGGCTTGGAATGTGTAAGCCAACAGGGCTTTTATTTGTATTAAACTCTTTTGTATCTTTAACTTCGTGTAATGAAGGGACTACCACTCTGATGTATGCGATTATCAATGTATGTTTTTGAGTTATATGTAGTGTGTATTTTGGGGGTGTTGCAACTTGGTATCAGAGCGTACCAAGTTTGAATACTTTGGGTACATGGGAAGTGGTTAGTACCACAATGGGTTTTATTATATACTTAAGTTTAGACTGTATGTGCTTATATGACAACATGCTTATGTGATTAATTGGGTATGGGATTGAATTTCTTGGATATTGATTGGGTCTACGGGTTTCTAGGAGTCCTGTTGGAAAGGCACTTGATCACTGCTATTTCTAATTGGAACTCTAGCAACATCGAGTAACGGTCATTATCCAAAGATGAAATTCATATGTGTTTACGTGATTATGTGCTTATGTGGAGTGAATTATTGTTATCCAATGTCTTAGGACTCGAGTGAGTTAGCTTCGGCACATTTGTAAATGTGCTAATCTCTTTTGTTACCTTCATTAGGATGTCAGGACGTGAACGTGGTGGTGGTGGTAGACGTGGTAGGCGTGGTAGGCGCGAGATGCCTATACCGGATGAAGTTTCGGAAGGAGCTGGTCAAGCCAACGTGGCCGAGCCAATAGGTCAACAGGCTATTGGCGCCTTAACCCGCAAAATGGCAAGAGCTTTGCGGGGAATCAATGGACATTCTCAGGGCTGAGAATCGAGTCCAGGCCCAGGTAGCTGAGGCAGGGCCTTCTTTTCTGAAGAGGGAGTTCTTTCGGTCAAATTTGGACGAGCTTTTGGGCGACCTGAAGGAACCACTGAAGGCAAATAAGTGGCTGGAACAGATGGTGAAAATATTTGAGATGCTTGGCATTGAAGACGGGGGTTTGAGAGTGACCTTGGCATCCTTCCAATTGAAGGGAGACGTGAGTCAATGTGGAAGTATGCACGGGGACGCATTGGAGGGACTTGGGAGGCTTTCGTTGACGCCTTCCAGGACAAGTACTTGCCTCCCACTATTAGGGAGAAGTTGAGAGATTAGTTTTCTCACCTCAAGCAGTTGAACACACCTATGGCTGAGTTCGAAGCCACCTTCACTAGTTTGTCAAGGTTTGCACCGGAGTTAGTGGTGACTGAGGAGCACCAGTGTTTGGAATTTGAGAAGAGGCTGAGGACCAGACTCATGTTTCGAATGGCCGGGTCCATGACAAGAGATTATGGGCGCCTTGTGGAGGCGGCCGCCCATCTTGAGACCATCATGCAGGTAGAGGAGAAGAGGATGAGGGGCTACAGGAGGAGTCAGGACAGTCAGGGGGACGATAAGAGGCAACGGGGTTCTCACCTTCAGCAGTCCTAGGGGGTTCAGTCGAGGTCTACTTTTCCAATGCCTAGCTCGGGTTCTGGGAGAGGTGGTTAGGGAGATGTAACTTGCTTCAAATGTGGCCAGTTGGGTCACAAGTCTCCAGCTTGCCTACAGAGGGGAGGAGGGCAGCGAGCAACTTCATCTTCGCCTCGTTCTCAGAGCTAGAGTCAGGGTAGAGGACAACCGCTCACTTGTTATCAGTATGGCCAGGCGGGGCACCTGAAGAATCTTGCCCATAGTTGGGTGGCACGTCTAGTACGTCTGGTTCGAGATAGACACAGAGTCACCAACCAGCACAGTCAGCGTAGGCCTCGAGGGCCAATCAGGGAGCTTCTGCAGCCCAGTTGGTGCAGTAGGCCTATGCTCCGAGGGGTGAGCAGGTAGATTAGAGGCCAACAGGGCGTGTGTATGCTGTTACCGTGCCAGATCTTGTACCAGCTTCGTCTGTTGTGAGAGGTACCTTCTTGTTTTTCAATTCAGTTGCTAGTGTGTTGATCAATACGAGTGCATCCCGTTCTTTTATCTCGTTTGTATTTACATCGGTTTTGGGATTGGAGTTGACACAGTTAGCATCTCTAGTTTGTGTAGAGTCCTTTATTGGTGGTGAAGTTATCTTGAGACAAGGGTGTTGGGGTTGTGATATAGAGGTCGCTGGTCGTCGACTTCCATTTGCATTGGTTTTTCTTGACATGACTAGTTATGATGTTATTTTGGGTATGGACTGGTTATCGTCATACCGGGCCGTTATAGATTGCTACCGTCAGAGGGTTACTGTATGTACCTTGAGCGAGGATTGCTTTTATTTCTTGGGGGACCAGGTGGATAGAGTCTTATCACCAGTATATGATCCGCGTGGGCGGAGTAAACTTAGCTGTTTGCTTGCTAACCTTCAGAGTAGTGAGTGTGATTGTAGACACCCCATTTTTGACCGACCTTAAGACTCAGACGTCATCGATTGAGTGCTTGGTGATTGCGCATGATGTGCTCGTTTCCGGAGTTTTGGCCGAGTGCCTTGCCTCCGGGCCTCTAAACTCTTTGTGCTTCGGCTCGGTTTGCGGACCAAGCCTTGTTTTCCTTGCCTGAGAGAAGGAGAGGTCTTGTAAACCCCTTCTTATGGTCGTAGACCACTTTTCGTGGTCGTAGGCCACTTTTCCCGTTTGGAGACTAGTTTCTGATTTTCGGAGCCTTCGACCGTGCGCCTTGTCTTGGGACCGCTTAACGTTCTCCGTTTGGTGTGGTTTTTGAACCACACCTTGTTTCCTTGGCCTAGAGGGCCACTGTGGTTTGGGAGACCACTTTTGTGGTCGTAAACCACTTTTGGTGCTTGTCAACTAGTTTTCGGGGCTCCCGGCTGCGCGCTTTGCCTCCCAAACTTTCGTCTTGCATCCGTTTTGGTTTGTTTTTGGTACAAACCTTGTTTTCCTTGTTTGGAAGGTGGTACAAGGGTGGGAGACCAGTGTCTCTCCCCGAAAACCACTTTTCTTCCTGCCAGCCAATTTTCTGGTCTGACAACTGGTCTCCTTGGTCTTTGGGCCATCTTTTTTGGTCGGCCACCACACCATTGCATTGTTTTCATGCTGCTGACCATCTCCCACCATGGCCGACCAGTTGTATTCTTCTTGGGAGACCACTTAAAGTGGTCGGTCGACCACTTAAAGTAGCTGGCCGACCACTTGAAGTGGTCGGCTGCTTTTTGTCACCTTTTTGGAGATATTTTTGGCCAGCTGGCATAGTTGGAGAGCACAAGAACCATTCTCCATACACGTGTATGGAGGAATGGCCTTGAGCCTTAGCTTTTTCAAGAAGCTTGTGCTTTTGCTCTCTATAAGAGGGAGGCTCCCCCTCTCTCCTCCATGTTCAGCTTTTTGTGTTAGAGAGTGATAGATACACCTTTATCTCTATATCTCTCTTTGCTTCATTTTTGTGCCTTAAAGTGCCCTGTTGTCATACTTTAACACACAAACACACACTCAAACACCATTCCTTTGTTGCTGAGGTGCTTAGGAGTTGGTTTTGGAGTTTTTGGTTTGGTTTAAGCTTGAAAAACTTGCTGGAGTCGTGGTTTTGAAGGTGGTCTTCAAGGGTGAGCCTTTAACTCCTTAAACCCCCATTCTTGCTTAAGCTTTTAGCCTTGCTTGCATATTGTTTTAAGCTTAACTCTAAACTACAAAAAGTTCTGAATTTTGGTGCTTACGATCTTTGTTTAAGGTCACTTTTGTGTTTGGGGTTGTTTACCCCCTCTTAGGCCTTGTTTGGCCTTGCTTTTGTGCCTTCGTTGTGAGCTTTTGGGACCACCTTGTTTTGGCCTTCTCACGACTGAAATCCAGAGGAATTTCAGTGGTGGGGATGGTGTTTTGAGGTCCCAAAAAGGAGAGGGTCATCCCCTCTCCTTGTGTCTTCAATACTTGTCTTGAATGCCTCATGTGTGAGCATGTTTGTTAAGTTTATGTTGGTCATATCTTAGCTTGTATTTGGGCTTATTTTGCTAAGGCATACCACTGTTTTTACTTGATTTGGTCACTCCATGCATGCTTAATACACTTGTAGTGTAAATCACACAAACTAGTCTTGTATGCTTCATGAAGTAGCATGTCATTCTAGCTTGTTTTGTTTTCATTTCAGCATGTTTTTGGTGATGTTTTGCCATGTCATACCTCTCTTAGGGTTTGGTTTGGTCACCTCTTGCATGCTCTATGCACTTGTAGTGCAATTCCATGAAATAGCCTAACATGCATCATGCTTTAACATGTCATTCTAGCATGCTTTTGGCTTAACTTCAAGAAGCTTTTGTCCATGTTTTAGCATGTTCTAGCTCTGATTTTGGTTGTTTTGGCCATGCATGACTTCCTTTGTATAGCCGTGGTTCAATCTAGCTTGTTAGCTTTGTGCACCAAGTCCACTAGCATGCGTTGCTTGGCCTATTTGAATGATTTGGCATCATCTATTATGTGATTTCAGTCCATGTTTCATGGTCAAGCACTTGCATTTATCACTCATTCAATGCGTTGGAGGGTTTGCCCCTTTATGCCTTAACATGAATCATTGCGTATGCCTTCATGCCTTAGCTTGTGAGCCATCATTTCGATGTGTTTTTGGGGTTATCTTGCCATGATATAACTCTGATTTTTATTGGTTAAGTCATCCCATGCTTGGTCTTGGTAGGTGTAGTGTAAACCACCTTATTTGCCTTGCATTCACCATGTCTTATGCCTTTCACGCTAGCTTATTTTGGCTTCCTTCCTTGCATGTTTTAGACTCATTTTGACATGTTATATGACTGTTTTGGGTTGCCTTGATCACATGCTTCATGTTTTGCATAGTTGTAGTACAAGTGCCTATGCTAGCTTCAAGCTTCAGGCACCATAGCATGCTTCATTTGTGTTGTGTACATGATTTGGCATCATCTAACATGTTATTTTAGAGCGCGTAGCATTGCCATGTTCCCACTTCATTCACCCTTTGAGTGCCTCTAAGGGTTGTGCATTTATTGCCTTGTTTATGGCCTAACTTGTATGCTTGCATGCCTAGGTCTTTGAGCCTCCATCTTAGCATGTTTTGGTCCATGTTTAGACCTGCTTGAGCTCTGTTTATGGTTGGTTCATGCATATTTGCCATGTATTGCATGCCTCCTTTGTAGTCCTCTTTGCTAGCTTTCATGCTTTAGGACCTTTACATGCTATACTTGTGTTTGTTTGAATGATTTGGCATCATTTCTTACTTAATTTCAGTGCATTTAGTGTTGTTACACTTCCATGCTTATCACTCCTTGAGCACCCTTGAGGGTTGTGCTTTTAGGCCTACTTGATTGGCCAATGCATTGTGCATGCATGCCTTGTCTTTTGGTGCCTTTGTTTTGGTGTTATGGCCACTGATTTGGGTATGGCTGAGGTCTGTCCATTTTGGTTTAAGTTCATTGAGCATTGTGTATGCCATGTTACATCGCGTTGTGCATGATATGTTGTTGTTTGCATTGTGCATGCTATGTTCTTGTTCATATTGTGTATGCCATAATCACATTGAGCATTTGTGTATGCCATGTCCATTGCATTGTGTATGCTAGTTGTCATTTGCATTGCATATGCTTGTTGTTGTTTGCATTGTGCATGCATTAGCATAGTTTGCATCTTATTAGCTTTGTTAAGTTAATCATGTCACATTGCATTAAGTGGGCCATTTTGTTCTTAGCATTGTGCATTATGCATGCCATTAGCCTTGTTAGGTTGTTCATGTTGCATTGCATGTTTGCATGCTTAAGTTATGTTGCATATTTGCATGCTTAAGTCACATTGCATTTTTGCATACTCCATGTTACATAGCATTGTACATGCCATGTTATGTGTTGCATTGTGTTTGGAATAGATGTTAGTTCGAACACGGGAAACGAGGGACGTTTCATACTTGAAGTCATGAAACGTGCCTCAATTCCCGGTCGCCGACGCTCTTGATCAAGCATGATAGAGTTTTAGACCTTATGTGTTTACTTGTGCATTCATTTCATATTGAATTGTGCAATTTCGCCTCTCGGCCATCATGCATTGAAATGCGCGATTGGTGGCCTGAGGGTCGAGAACCACACTCCCTTGAGCTTATGAAATGATAGGGAGGGTGGTTGTTCATACATACCTTGCAAATACATTGCCATGCCCTTTCTTGCTCTCTGTTGCAGCAAAGTGGACAAATGCAGCAACAACTGGTCGGCCAGCCAGAAAAACTAGCTAGCCGACCACTTTTTCTCATTTGCAGTAGCAGAAAGTGGTTGGCAGGTGGCTGTAGACACCAAAAACTGGTCGGTCACCCTCCCACAGGTCCCCAAGATGTGTTAGAAGCTATCTGGAGCTTGGTACAAGTTTCTGAGAACAGTTGCAAACAGAGGCAAATCGGGGCATCGCGTTGGATTTCCGAACGAAGCGATCGAGCATGCATAAACTCCTCGCCTCGAGGCTCCTGCTTTATTGCTTTCCTTAGCTGCCATGATTAGATAGCTAGCTTATGCTTTGTTTTGCACTTGGATAGTTAATGCGTTTAACTATTCAGTCTGTTTTGTAATAGTTAGTTAACTAGGATTAGTTAATTAGCTTCGTTGTGTAATAAGTAGTTTAATTAGCTTAGATTAGCTAGTTAGCTTCTTATTTGGACCCTCCGTCGAGAGGGCCAATTGTTGTAATAAGCGTGCGTGTGTGTGATGCATGTCTTCCAACCCCCATTTCTTTCTCCTTTTTACTTAACCACTTACGATGGTTACTTTTAGGGCATATTTCGATTAGCAAACCTTATGCTTGCATGTGTGCATTCATTCATCTGTTTTGCATGCACCGGGCTCGGCGCATCATACAAACGACATTGTATTTCAATTCCAAGTTGAATATATGTACTAAGTTGCATTTCACATGACATTCTTAGAATAGCCGAGCCTATTTTAGTTGCATTCTCGCATGTGTTGCATTAGCCATCTTAACATGAATTAGGATCATGCATAATTTCTAACTAGTTCTTTGTTTTGGCTCGGAGTACATTGTGAGTGTTTACGTTTTAGCATACTGCATGTGTGTTATCGACTGCCATGAAAGCATGCTTGCCATGAGGCTAACTGCTTATTTGATATAACTACCTGAATGCCTGTGGGTGAAGGTTGGATTGTTTGAATTGGAACAATTCATCAAGTCCCTATTTTAGCCTACTTGCGAGTAACAAACTTCAAACTATTTTCAAACAAACGAATATGCAATGTTTTGTTCCAACTTAGGTGATCTAGTCTATACTTGTATGTTGTGCGCATCACATAGTAAATTCTAGGTTAATAACCGGAATAAGAACACATGTGTTTTCAAAAACAAAATATCATGCTTAGTACAGGCCGATCTTTGATCGGGCGAGCGGGGCTGCTCATTGCATGACCTTCCCCTCTCGTACCCAAGTTCCCGAGCCGAGGCAACTTTGGTGATGACGGACACGTGGCCTTCGGCACGAGTCAGGGTTTCCTAAATTCCCCCAAAATAAAATATTTAGGCGGCGACTTTGTATCTGGGAAAGCAGTCCATGTTTGGCACTTTTTTATAAAAATCAGTTTTCCAAAAACGATTTGCCGGATTTGGACTCTTTGGTGATTTATCGGTCTTGCATTGCACTTTGCAAGATTAGATTCAGAACTGTGACATTGAGTTCGAACTGTGGTAGCTCAGAACAAAACGAGATTCGAGCCCCTCGCAGGCGCGGATATCGGAGAGTTCCCGGGGCGCGTCCACAGTTTCTGGCGACTCTGCTGGGGACTTAGAGAATTTGACTCGAACTCATGATATCTTGTTTTGTTTACACTTATGTGTCTCTTTGCATTGCATTTGCATTGGTGCGCCTAGGACACCATGTTTGCCATCTGCTATTCCTGAACGATCTACCTGAGGCTGTATGCCATAAGGTTGACTGGTTACAGGCTCTGCCACGATGGGAACACAAACCTCGGTTGTTACTGAGGCACCCTTTTTGGCCATTCGACCTAGTGCATATCGGAATTCATAGTGACTATTCCAAACTAGGACATGCTGCTTACCCGGTTGTAGGTTGTTTGAAACCACTGCGTGCGTAGTGAAACCCTAGCTCCTGACAAAATAGGACAGGGAAACCCTACCCCAACATAGGGGTGTTTTGGCTCTCACTTGCATGATATGTGCTTTTAGAGTGTGTCTCTACAGGTTGTATGTATCAGTCTGCAAGTCTGGGTATCAGGCCTGAGGGCATCAGTACTTGGGAAATCAGTTTTACCTGAGGGTATCAGATTCAGTTTTGGGGCAGTAATTTGGGGAACAGTGATCAGTGGTTGAGAACAGTTATTTCAGCTTGTGTTTTCCAACTGTGTGTTGTCTTTAATTTATCTAGCTCATAACATAGCACACTGCACGTTCGGGCTGTTTGTTTCCTTATTATGCTTTATTTATCTTTTTGCAAGGTAGTTGAGCACAATTGCATCCGACTAAGCAGATATTCCTTGAGCACTCTGGGTTAGAGGTCGAAGACTTAATCGATCCAAGGATCTGATAGACAGACAAGAAGTGTTTCTTTCTTTACCCCCGGTTACTAGACAAAGGTCGAAAAGGCGCAGTGTATCAGTACAGAGGTCGCTAGATCAGTGGTTGTTGAATAGTCAGGCTGAGGTCTCAGTTTCTACTACAGAGGTAGATATACCGGTTGTTTAGATAGACCAGCACAGTATGGCAGGTATGGAAGAGATGATGCGTCAGCTCCAGGAGAGTATGCAAGCTATGCAGCAAGATACTGCCCGTCAGGCAGAAGTATCTGCACGTCAAGCAGAAGTAGTGGCCCAACAGGCAAAGTTAATTGCCAGGCTACAGCAGCAAACTGGAACTTCTGCTTCACACCCAGCTCCTCCCCCACCAAGAGTTCCACTACTCGGGGAGACACCCAACGTCCAGGAAAATACAGACGTTCCAACGGGGCCAGCTCCGCCCCCAATCCTAGTCCAGCTATCTAAAGCGCCCACCAATCTAGTTGATTCACCGTTTGAGTTTGAGGTGGATCCAACACCGCTAAAAGTGAGCAAGCTAGAAAAGCTTTTCAGAAGTCTCAAGGTGTGAAATCCATTCCGGATATAAAGGATGGATATACCGACTCGGCCGTGACTCTGCCGGACCGATTTAAAATGCCGCACATAGACTGCTTCGATGGGTCTGGAGATCCTATGGTGCACTTGCGGCTATTTTCAGACATCTTAAGGCCAATGGGCCTCACTAGGTTGCAGAAGCTTTCCCTGTTTGGCCGGACCCTGTTGGGTATAGCGGCTATTTGGTACGCGAAGCTAGAAGACTCTGTTAAGAGAAGTTGGGAGGAGATGGTTGAGGCCTTCATAGCTCAATAATCCTATAACACTCAGATCGAGGTTACCACTCGTGATCTCGAGACCACCAGGCAAGAACCAAAGGAGAGCTTCTCCGATCTTGTGACCCGCTAGAGGGCTAAAGCCTCGATGATGACCATCAGGCCTGTTGACAAAGATCAGATTTGGATGGTTGTGCGCAACCTCCAGCCCAAGCTCATGTAGAAGATGATAGTCCTCCCCCTACCCACCTTTACAGATTTACATGAGATTAGGGTGCAGATTGAGGACGCAATGAAACAAGGTCTGATTGACCATGAAAGGGAGCAGCCCAAGAGGATGTTCAACCGCAGTACAAATGCAGGCACAAGCAGTGCCGCAGCTACCAGATCTTCAGACGTGGGAATGGTCACCACCACTCCTCCCAAAACGCTTACAGCTACACCCTTTACCGGTGTGTTCGGAAGTAGCTCGCAAACAGCCAGATATGCCCCCAGAGGCCAAAGAACCTTCACCCCACTATACATGCCTTTGTCCAAGGCTTTGGGGGTTTTGATCAAGAAAGGGCACTTGAAGCCCCTAGAGCCGTGGCCCTTACCAGAAAAACTTCCTCCTTTCCATAACCCGGCGAAGTACTACACCTATCACCAACAGCATGGTCACGAAATCGACCAGTGCTTTCGATTGCGTCATGAGATTCAGGATCTCATTGACAACAGGGTGATCGTGCCTCCGGAGAAACTGAATGTCACAACCAACCCTCTCCCACTACATAACCAAGCTCTACCTCCCAAACGCATCAACTTCATCCAAATCAGGGTTGTATCATACGACCCTAGCATATATATCACCTTTTCCCACCTACCCAAGCTGGAGGTGTTCATTCCTGACAGCACTGACTTGTGCATGTTAGACATCTCCCAAACCCAACCTAAATTGGTGGTGGTGACCATCAAAGATAGAATTAGGATCACTGTTAAGGCAGACCTGAATGATCAGTCAGAGCCTGAGGGGTCTGCAAACTTTGAGTACAACCCGAGCGGTTATATTACTTCAACGGATTAGTCTAGGTCAAGAGTAGAGCTCCCAGTTGGGGCAGAGATCTGTGTAGCTCGAGAGGATGGACCTAATCAAGGGCTAGATGACCTAGCGGAACTAGAAGAGGACATTACAGATCTGCAATTCTTTGAAGAACAGGATTCAGGGGACGTGACTGTCAACTGGTTCGACATGGAAGGGTCAGCAGAAGTTACTAGGTGGCTTAGTGATGAGCCGGATGTTATTGAGCAGCCTCAGCCAGAGTAGGGTCTGTCAGAGACGGGAACATTAGCAGTGGCCGGAATGGACCGCCGGAGAGCACCGGTGTTAAGAATTTCGCTCGGGATCAGAACAGTTTGAGTACAGAGGATGCTGAGCAGCAGGCTGCATTGAAACAGTTTGAGCAGGAAAAGATTGAAGATCTGGAAAGGGCTAGAAAGGCCAAAGCTCCTGTGGGGGCAAAATGTGCTGTGAACACAGGAACAGAATGTGCTGTGGGCACAGGAACAGTTGTAACAGAACCAGATAGTTGCATGTCGATGGTCGACGGAATGTTGTGGGAGGACGACGACCTATGTCTTGCCCACACAGACGAAGATTGGTGTAGGCGCGCCCTTGGGCTTCATGCTACTACAGTTCGGACTCAAATGTCACGGTTCTGAATCTAATCTCGCAAAGTGCAATGTGAGATCGATAAATCACCAAAGAGTCCAAATCCGACAAATTGTTTTGGAAAATTGATTTTTAAGAAAGAAGTGCCAAACATGGACTACTTTGCTAGATATAGAGTCGCCACCTAAATATTTTATTTTGGGGGAATTTAGGAAATCCTGACTCGTGCCTGAGGCCACGTGTCCGTCATCACCAAAGTTGCCTCAACTCGGGAACTTAGGTACGATTGGGGAAGGTCATCTATGAGCACCCCCGCTCGCCCGATCAAAGATCGGCATGTACTAAGCATGATATCTTGTTTTTGAAAACACATGCGTTCTTATTCCGGTTATTAGCTAGAATTACTATGTGATGCGCACAACACACAAGTATAGACTAGATCGCCTAATTTGGAACAAAGCATCGCATATCCGTTTGTTTGGAAATGGTTTGAAGTTTGCTACTCACGAGTAGGCTAAAACACGGATTTCAATGAATTGACCCAATTCAAGTAACCCAACCTTCACCCACAGGCATTCAGGTAGTTATATCACATAAGCGATTTGCCTCATGTCAAGCATGCTGTCATATTAACACTCACACATATACAAGATGCTAAAGCATAAACACTCACAGTGTACTCCGAGCCAAAACAAGAAACTAGTTAGAAATCATGCATGATCCTAGTTCATGTTAAAAATGGCTAATGCATCGCATGCAAAGTGCAACTAGAATAGGCTCGGCTATTCTAAGATGGCATATGAGATACGACAATTCGATACATGTATTCAACTTGGAATTGAAATACAATGCAGTTAGTATGATGTGTCGAGCCCGGTTCATGCAATACAGATGAATGGATGCAAACATGCATAGCATAAGGATGCTAAACGGAATATGCCCTAAAACTAACCATCGTAAGCGGTTAAGTAAAAGGGAGAAAGACGTGGGGTTGGAAGACATGCATCACACACACGCATGCTTATTACACAATTGCGCCCTTTCGACGGAGGGACCAAAAGAATAATACAAATTAACTAATTAACTAACTAACAAGCTAATTAATTAATTACACAACCAAATCAAAATAAATAACTATTCTAGGTTATTAAAACACTGAAATGGCCTCGAGACGAGGGATGAATGCATGCTCAGATAGCTTCACTCGGAAATCCATCGCCATGCCTCATGTTGCCTCTGTTTGCACTGCTATGTATCTCTGAAAATTGTGCCAACTTCTGTGACACTTCTGAACCACCTTGTGGGCATGCTGTGAGGCCATCGGCCAAAAGATGAGGCCATCGGCCAAGGTAAACTGGTCATCGACCAAAAATAGGGCTCTCGGCCAAATGTTTGTTGCCAATTGGCACTGAACATGGTCGATCGACCATTTCTTCCTGCAGACTGCTCCTATTGCTGCAGCAGAGGACAAACAGAGTATGGCAATACATTTACAAGACAATGTCTGCACAACTACCCTCCCTATCATGTCATGAGCTCAAGGAAGTATAGTCCTCGACCCTCAGGCCACCAATCACGCATTCCAATGCATGATGGCCAAAGGAGCCAAGTGTGCAATTCAATATCAAATGAAATGCACAAAACACATAAGGGGCCCCAACCTCTATCATGCTTGATCAAGAGGCAAGGAATGCACACATAATGCAATGCAAACATACAAGCATGATGCAATGGGACTAGCATGTAACAACATGCAACAATATCATGCAATGTAACTAGAATGCAATAGGCATACAACCTAAACATGTGAACACACATGGCATGCAACAACATGCGAAATGAAGCAAGCATGCAACAACATGCAAAGAAGGACTTAAACTAAAGATGGATAGGCCTCAGCCATGCCCAAAATCAGTGGCCAAAGTGCTAAGAAATGATGGACAAAGCACATACAAACATGCATGCCAATTGGCCTGTCACCTAAGCATAAGAGGACAACTTTCAAGAACACTTAAAAGGAGACAAAGCATGCAAATATGACAATACTACAAGCTCTGAAATAATGCTAGAAATGATGTCAAATCACACAAACAAACCAAACAAGGCATGCAAGAAGGCCTAAAACTTAAGGCTAGCCAAGGAGCTCAAACCATGGCCATGCAAGACGAGCCCCAAAAGGGCCGAGGGGACCTAAAACAGTCCCAAGGCAGGTCCAAACAAGACCAAAAACAAGCGCGAAACTAGCCAACACAAGCTAGAACACAATGCCAAAAGCATGATGCATGTAAGACTACAAAAGGGGTGTTACACTACACCTATGAAAACCAAACATGGCATGATATGAACCAATAAAAACAGAGTTATGGCATGGTAAAACAAGCCCAAAAACCCACTTAGATGGCATCCCAATGACCTAAGCATGGTGGCATACACAATGACCCATTCAAGAGGCATAAAACATCAACTCTTTAAAACATTAAAGGAATGATAAATGCATGTATATGAGCATACTACATGGACTGAAATAACATAACAAGTGATGCCAAATCACTGAAATAAGCCAAGTAATGCATGCTAGTATCTTGGACACTTCAGGCTAACAAGCTAGATTGCATGGTAGCTATACAAAGCATGGCATATATGATCAATACAACTAAAATCAGATCTTAAACATGATAAAACATGAACAAAATCTTCTTTAAGCTAAGCCAAAAGCATGCTAAAATGACATGTCAAGGCACGATGCATGTTAGGCTATTTCATGGCATTACACTACAAGTGTATGGAGCATTCAAGGGGCCAACAAACCCACCCAAAACAGAGTCATGGTATGCTAAAGCAACACGAAAAACCTACTGAAATGGAAAGAAAACAAGCTAGAATGGCATGCTACCTCTTGAGGCATACAAAGCTAGTTCGTGTGATTTACACTACGAGTGTATTAACCATGCATGGAGTGACCAAGGCAAGTAAAAAACAGTGGTATACCTCAGCAAAATAACCACAAATACAAGCTAAGATATGGTCAACATACACTTAGTAAAGGTGCTCAAAGATGAGGCATATTAAGGCATGTATTGAAGATGCAAGGAGAGGGGATGACCCTCCCCTTCTTAGGACCTTAAAACACCATCAGTGGTGAGAAGGCCAATACAAGGTGGTCCCAAAGCTCACAAAAAAAGACTAAAAAACAAGGCCAAACAAGGCGTAAGAGGGGGTAAACAACCCCAAACACAAAAGTGATCTAAACAAACTTTTTAAGCATGCAAAAATAGAACTTTTATCAGTCATGAGCTAAGCTTAAAACAGCATGCAAGATAGGCTAAAAGCTTAAGCAAGAAAGGGGTATCTAAAGCAAGAATGCTCACCCTTGAAGAACACCTTCAAGAACAAGGCTCCAGCACCTTTCTCTGATCAAAAACACCTCAAGAACTCTAACACCAACTCCCTAGCACCTCAGCAACCAAGGATAGTGTTCTAGTGTGTGTTTGTGTGCAATAGTAAGACAATACTACACTTTAGAGCAAGAACAAGCACTAAACAAGAGAGAGAGGTCAAATATAGAGAGATATATATCTTATATCTCAGATTTTTTTTGGAACCCTTGAGAAGGGAGGAGGGCCTCCCCTCTTATAGAGATCCAAATTCAAAGCTTCTAGGAGAAGCTAAGCCAAAGGGGCAAATCCCTCCATACACGTGTATGGAGGGGGTGAATTATGCATGCCAGCTGTGCCAGCTGGCATAAAATATCTGCATAAAGCAGATGAACAGGGTTTGGCCAGAAAATATGGCCGATCGACCAACAAAGGGGCCGACCGACCAAAAAGAGTACCGATCAGCCAATACTTTTGGCCGATGGCAGGAAAACAAGGCCGATGGCTTCAAGCCTTGGCTAATGGATTGAGGGGATGGCTAACAAGCCACCCTCTTCCCTCAGAAGCAAAAACACAAGTGCTTGGTCCACAACCAAGCACAAAACAGTCAAGTTGAGAGATCTTGAGGCAAGGCGTGTTGCCGAGACCTCCGAGAACTCAAAACGAACACGAGAATGGATGATCATCGAGTGTTCAAACGATGACGTCTAAGTCTTGAGGACGGTTAAGAATGGGGTGTCTACAGTTGCCCCTCTTTGACAGAACTCGAAGGTCATAAAATGACAAGAGTGAATGTCAAAGCCCAGAGACGACTCATTTTTGACGGGGCCGAAGACTTAGACAAGCATACAAGACAACGAAGATATGTGCCCGTAGGCAGGGGCAAGATACAAGTGACGTGCACGATGTTGAACATAACTTATGATCATGCAAAGGGAAGCTGTAATGAAGCACAACATGCAACAGTTTTAAGCAGGCGAATACAAATCTAACTACATTACATGTAGAAAGGATGTAAGAGAATTATACAATTCTGGCTACGTCTCACACGGACAATACAATACCGTCCGGTTCGTCTGGTCTTGCCAGCTTCAAATGAACCGTACATATAATATCGTGCCTGCAAAAGAAAGAAACTTAACAAGTACAATATCGTGAGAAACATGCATAACAATGCGAGTGAAAAGTGCGTGACCACGCAAGTGAAATGTGCATAACAATGCAGGTAGAACATGCGAGACAACACAAGATAAGATGTATATAACAATGTAAGTAACAAACGTAACAGCGTAAGTTAAAGATGTGAAACAACGCAAATTAAATGGGTTTGCAAAACAATGCAAGTTAGATAGGTTGCAAAACAATGCACAAGTTAGTAGGAGTGCAAGACAATACAAGTTAGCGGGGTGCAAGATAATGCACAAGTTAGTAGGAGTGCAAGAAAATGCAAAAGTTAGTGGGGGCTGCAAGATAATGCACAAGTTAGTAGGGGGTGCAAACCAACGCAAATAACGAGCAAGACAATGCCGGTTATAGAGAATACAAAACAACGCAAATAACGAGCAAGACAATGCCGGTTATAGGGAATGCAAAACAACGCGAATAACGAGCAAGACAATGCCGGTTATAGGGAAAATGCAAGACAACGCGAATAACGAGCAAGACAATGCCGGTTATAGAGAAAATGCAAGACAACGCAAATAATGAGCAAGACAATGCCAATTATAGGGAAAATGCAAAACAACGCAAATAACGAACAAGACAATGCTGGTTATAGGGAAAATGCAAAACAACGCAAATAACGAGCAAGACAATGCCGGTTATAGGAAAAATGCAACACAACGCAAATAACGTGCAAGACAATGCCGGTTATAGGGAAAATGCAAAACAACGCAAATAACGAGCAAGACAATGCCGGTTATAGGGGAAATGCAAGACAACGCAAATAACGAGCAAGACAATGCCGATTATAGGGAAATGCAAGACAATGCAAATAACGAACAAGACAATGTTGGTTATAGGGAAAATGCAAAACAACGCAAATAACGAGCAAGACAATGCCAGTTATAGGGAAAATGCAAAACAACGCAACTAACAAGCAAGACAATGCCGGTTATAGGGAAAATGCAAAACAACGCAAATAATGAGCAAGACAATGCCGGTTATAGGGAAAATGCAAGACAATGCAAATAACGAGCAAGACAATGCCGGTTATAGAGAAAATGCAAAACAATGCAAATAAAGAGTAAGACAATGTCGGTTATAGGGAAAATGCAAAACAACGCAAATAACGAGCAAGACAATGCCGGTTATAGGGAATGCAAAATAACGCAAGGTAGGAAAATGCATGATAATGTGAGAGATGTACATGACAATGCATGTAATGGAATGCATGACAATGCGAGAGATGTGCATGACAATGCGCGAGAGATATGCATGACAATGCATGTAATGGAATGCATGACAATGCGAGAGATGTGCATGACAATGCATGTAATGGAATGCATGACAATGCGCGAGAGATGTGCATGACAATGCATGTAATGGAATGCATGACAATGAGAGAGATGTGCATGACAATGCATGTAATGGAATCCATGACAATGCGAGAGATGTGCATGACAATGCATGTAATGGAATGCATGACAGTGCGACAGATGTACATGACAATGCATGTAGTGGAATGCATGACAATGCGAAAGAGATATGCATGACAATGCATGTAGTATGCGAATAACAATGCGAAAGAGATGTGCATGACAATGCAAGAGCGAAATGACGTATAACCAACGCGCGCTTTACAAGCATGACAAAGCATTCATTAGGCATGACATTCAAAAGCAATTCTTGAATATTGCAATGTATAAAAGGATACGAAAAGGATACATCTTGTACGTATCAAGTGCCGCACATGGAAGGCACGATTCGAGGTCAACTCGGAGACCGATTAAGCTTCAACAGTGTGTTTTCTTACTCTTTCTTGAGAGATGAAGGTTCCAAACAACATAACTGACCCAAACAAGGGTGTTGGAGGTGCATCGACTGCAAGGGAAGTCCATCGGCCACCCATCGGCCACAAAATAAGATCATCGGCTAAATATTTAGCCGATCGGCTAACAATTTGGCCGATCGACCAAAAATGGCAGTTTCGGGCCAGTTTTGTCTTTTGGCCTTGGGTCTTTAAATATAAGGTTGCAAACCTTATATTTTCACTTTACCCTAGCTCGAAAATTCTTCCTCCCTCTTCTTAGGTGATTTTCCTCCCTTCGATCCATGTTTCTCTCATTTTTTCGAGCCTTTTCCGTCGTTCGATTCGCGAAACCCTTCCCATTTCGCACACTTTGAACCGATCGAAATTTGTTTTCGATGTCCCTTTCTTGGTTTCCACCGCTTGGGGTTTGTTTCCCCCGAGTTATACCTCGATCTTCGTGCATTTTCCACATTTTGACTTTTTCTCCCATTTTTCACCCCTCGGGGTTGACTCTTGGGTTGACTTTTCGCATTCTCACCCATTTTTCAGACTTTCGGCCATTTTTGTACTCTTCTTGAGATGGCAGACGACATTCCACGAGGTGGGACTCCCCCGGAGCTAGACATGGACCCTGAGGTCGAGCTCTTGCCTCTCCGTGTT
The DNA here is from genome assembly GCA_030407325.1 of Camellia japonica. Taxonomy (NCBI): domain Eukaryota; kingdom Viridiplantae; phylum Streptophyta; class Magnoliopsida; order Ericales; family Theaceae; genus Camellia; species Camellia japonica. The sequence goes on from JAPPVO010000059.1 coordinate 150,850,995, forward strand.
CGACCATTCGACCCGGCGACTTACAGGCCGGCGATACACGTGTTGCCTCCCGACGGCATCCGCCACTTCAGAAGCTATGCGTGGGGTGCGCCACTGGAGCTCTTGTTGTGCAAGCCAGAGTCACATCTGTCCTACAGCGCTTCTGAGGTACACTCTTCCCCTCTATCTCATTTTTTGCAATGTAGAGCATATAACTGCGATAGTCGATACTGTTCTTTAACTGCTTAACCCAGATACACTGATATATCATATGTGTAGTTCACCGTGAGCACGCCCACACTCGATATCTTGGTTAAACTCAAACACATGCACACACACTGCATTCTCAACCGGATAATCCAAACACACTGATATATCGCATGCTTAGTTCACTGTGAGCACACCCACACTCGATATTTGTATAATCTTGAACACATGCACACACACTGCATTGTCAACTGAATAACCCAAGCACACTGATACATCATATGCTGTAGTTTATCTGTGAGCACACTCACACCCGATATTTATATAATCTTGAACACATGCACACACACTGCATTGTCAACTGAATAACCCAAGCACACTGATACATCATATGCTCTAGTTCATTTGTGAGCACACCCACACCCGATATCTGTATAATCTTGAACACATGCACACACATTGCACTATCAACTGAATAACCCAAGCACACTGATACATCATATGCTGTAGTTCATTTGTGAGCACACCCACACCCGGTATGATTTTGAACACATGCACACACACTACATTGTCAACTGAATAACCCAAACACACTGATACATCATATGCTGTAGTTTATTTGTGAGCACACCCATACCCGATATCTATACGATTTTGAACACATGCACACACACTGCATTGTCAAAATTGTGAATGCTTTTCAACACTGTATTTCTAACACTGCTTCGCAACTGTTTGTTTTGAAAACAGGGAGATTTCCATGCCTTCGGGGGGTATGGGAACATTGTCGCCCGCGGTTGGTACATGGAGTTGCCCGATGCAGTCCGTGACATCGTTGATCATGCCGGCTTCGGCGTTTTCTGCAGGGGACTCTCGCGCCTCACTGCGAGTAGGCCTCTTCTGGGCGCACTGGTGGAGAGGTGGTGGAACACCACCTACTCCTTCCACCTTTCTGCTACTGGGGAGATGACGATGACTCCCTTCGACTTCTCGATGCTTACCGGCATCGGGGTAGGGGGTGATCCGATCCCCTTTGATACTGACATGGATGAGTGGGACGTCGCCCAGATATACCTGCTCGATGCTCGGCCTCCTCTCTCCCGTCCCAGATTTGTGAGATACTCTTGGTTTGAGGACCACTTTAGGATTCAGGCACCCACGACTCGGGAGGAGGTGGAGCAGTATGCTCGCGGCTTCATCATGTTCCTGCTGGGGACCACACTCTTCGCCGACCGAGAGAACACTGTCACCCTTTACTTGCTGAGCGCACTGGTGGACGTGACCAGGATCCGCCGTTATGATTGGGGTGGCGCAGGCTTGGCCACTCTCTACGGATATATGAGCTCATCTTCTCGCCGCAGCGGACAGTTGCTTGGAGGCCACTGGCGAGCCTGGGAGGTATATTTTCCCTTTCTGTCTTTTCAATTCTTCTTTACATTATCTGTACACTGCACACACTGCAAACATGCAATCTACTTTACACTGGCTGTACACTGCACATACTGCACATTCTGCACACTGTTCTATGATTTCTGCTCTATCTGCATTCTGCTTTATCTGATAAGCGTACCCACTGTTGCTCGGTTGCATTCTGTAGTTGTGGGTATATGCCTACTTCCCTAGGCTTGCCCCAGTGCCAGACATGGAGATCCCCCTTGGCGTTCCATTTTCACACCACTTCGATGTGAGATGCGAGCGGAGGCCACGGGAATCCTTCCTGTTCTTTCGCCATTATTTTGACACCATCACCGCCGTAGAGGTATTTCAAATTTTACAATTCTTTTAAGCTTTGCTTTACATTATACTTTCAACAGCAGATAACAAACTGTATATCATTTGCAGATCACCTGGCAGCCCGGGGCGATGTTGCCTGATGCAGTGAGAGATGGATACATGGGTGCCCGGGAGACTGCCCGGTTCAGGATTCTGCTGGAGGGCCCGGTCTGTCGGGCATGGTACCTAGGCGAGCGCTTCCTCCGCTAGACCCAGGGCTTACCGGAGCAGATAGTCCCGCCGCCTCCTCCTACCCATAGGAGGCACACTGAGAGATATACCCTAGAGGAGATGACGGACTACACGATCGGCTGGGACTCGGAACCCTTTAGAGACGAGGGCGACTACACCGAGTTTATCCAGGCCTATCTGATGCGGCCTCTAACCGGTGCTCGCCGAGCTGAGAGAGAGAGACCTGCGGCGCCAATGGCAGGAGCAGAAGCATCGAGGGTACCTCAAGCCCGTGGGAGGAGTGGGTCCCGGAGAGGACAGCGAGCTGGATGGCCAGAGCTGCCCACGACGATCACATGCCGATGGCAGGGTGGGGAGACTTATCAGATCCCCTTCGTTCCTCCTCCAGCTGATCATGAGCTCGTTGGAGTTTACAGCTCGACCCCGGTATGTACTACTAGACTTTGCATTATGTACAGTCATTTTAATTCATTTGATACCCCGCAGAATACTAATGATTTCAACACTTTTGCAGGCTTCCATCAAGTACACTAGGCAGTCTCTGGAGTTGACGGCCTCAGCGATAGGGATGCTGCAGAGGAGCATCGACCTGCTCACCATCTACGGGATCCCGGTAAGTTCTTTCAAACTTAGTCCCGAAACTTTGCACACTCTGTTCCATACTGATCTGATATACCACATTGTCGATACGACACTTGATACACAACACTAACGGCACTGATACACTGTAACTCAGACACTGCTCACTGCATTCATACACTGTACTCATACACTGTATTCGGTATTTGCACACTGTACTTATAGCATTAATACATTGCTCACAGCATTCATACATTGTACTCACACACTGTACTGATAGCATTAATACATTGCTCACAACATTCATACACTGTACTCACACACTGTATTCGGTATTCATACCCTGCTTTGCGTAGCATAGCTGATGCATTTGCCATTTGTTCCTTTGAGGCCCCATTCCAGATTCCGGCTGCGGGAGGTGGTCCAGCTGGACCATTGGTACCTGCCCGAGGAGGAGGGGGAGTCAGGCGGAGGATGACTATCCACAGCCAAGGCAGACACAGGTGCGCCCGTGCTGAGAGCAGTTCACGAGAGCCCTCCCCCGATGATTCTGATGATGAGGTGGCGTCGTCCCAGGGTGAGGCCGGAGACAGCTCAGACTCTGACTACGGAGCCGGCGGTGGTGATCCTGGACCCTCGTCTAGGAAGAGGACTAGGACAAATTCCCATGCTCGAGATGACTGCTATTGATCCAGACTTTTGCTGCTTTTTTTCTTTTTAGTTTTGTTCAGACACTGTGTTGCTTTTCCTTTTTTGTTTTACTTTTCTTTTTACTGGCAGTTTGAGCACATTGTACTGCCTTAGGCAGGTTTTATTTTCTCAAAACTATGCACTTTGCAAAAGACATATGATGAAATGAAACAGCTATTTTGTTCAAAAAGTGTTACATTTGTACATTTTATGCATCGCATCACATTACATAACAATGTAAATGAGATTTGAACTTTTGTTTTGAAAACCAAACACTCGAATTGCAATTAATCAGGTAGTGAACCAACTAACAGCAAAACAACTTGATAAACAAAACAAAGACCTCAACAAGCTAACCAAGTGTAAATACAACTCGATAAGCAAAACAAAGACTTAAAGAATGTGAAATACAACTCGATAACCAAATGCACGACAACTCAATAAGCAAATAGGTGCGACTTCGCAAAATCAACACCGGAAGGCATTGGAAATGGAACCAGTCACAAGTTCCCAACATGTTCAATACATAGACTGCCCATAGAACAAGTGGAGAGGCTATCGGCCATAGGGAGAGGCCATCGGCCACAAGAAATGGCCATCGACCACAAGAAATGTCCATCGGCCAACATTTTTAGCCGATCGGCCAAAAGGGATGGTCGGTCGGGACTATATTTGGTCGATCAGCCAAAAACGGCAAGCACCTCCAGAATGTTGACACCTGTCTTCCACTCAACACCTTATCTTCTACAAAAGCCTCAGCTTCGTAGTTTTTCTCATTTCAACACTGATTTGCACCAAATGGAAGAGTTTCTTGTCCAAAATCTCACAAATTGGATTGCCAACTTGGATGGCTTGGAAAAGCTGAATTTTCGGGGCTTCGGCGTAAATGCACTATTCACGTTGGGTCGCACCCCGCTGCGTTTTCCGTTCCTCTATGACGCGGCAAGATTTTGGAATCCGATAACACACGTCTTTAGCTTTAGCGAACAAGAGATGTGTCCTACTTTCGAGGATTTCCAAGCTTTAATGGAATCCGAGCGTAATGAAGAAATCTTGCCTCAGCTCCGGTTTGGCCACGTCCAAGCCCTAGGACGGATGTGCGGCCTTACTTTGCATGACGCTCGGTCATTAGTTCACGACGGGGAGCTAGACATTCCAAGTTTGGTTTGTCGGTTTTCTGATGCCGGTGACCGCGGTGACCATGATTGGCAGGGTTATCGGTGACATGCGCTTTGCTTGTGCATGCTGTCTCATTTCTTACTTGGCCCAGGCTCCGGTGGGTTTAGCACTTGTTTGATTGAGGTCACCGAGGGTTTGAAAGAGGGCAAAAGCTGCATCGCCATGACGCTAGCCAAAACGTTGATGGGATTGGATGCTTTTCATCGCCGGGAGACGGCTAGGTTTGCGGGGAGTCCACTACTATTGCAGGTAATGTTTCCCACCCCATCTCACATATATATTGCTCACATCACTCGGCCCTCAAGCTCGGTTTTTTTTCTCAAAAACCCTTTGCTTACTTTTTCTCTCAACTTACACCTCTCTATTCTTTAATCTCTCATTTTTCCTCCCTCCCTAGGTATGGTTGATGGACAAGTTGAGAGTAGTGGACTCGTGTCCGGCATATTCAGCTTGCAGCTATTTATTCTGACGACGTCTAGTCGATGCCCCGGATGAGGGATGGTGGTACGATTGGATGTGCAATTTGTCCGCGGACCACATTGCTTGGCGTTGCCCTTGGCTCAATCTGCCGGCAATGAGTTACAGCATGGCCCGTCAGCCTGGGATCCAATTGATTAGGTTGACACACTGCGTGTTCTATTTTTCATTTCGGTTCCGACACTAGTTCGAACATGATCAGACTTGCCCAGAAGAGGGGATTGAGTACCTTGCTACATTTTCGGTCTGAGGCACGCAGCTAGCTCGGTATGCCACAGCCTGGAGGACGAGAGAGCTTCTGGAACCCGCTCCTACTTTCAGCTACACCCTCTCTGACGAGTGCATAGATTGGCTCAATGAAGAGGCACAAGTTGGGCCCAGCTTGGCATCAGAGGCTTTGACTAGCTCTGGGAGGGGACGCAGGAACACCTGACTATGCCCCGGATTTATTTTCTTTAATCAGAACTTTCAAGTTTTCTTTATGACTGTAACGAAAAGCAACTTCAATTTGTATTCAAGAGTAGGAGAACTTTGTATTGAAATCAATAAAATTGAAGGTTGTGGGTACTGAAAATTTTCCATTTGGTCCAAAAATGGTCTAAGTTGTAAAAAGATTAATTTGGGCAAAATCAACTTTTATTAAAACTTTTCAAAACCATTTTCGATATGGATCAGAACTGGACACGCCTGAGAACTGTCACTGAGATGCACAACCCTGGCTCCAACAACTGGAAAGTTGCCCCTAGTTTGAATAGCACTACACTGGGGATCACAACCGAGCTCTTGATTGCTGAATAGACAAAGATGACCAAGGCGATCATATGGACAAAGTTGATCGGGGAAGTGTTTATGGCTGGACTTCAGGATGAAGTTGCCTACGTATCCCAAACATGGGAATCAAGCCTTACGTAGTTCGGCTTAGGTTCACTAGCGTATTAACCCTCACCTTTTACGCTCTAACTTTTGCTAAGGCCGCCCTTTGTGGGTTTTCAACCTTGCGAGCTCATTTTTTATAATTTCAAATTTTTTGTGCTCTAACTTTTGCCTAGGTCACCCTTTCGGGTTTCCGACCTAGCGAGCCTCTCAGGGAAAATATTTCTTCAACTTGTCCATGTTGATCGGTTGGGAGAACTCTAGGCCATCTAGGTCCATCAGAACGACAGCTCCACCTGACCACATAGACTTAATGATGTAAGGACCAGTCCAATTAGGTCTGAACTTGCCCCTAGGGTCATGGATGGGAGCTCGGTTGTCTTTGAGCACCAAATCTCCTTCTTTCAAATTTCTGGACTTAACCTTCTTGTTGAAAGCCCCGGCAATTCTGCGTTGATAACCCCAAACATGGTACAGTGCTTTCAGCCTTCTCTCGTCAAACAGCATAAGTTCTTCGAACCTACTCTGCTGCCAATCTGCTTCAGCTATCTGACACTCAGCCAATACTCGCAAAGACGGAACCTCAATTTCAATAGGCAGAACGGCTTCCATCCCATAGACCAATGAATATGGAGTTGCCCCAGTAGAAGTTCTAATTGAAGTCCGGTAGCCCCACAGAGCAAATGGTAACTTATCTGGCCAGTCTCGGTAGGTTTCCAGTATCTTCTGCAGAATGTGTTTGATATTCTTGTTGGCGACCTCAACTGCTCCGTTGGTCTGCGGCCGATATGTGGATGACTTATGAAAAGCCACGTTGTACTTGTCCAACAAATCAATCACTTCCTTCTTAAAGTGGGAACCATTATCTAAAATGATCTTGTTCGGGACCCCATAGCGACAGATGATGTTGTTCCTGATGAACTTTGCAACATGCGAAGCCTTCAACACCGCATAAGACTGGGCCTCAACCCACTTTGTGAAATAGTCTATCGCGACCAGAATGAACTCATGCCCATTGGACCCCTTCGGAGTGACAGCCTCGATCACATCAATCCCCCAGACTGAAAATGGCCGTGGCGAAGTCATGTTGTACAGCTTTGACGGCGGAATGTTCATGCGGTTGGTGTGGATTTGACATTTGTGGCATTGCCGGACAAAGCCAATACAATCCTCCTCCGTGGTGGACCAGTAGTAACCTTGTCTAAGGATTTTCCGGGCTAGCATTACCCTGTCCATGTGTGCTCCGCACTCACCTCCATGAATGGCCTCCATCAGGCGCTTTGATTCTTCGGCATCAACACACAACTTATGTATCCCGAGATGACCTCTCTTGTACAGTTTTTCTCCACAAACGATGAACTGAGCAGCCATTCTTCGAATTGCCCTCTTATCTTTGGCATTTGCCCCTGGTGGATATGCCTCTTTTTCCAAGAAGTTCCAAACATCGTAATACCAGGGATTCTCATCTTGTAACTCTTCTATGGCAGCAAGTAGCTCATAGGCCGGTGCAAATTTCTAATCAATGATGATCGGACGCGTTCGGACTCCAAAAGGGATGTCTATCATAGAGGATAGAGTTGCTAGTGAATCTATGAACCTGTTGTTTTCTCTTAACAGATGAGCGAAGTTCAGCTTCTCAAACCGAGGAATCAATAAGTCCAAGGTCTGGTGGTATATTCTCATCTTTTCTTCTTTGACTTTCCAATCTCCTTTAGCTTGAGACACAACAAGGTTCGAGTCCCTGATGACGTCCAAACGTTTTGCCTCTAGTTCTAGGGCGGCTTCTAAACCAGCAATACATGCCTCATATTCTGCTTTATTGTTCGAGACTTTGAACCAGAGTTTGAATGCTAGAGGGATACGAGAATTGTCGGGTGCTATTAGTAACACCCCTATCCCATACCCGTATTGGTTTGACGCTCCGTCAAAGTACATCATCCAAGTTCCGTCTTCGACATGCAAAATAGCCTCGTCTGGGAATAGGTACTCAACTGCTTCATCTTCTTCCACAGGGTGATCGGCTAGGAACTCCGCTACCGCTCTCCCCTTTACTGACTTGCGCGTCACATACTTCAGATCGAACTCGGAAAGTAGAAGAAACCAACGGGCTAGCCTACCCGTAAGTGCCGGTTTCTCGAAGAGATATTTGATTGGATCTAATCTCGAAACCAGTATTACAGAGTGAGCTAACAAGTAGTGTCGCAGCTTCTTGGTAGCCCATAGCAAGGCCAAACAAGCCTTCTTCAACGGAGTGTAGCGGGTCTCGTATTCCAACATCTTCTTGCTCAGGTAGTAGATAGCTCTCTCCAGTCTGTCCTCAGACTCTTGTGCAAGCATATAGCCCATTGTAGTTTCAGTCACTGAAAGATACAAAATCAACGGCTTCCCCAGCTCAGGCGGTGACAACACGGGTGGGTTCTGTAAGTATTGTTTAATCTGTTCAAAAGCAGCTTGGCATCGGCCGTCCCATTGGAACTTCGTTCCTTTCTTCAGGAGACCAAAGAGTGGTTCACAAGTCAAGGTTAATTTTGAAATAAACCGTCTTATGAATTGCACTTTACCCAGAAAGCCTCGCACCTCCTTTTCAGTCATTGGTGGTGGCATTTCTAAGATGGCCTTGATTTTGGAAGGGTCGACTTCAATACCTCTCTGTGTAATCAAGAACCCCAGCATTTTCTTTGCTATAACACCAAACGTACATTTTTGAGGATTCAGCCGCAACCGGAATTCTCTAATCCTTTGGAAGAACTTCTGCAAGGCGGTGTAGTGGCCCTCTCTTTCCTTGGACTTGACAATCATGTCGTCCACGTACACCTCAACCTCTTTGTGGATCATGTCGTGTAATATCGTGGTTGTAGCCCGTTGATATGTAGCTCCAGCATTCTTCAGCCCAAACGGCATCACCCTATAACAATAGGTCCCCCACGGGGTGGTAAAAGCAGTCTTCTCCCGGTCTTCGGGTGCCATTAAAATCTGGTTGTAGCCTTAAAAGCCATCCATGAATGAAAGCCATCCATGAATGTGAGCAATGCATGCCTCGCTGTGAAGTCCACTAATTCATCAATATGCAGGAGAGGAAAGTCGTCCTTCAGACTGGCTTTGTTCAAATCTCTGAAATCCACACATACCTAGATTCTGTCATCCTTCTTCGGTACTAGAACGATGTTGGCCAACCAAGTTGGGTATTCAGATACCGGCAGGAACCCTGCGTGAATTTGCTTGGTGATCTCTTCTTTGATCTTGATAGCCCAGTTTGGGCGGATCCTTCTGAGCTTCTATTTAACAGGTCGGGCCTCTGGGTCAAGAGGGATCCGGTGCTGTACAATCTCAGGATCGATTCCAGGCATGTCTTCATAGGACCACGCAAAAACATCTTTGAAATCTTTTAATAAAGCGACTAAGCGCTCACGTTCCTCCAATGACAACGTGGACCCGATCTGGACCAGCCACGGGTCCTTCTCAGTACCAACATTAATTTGGGTGATTTCATTAACCAGCATTTTTACAAACCTCTCTTGCTCTTGTTCTAGCAAATGTTTCAAAACCGGAGGAATTTCTTCCTCATCGTTTTCATCGAAGTTTTGAAAGTCTGAATTAATGCAATCAATCAAGGGCACAGAAAAGTAATCAAAGGCCACAGCCGCACAATTCTCATTAGGCACTTCATCCAGTCCATCTAATTCTTGTATTACAACAGACTCAAAAGAGAAAGAAAAAGACAACCTACACAGGACTGTGGCATCCAGGTTGTCACCCCCAGGAATACCGGACTCAGACTTAGACGAGCTGGAACCTGATTCCGACTTTACAGACTCAGTGGAATCAGATTCCGGCTCACGACCTGACCCGATACTGCTCGATAAGAATCCCTCCTCGTACTGCCAGACGAGGGAAGGTGCAATGGATGTGTCCAAAATGTTTGAAGGTGGGCTCGCAGCCGTTTCATTTCCAATCATAGACAATGAGAGATCATCCCCCAAGCACTCATGTACGATCGGAGGATTTAATAGTAGACAGGCCAGTGCTACCCCCATTTCAAACTCGGTGCTCTTGGAATCCATTTCCTTACACTATTCAACCTCAGCTGATGGGTCTGTCTGCTCCTCGGCAACATCGTCCCCGGATAACTGCAAGTCGAAGAAGATCTCAAATCCCGGCAGGCGCCTCTTCTCTGCGTTTAACCATGGCTCTGGGAAGCCGCAGAATGGAAAGTCTTCTCCCTCCTGGATGAAGCGTCCGTTCAAGGTGCCCTGAATAGGCCGATGCATCAAATCGAAATGCCTCTCGGTCTGCTTGGCTCTGGCTCTCCCGGCCATCTCTTTGCCTTTTCTCACCCAGTCCTCTTTGGTAGGCAGATAACCTAAGCCAAAGGTATGCAGGTTGTGCGGCACCTCGGCCGATAGTTATAGACACCCCATTTTTGACCGTCCTCAAGACTTGGACGTCATCGTTTGAACACCCGATGATCATCCATGTTCGTGTTCGTTTTGAGTTCCCGGAGGTCTCGGCCGCGCGCCTTGCCTCAAGATCTCTTAACTGGACTATTCTGTGCTTGGTTTTGGACCAAGAACTTGTTAGTTTTTGCTTCTGAGGGCAGAGAATGGCTTGTCAACCATCCCCGGATCCCACCGGCCAAGGCATGATGTCACCGGCCATGTTCTCTTGCCACCGGCCATTGGTGATGGCCGGTTGGCACCTTTGATGGTCGGCCGGCCTTTAATTTGGTCAATCGGCCATACTTTCTGGCCGGGACTTCTTTTTTGCCTTTTTTAGGCATTGTGCATGCCAGCTGTGCCAGCTGGAGCACACAGATCTATCCTCCATACACATGTATGGAGGATTTGCACCCTTTGCACCCTTTTGTTCTAAGCTTCTTTAAGAAGCTTGCACCTTTTGCTCTAGCTTCTTGAGGAAGCTTGGACCTTTGTCTTAGCTTCCTCAAGAAGCTTGAACCCTTTGTCTTAGCTTCCTCAAGAAGCTTGACCCCCTTGACCCCTTTTGTTTAGCTTCTCTAAGAAGTTTAGGCCCTTGTCTTGCTCTATAAAAGAAGGCCTCTCTTCTCCTTTGAGGGGGTTCAGCAAATCAGAGATATATATGACATATACACCACTCTCTCTCTCTATATCTCCCTCTCTCTCTACATTTGTGTGTGTTAGAGTGTCCAAAAGTGAGTTTTGTTCTTAGTTTTGCACTAAGACACCTAGTGTTACACCATACCTTGGTTATTGAGGTGTTGAGAGGTTGTTCTTGGAGCTTTTGAGTTGGTTTTGATCAGAAAAGGGGCCTGGAGTTTTGGTTCTTGAAGTGTTCTTTAAGGGTGAGCACTATTGCTTTATATTCCCCATTCTTGCACTAGCTTTTAACCTACTTTGCATGCTATTTTGAGCTTTCTGTATAACTGATAAAAGTTCTGATTTTTCATGTTTAAGATGTTTCATTAAGGTCATTTTTTTGTTTGGGGTCAACCTCTCCCTCTTAGGCCTTGTTTGGCCTCTTTTGTGCCTTCTTTGTTGAGCTTTGGGAACTTTCGTGTATTGGCCTTCTCGCCACTGAAATCCAAAGGATTTTCAGTGGTGGTGAAGGGTTTTGAGGTCTTGCATAGGGGAGGGACACCCCTCTCCCTTTGTGTCTCATTTGCTTGTGTTTTGGCTCATAAGGGAAGCATGCATGCCTAGCTTTGTTTGGCTTTATTTTAGAGGTTATTTGGTGTTTATCTAGTATGTTTTACCTCTGTTCCATGTTGGTTCGTCGACCCCTTGCATGCACCATACACTTGCCTTGCATTCCTCTATTTTGCCTAGAGATGCATCTTGCATTTGGATCACCATGCTTGCATGTTTTGGCTTAGCTTTGTGAAGTTTTTGGTCATGTTTTATCATGTTTAAGCTCTTTTGGGTGTTGATTTGGTCATGATTTCCATACTTTGTATAGCCTCTTTGCATTTTAGCTTGTTGGCTTCGGGTGTGTGAGTCTTTAGCATGTATTACTTAGGCTATTTCAGTGATTTGGGATCACTTATTATGCCATTTCAGTCCATGTTTTATGCTTACATGCTTGCATTTGTTACCCTTTCAATGCCTTGAAGAGTTGTGGTTCTATGCTCCATGTTTGAGTCCTTGGTGTATGCCTTTTTGTTTGAGTCCTTGGGCTGCCATATCAGTGGGTTTTGGGGTGTATTTTGATGCATTGAAACTCTGTTTTGGTTGCATAATCCATGCCATGTGTGGTCATGATAGTTGTAGTGGAATGCTCCCTTTTATGCCTTAGTTTTAGGCCCATTGGTGTGCATGTTTGCATGAGCATTTGTCCATCATTTCCATCACTTTTGGCCACTGTTTATGGCAAGGCTGAGGTCTGCCCTTTACGGTTTCAATCCACCATTGCATATTCGTCGCACGTTTGTTGCATATTTGGTTCATTGTGTGTTGGCACATGCTAGTTCCATTGCATATATATATTTTTTTCATGTTTGCTACATTGCATTTTACATGCTTGGCATATTGCATATTTGCATGTATAGGTTGCGTTGCATTTGGCATGTTTTGCTAACTTAGTCTCATATTGCATACTCGATGCCATTTTGTACACTTGAGCCATATTGCATACATACATTGCATTATGTTTGGTTTGGGGTGTCAAACCAAACATGAGGAATGAGATGTGTTCGTACTCAAAGTGACGAAACACGTCTTAATCCTTGGTTACCGACGCCCTTGATCTCAACATGATAGGGCATGAAGCATTCACTCGTTTGTTGCATTCATTTACATTGATTTGCAAGCTTGGTGCCTTTGGCCATCATGCATCGAAATGCGTGGTTGGTGCCTCGAGGGCCGAGAGCCACACTCCCTTGAGTCTATAGAATGATAGGGAGAGTGTCTATGCACACATTGCTTTGAAATTTCCTTGCCATGCACTGTCTGTCCTCTCCTGTTTCCGACCGACTACATACAGTGCTGACCGACCAAAAATATCTGGCCGATGGCTTCACAACTGGTCGATGACCATTTACCAATTGTCGATGGATCTTTACCTTGGCCGGTGGCATCCCAAAATGATCAGGGAGTTGTTCAGAGGTGCCTCAGGATTTTCACAGTCCTCAGAGGTGTAGAACAGTGCAAACAGAGGCAACAGTGGCATGGCAATGGGTTTCCGGGCAAGGCAAATCGAGCATGCCTCATCCAATCATCCTGAGGCGGGGCTGCGGCCACTTCTTTTTTTTTGCAACTAATTTGTTAATTAATTAGGGTTTTGTAATATTTAATTAGCTAGAGTAGTTAGTTATTTATTCGGTTTGTATTATTTATTCGGACCCTTCGAGGAGGGAAATTTTGTAATAAGTGTGTCTACGTGTGATGTATGTCTTCCAACCCCACGTCTTTCTCCCTTTTATTTACCAGCTTATGATGGTTAGTTTAGGGCACGTTTCAATTAGCATACTTATGCTCGCATGTTTGCATTCATTCTGTGTTGCATGCACCGGGCTCGGCACATCATACTAACTGCATTGTATTTTAATTCCGAGTTGAATACATGTTATCTGTTGCATTTCACCTGCCATCTTAGAATAGCCAAGCCTATCTTAGTTGCATTCCTGTATGTGTTGCATTAGGCATTTCAGCATAGTTAGGATCATGCATTTGATTACTAACTAGTTTCTGTTTTGGCTTGGAGTACTCGGTAAGTGTTTATGCTTTAGCATCCTTGCATGTGTGTGAGTGACTGCCATGATAGCATGCTTATCACGAGGCTAAGTGCTTATGTGATATAACTGCCTGAATTCCTGTGGGTGGAGGTTGGGTTATCTGAATTGGAACAATTCATTGATTGCGAGTTTTAAGCCCACTAGATAGTGGCAAATCACCATGTTTTCTAAGCCCACTTGAGGGTGGCAAAATCCGCATTTTAGCCTACTTGCGAGTAGCAAACCGCTTTAAAAAACAAACATGAAATGTTTTGTTCCAACTCAGGCAATCCAGTCTATACTTGTATGCTGCGCGCATCACATAGTAATTCTAGGCTAATAACCAGGATAAGAGCACATAATGTTTTCAAAACTCGATATCATGGTTAGTAGAGGCCGATCTTTGATCGGGCGAGTGGGGGTGCTCACGAAGTGACCTTCCCCAATCGTACCCAAGTTCCCGATCCGAGGCAACTTTGGTGATGACGGACATGTGGCCTTAGGCACGAGTTAGGGTTTCCTAAATTCCCCCAAAATAAAATATTTATGTGGCGACTCTGTATCTGGCAAAGCAGTCCATGTTTGGCACTTCTTTCTAAAAATCTGTTTTCCAAAACGATTTGCCGGATTTGGACTCTTTGATGATTCATCGGTGTGGGAGCCAAATACATGGGAAAATCAGAAGGTGCGTACCATTGGAAGACTGATATTAATCGGCTGTATCCTACGAGAATGGGAAGCCGAATATAATATATGTGCTGAATAAGTGTAGATCCTTTGAGCCGAATAATAGAAAGGACAATGATTAAAAAGTAGGCCTTGGCCCCGAGGATTCAAAGGAACAGGTATAAATACAGGAACAATGGATTGAGAAGGTACGTAAGAATCACTTCACTTAACTTAGTAAACAAGCTATGTTGAGTGTCTGAACTGACTTGTCCGTCGGAGTGCTAATTCCGGCACCCCCGACCGGAGTGTTTGTATCTTTTTAGGTGGCTAGCTGAGGATCACTAGCGTCTCCTAGGATCAGAAGAGTATTTCCAAACCACTTCTCCACAATCGGTCTTGCATTGCACTCTGCGAGATTAGATACAGGACCGTGACTTTGAGTTCGAACTATAGTGAGCCCAATGAACAAACCGGGATCTTTCCCGGGACGTTCGGGGACGTCTACAGTTTCTGGCGACTCTGCTGGGGAGTTTAGAGAGCTTGACTCGAACTCATGATATCTTGTTTTGATTACACTCATGTGTTTCTTTGCATTGCATGTGCATTGGTGCGCCTAAGTCACAGTGTTTGCCGTCTGCTATTCCTGAACGGTTTGCCGGAGGCTCGCTTCGAGAAGCGTGCCATAAGGCTGACCGGTTACGGGCTCTGCCACGATGGGAACACAAACCCCGGTTGTCACCGAGGCACCCTTTTGACCATTCGACCTAGTGCATGTTCGGAATCCATAGTGACTATTCCAAGCTAGGACAGGTTGCTTACCCGATTATAGGTTGTTTGAAACCGCTGCGTGCATAGTGAAACCCTAGCTCCTGACAAAATAGGACATGGAAACCTTACCCCACCATAGGGGTGTTTTGGCTCTCACTTGTTTGTTATGTGCTTTAGAGTTGGCCTCTACAGGGAATGCATGTATCAGTTTACAAGTTTGGGTATCAGGCCTGCGGGCACCAGTTCAGTATTTTGACAATCAGTTATCTGCGGGTATCAGATTCAGTTTTGGGGCCAGTAATTTGGGAACGATGATCAGTGTTTGAGAACAGTCTATTCAGCTTATCAACTGCATGTTGTGATGCCCAACTGGGTGTTGTGTCTTTATTTACGCTGTTGTGCTGTCCGTTTTCTGGTTGTTTATTTCCTGTTTTTTTTTTGTTTTATTTATCTTTTTGCCGAGGTAGTTTAGCACAATTGCTTCAGACCAAGCATATATCCCCCAAGTGCTCTGGACTAGAGGTCGTCGACTCCATCGATCTGAGGATCTGGTAAAAGAGGGCAGTTAGGCAGAGAATATCAGTTCAGACGGAGGGCAGTTAGACAGAGAATATCAGTTCAGCAGTCAGTTCAGAGGGCTTTGTCTACCCCGCCTGAGTATAGTAGGGATCAGAGTCCTGTTTCTCCCGCAGAGAGGGAACATATACCGGCAGTACAGCCAGATCAGGGCAGTATGGCAGGGATCGAAGAAATGATGCGCCAGCTCCAGGAGAGCATGAGAACCATGCAGCAAGACGTTGTTCGTCGAGATGAATTTGCCAAACAACAGGCCGAGATCATGGCCCAGCAGGCAGAGTTAATTACCAGGCTGCAACAACAAACCGGGGCATCTGCTTCACACCAGGCTCCTCCCCCACCAGGAGTTCCGGCACCCGGGGAGACACCAAATGCCTAGAATATCCAGGAGGATACAGACATCCCGACGGGGCCAGCTTCGCCCCCAATCCTACCTCAATTATCCAAAGCACCTACACCCACCAACCAACCGGACTCTCCCTTCGAGCTCGAGGTGGACCCTACAGCGTTGAAGTTGAGCAAGCTTGAGAAGTTGTTCAAGAAATCCCAAGGGGTAAAGTCCATCCCTGACATTGAGGACGGGTATATCGACGCGGCTGTGACGCTGCCGGACCGGTTCAAGATGCCACAGATCAACCGCTTCGACGGGTCCGGGGATCCCATGGTGCATCTACGTTTGTTTTCAGACATACTAAGGCCGATGGGCCTCACCAGACTATAGAAGCTTTCATTATTTGGTCGGACCTTGTCGGGTGTGGCGGCCATCTGGTACGCAAAATTGGAAGACGATGTCAAGCGGAACTGAGAAGGGATGGTCGAGGCTTTCATTGCACAGTAATCCTATAACACGCAAATCGAGATTACCCACTCGTGATCTTGAGACAACAAGGCAGGAGCCTAAGGAGAGTTTCTCTGAATTTGTAACCTGCTGGAGGGCCAAGGCTTCAATGATGACCACTAGGCCCACTGACAAGGATCAGATTCGGCTGATTGTGCGCAATCTCCAACCCAAACTGATGCAGAAAATGATGGTGCTCCCTTTCCCTACCTTTTCGGATTTACATGAGATGGGGGTACAAATCGAGGATGCGATGAAACAGGGTCTGATTGACCAAGACAGAGAGCAACCCAGGAGAACCTTCAACCGCAACACCAATATAGGCACAAGCAATGCCGCAACTACCAGAGCTTCAGAAGTAAGCATGGTCACGACCAATCCCCCAAGAAACCTTGCAGCTACGCCATTCACCGGTGTGTCCAGTAGTAGTTCACAAACAACCAGATACCGACCCAAAAACCAAAGAACTTTCACTCCACTATATATGTCCTTGTCCAAGGCTTTAGGAGTTTTGTTTAGGAAAGGGCATTTAAAGCCCCTAGAGCCGCGGCCGTTACCGGAAAAACTCCCCCCCTTCCATAATCCAGCCAAGTACTGCACTTTCCACCAACAGCACGGTCATGACACCGATCAATGCTTCCGATTACGTCATGAGATTCAAGATCTCATTGATAATAGGGTGATTGTGCCTCCAGAGAAACCCAATGTCACAACCAACCCTCTCCCCCTGCACAACCAAGCTCTACCTCCCAAACGCATCAACTTTATCCAGACTGGGGTCGTGTCTTACGATCCTAGCATCTATATCACTCCTTCTCACCTACCCAAGCTAGAGGTGTTCCTTCCCGACAGCACTGACTTGTGCATGTTGGACATCTCCCGAACCCAACCTCAACTAATGGTGGTGACCATCGAAGATGGAACAGGGATGATTTCGGAGGAAAGTGGTACAGTTGATGCAGGGACTGAGGAATTGAGAAGCTTTGCTGAGGAGGTGTACAATTCGAGTGACTACATTGCATCAGCGGGTAGGAGTAGGCCAAATGTGGAATTGCCGGTGGGGGCAGAAATTTATGTACTATAGGGGGATGGACTTGATCAGAGGATAGATGATTTAGCAGTTCTGGAAGGGGACATCGCTGACCTCCAGATTTTCAACGAACAAGATCCGGGGGACATGGCAGTCAACTGGTTTGATTTTGAGGAATCAGCAGAAGTTACAGGGTGGCTTGACGACCAACCAGACGTTGTTGAAGAATCTCAACTGGAACAGGGCCCGTCAGGGGCAAGGACATCAATTGTGGCCGGAAGGGCCGGAAGTCAGAATACATCGCCGGAGAGCGCTGGTGCCAAGAATTTCGCTCAGGATTTGGGCATTCTGAACACGGGAAATGTTGAACAGCAAACTGTACTGACATAGTTGGAACATGAAGGAATTGAGGACTCTGAGAGAGCCAGAAAAGCCAAGGCCCCTGTGGGGACTGAAAGTGCTGCGTGCGCAAGAACAGAGGATGCTGTGAGCACGTGGACAGAAGGTACCGTGAGTACAAGGACAGTGGTAACGGAGCCGAACAGGTGTCTGTCGACTGTCGATGTAATGTGGTGGGAGAACGATGATCTATGTCTTGCCCACACAGATGAGGACTGGGGAAGCAATCAACCGGATGATACCTGGTACATTGGTGAAGTTGACCATATGACTAGGAGTGGACGGTATTTCAAGCCCCCATACCTAGATCAGCCAGAAGCGTCCGGGAAGGACAGGGAGTCGGAGAGACAGAAAGAGAAGCTACTTGAAGAAGAGGCCGTGCTGAAACAATTGAAAAAGATACAAGCAGACATCTCTATCTGGGGACTGCTTATGGCTTCACGTGTTCACAGATAGGCCGTTCTATCGGCCATGGACAAGGCTAAGCTCTCAACAGATACCACGCCCGAACAGCTGGTGGGATTGGTCTTTCCGGGAGGAGGTTCCCCGACGTTGACCTTTTCTGACAAAGAACTGCCGCCTGAGGGCGCGAATCATAACAAACCGCTCTACATCTCTGTGGAATGTAGGAGTAAATGGATACCGGTAGTTCTTGTTGACACGGGATCCGCCATTAACGTATGCTCGTCAAGGACGGCATATGCAATTGGGTTAAAGCCCACGGACTTTGTGCCAACAGCCCAGGTGATTCAGGCGTATGATAACACAAGCAGGGAGGTGATGGGGACTGTCAAAATTCAGACCCAGGTTGGTCCGGGACAACACGAGATTGACTTTCTTGTCCTGGACGTTCCCGCAACCTTCAATCTACTTTTGGGGCGGCCGTGGCTGCACCAGGTAAAGGCAGTCTCTTCCACCTTGCACCAGATGTTGAAATACCCCCACGGGAAGGGGGTGGCTATTGTTTTTGGGAATTCATCCATCTATCTGCCGCCAGAAGTGTCTACACCAGTCTTGGAAATTGAGCACGGCATGGAGGACGTGTTCTTATCGGGGTTTACTCTGGCTGAGGCTCGAGTCGTGCAAAACATCTTGGCTATTGATAAGGGGGTGTATGTCAGCGCACAATCAATATACCTCATGAATAAGCTTCAACACATCCCCGGGATGGGATTGGAGAAGAGTGGCCGGAAGGGCCTTGCAGTATCGGCCGAAGTGCCGCACAACCCGTATACCTTTGGCTTGGGTTATCTGCCCACCAAAGAGGATTGGGTAAGGAAAGGTAACGAGATGGCTGGGAGAGCCAGAGCAAAGCGGTGGGGAAGCCTTTTGAGTTGATGCACCGACCCATCCAGGGTACCCTAAACGGACGCTTCGTCCGGGAGAGGGAGGACTTTCCATTCTGCGGCTTCCCAGAGCCATGGCTGAATGCCGAGAGGAGGCGCCTGTCGGGGTTTGAGATCTTCTTCGACCTGCAGTTATCTGGGGATAATGTTGCTGAAGAGCAGACAGACCCATCAGCTGAGGTTGAGCAGTGTAAAAGTGTGGATTCCGAGGGTGCTGAAATTGAAATGGGGGTAGCGCTGGCTTGTCTACTTTCAGATCCTCCGATTGTACAGAAGTGCTTGGGGGATAACTTCTCGGTATGCATGATCGGGAATGAAACGGCTGTGGGCCTACCGTCAACCGTTTTGGATGCATCCATCGTACCCTCCCTCATTTGGCAGTACGAGGAGTCATTTTTGTCAAGCAGCATCGGGTTAGATAGTGAGCCGGAATCTGATTCCACTGAGTCTTGTGAGTCGGAATCAGGTTCCAGCTCGACTGAGTTTGAGTCCGGTATTCCTGGGCGTGATAACCCAGATGCCACAGTCCTGTCTACATCGTCTTTCTCTTTCTCTTTTGAGTCTGTTGTAACAGAAGAATCGGACAATTTGGAAGCAATTAATGAGAATGATGTGGCTGTGGTTTCTGAGTACTTTTCTATGCCTTTGATTTTTTGCTTGAATCAGGACTTTCAAAATTTTGATAAAAACGACGAGGAAGAAATTCCTCCGGTTGTGCAACGATTAATTGATCAAGAGCAGGAAAAATTTGTTAATCCTTTAGTTGATGAAATCACTACTGTTAATGTTGGTACTGAGAAGGACCCGCGGCTGGTCCAGATCGGGTCCACGTTGTCTTCGGAGGAACGCGAACGCTTAGTCGCTTTATTAAAAGATTTCAAAGATGTTTTCGCATGGTCCTACGAAGACATGCCTGGGATCGATCCTGAGATTGTACAGCACCGGATCCCTCTTGACGCCGAGGCCCGACCCGTTAAACAGAAACTCAGGAGGATCCGCCCGGACTGGGCCCTCAAGATTAAAGAAGAGGTCACCAAGGAAATTGAAGCAGGGTTCCTGCTGGTAGCCGAATACCCAACTTGGTTGGCCAACATTGTTCTGGTGCCAAAGAAGGATGGCAGGATCCGGGTATGCGTGGATTTCAGGGATTTGAACAGAGCCAGTCCGAAGGACGACTTTCCCTTGTCGCATATTAATGAGTTAGTGGACTTCACAGCGGGGCATGCTTTGCTTTCGTTCATGGATAGATTCTCGGGCTACAATCAGATAGTGATGGCACCTGAAGACCAGGAGAAGACTGCTTTCGCCACCCCGTGGGGGACTTGCTGTTACAGGGTGATGCCATTTGGGTTGAAGAATGCTGGAGCTACATATCAACGGGCCGCGACCACCATATTACATGACATGATCCACAAAGAGGTTGAGGTGTACGTGGACGACATGATTGTCAAGTCCAAAGAAAGAGAGGGCCACTACACCGCCTTGCAAAAGTTCTTCCAAAGGATCAGAGAATTTCGGTTGCGGCTGAATCCTCAGAAGTGTACGTTCAGTGTTACAACCGGGAAAATGCTAGGGTTCTTGATTACACAGAGAGGTATCGAAGTCGACCCTTCCAAAATCAAGGCCATCTTAGAAATACCACCATGAAGGACTGAAAAGGAGGTGTGAGGCTTTCTGGGTAAAGTGCAATTCATAAGACGATTTATCTCAAAATTAACCTTGACTTGTGAACCACTTTTTGGTCTCCTAAAGAAAGGAAAGAAGTTCCAATGGGACGGCCGATGCCAAGCTGCTTTTGAACAGATCAAGGAATACTTACAGAACCCACCCGTGCTGTCGCCGCCTGAGCCGGGAAAACCGTTGATTTTGTACCTTTCAGTGACTGAAACCACGATAGGTTGCATGCTTGCGCAAGAATCAGAGGATAAGATAGAGAGGGCTATCTACTATTTGAGCAAGAAGATGCTGGAGTATGAAACTCGCTGCACACTATTGGAAAAGGCTTGTCTGGCCTTGGTATGGGCTACCAGGAAGCTGCGGCACTACCTGTTAGCTCACTCTGTAATGTTGGTTTCAAGATTAGATCCCATCAAATATCTCTTCGAGAAACCGGCACTTACAGGTAGGCTAGCTCGTTGGTTGTTGTTGCTTTCCGAATTCGATCTGAAATATGTGACGTGCAAGTCAGTCAAGGAAAGAGCGGTAGCGGAATTCTTAGCCGATCATCCAGTGGAAGGAGGTGAAGCAGTTGAGTACTTATTCCCAGATGAGGCCATTTTGCATATGGACGATGAATTTTGGACGATGTATTTTGACGGAGCGTCAAACCAGTACGGGTATAGGGTAGGGGCATTGCTGATAGCGCCCGACAAGTCCCGGATCCCTCTAGCATTTAAACTCCAGTTCAAAGTCTCGAACAACGAGGCAGAGTATGAAGCATGCACTGCTGGTTTAGAAGCCGCCCTAGAACTAGGGGCAAAACGATTGGACGTCATCGGGGACTCGAACCTTGTTGTATCTCAAGCGAAAGGAGATTGGAAAGTCAAAGAAGAAAAGATGATAATGTATCACCAGACCTTGGACTTGTTAATTCCTCGGTATGAGAAACTAAACTTTGCTCATCTATTAAGAGAGAACAACAGGTTCGCAGATGCACTAGCAACTCTATCTTCCATGATAGACATCCCTTTAGGAGTCCGGATGCGTTCGATCATCATCGACCATAAATTTGTGCCGGCTTACGAGTCGATGGCTGCTATAGAAGAGGTTCAAGATGAGAACCCCTGGTATTACGATGTCTGGAACTTCTTGGAGAAAGAAGCGTATCCACCAGGGGCGAATGCCAAGGATAAAAGGGCAATCAGAAGAATGGCCGCTCAATTCATCATTTGCGGAGGAAAACTGTATAAGAGAGGTCATCTGGAAATGCATAAGTTGTGTGTCGAGGTTGAAGAGTGGAAGCGCCTAATGGAGGCCATCCATGGAGGAGAATGTGGGGCGCATATGAACGGGGTAATGTTAGCTCGGAAGATCCTCAGACAGGGTTACTACTGGTCCACCATGGAGGAGGATTGTATCGACTTTGTTCGGCGATGCGACAAATGTCAGATCCATGCAAACCGCATGAACATCCCACCGTCGAAGCTATACAATATGACTTTGCCATGGCCATTTTCAGTTTGGGGAATCGATGTGATCGGAGCTGTCACTCCGAAGGGGTCTAATGGGCATGAGTTCATTCTGGTCGCGATAGACTATTTCACAAAGTGGGTTGAGGCCCAATCCTATGCGGTGTTGAAGGCTTCGCACGTTGCAAAGTTCATCCGGAACAACATCATCTGTCGCTACGGGGTCCCAAATGAGATTATTTCAGATAATGGTTCCCACTTCAAGAAGGAAGTGATTGACTTGTTGGAAAAGTATAACGTGGCTTTTCATAAGTCATCCACATACCGGCCACAAACCACTGGAGCAGTTGACGCCGCCAACAAGAACATCAAACACATACTGCAGAAGATGGTGGAAACCTACCAGGACTGGCCATATAAGCTGTCGTTTGCTCTGTGGGGCTACCGAACTTCAATTAGAACTTCTACTGGGGCGACTCCGTATTCATTGGTTTACGGGATGGAGGCCGTTCTACCTATCGAGATTGAGGTTCTGTCGTTAAGAGTGCTGGTTGAGTGTCAGATAGCCGAGGCAGATTGGCAGCAGAGCAGATTTGAAGAACTCATGCTCTTTGATGAAAGAAGACTGAAAGCACTGTACCATGTTCAAGGTTATCAGCGCAGAATTGCCAGGGCTTTCAACAAGAAAGTTAAGTACAGGAATCTGAAAGAAGGAGATTTGGTGCTCAAAGACAACCGAGCTCCCATCCACGACCCTAGGGGCAAGTTCAGACCTAATTGGACTGGTCCTTACATCATTAAGTCTATCTGGTCAGGTGGGGTTGTCGTTCTGATGGACCTAGATGGCCTAGAGTTCTCACAGTCGATCAATATGGACAAGTTGAAGAAATATTACCCTTGAGTAGCTCGCTAGGCCGAAAACCCGAAAGGGCGACCTAGGTAAAAGTTAGAGCATGAAAAATTAAAAATTATAAAAACTGAGCTCGCAAGGTTGAAAACCCGCAAAGGGCGGCCTTGGCAAAAGTTAGAGCGTAAAAGGAGAGTGAAAATACTCGAGTGAACCCGAGCCTGAACTACTTAAGGCTTGATTCCCATCTTTGGGATACGTAGGCAACTTCATCCTGAAGTTTAGCCATAAACTCTTCCTCGATCAACTTTGTCCATTTGATCATCTCGGTCATCTTTGTCTATTCAGCATTCAAGAGCTTCGGTTGTGATCTCCGGTGCAGTGCTACTCAGACTAGGGGCAACTTTCCAGTTGCTGGGATCCGGGGTTGTGCATCTCAGTGACAGATCTTAGGCGTGTCCAGTTCTGATCCATATCGAAAATGGTTATGAAAAGTTTTAATAAAAGTTGATTTTGCTCAAATTAATCTTTTTACAACTTAGACCATTTTTGGACCAAAGCGGAAAATTTTCAGTACCCACAACCTTCAATTTTATTGATTTCAATACAAAGTCCTCCTGCTCTAGCATACAAATTGAAGTTGCTTTGGTTACATTCATAAAGAAAACTTGAAAGTACTAATAAAGCAATAAATCCGGGGCATAGCTAAGTCAGGTGTTCCTGCGCCCCCTCCCAGAGCTGGTCGAAGCTTCTGATGCCAAGCTGGGCCCAATCTGTGCCTCTTCATTGAGCCAATCTATGCACTCATCAGACAAAGTGCAACTGAAAGTGGGAGCGGGGGCCAGGAGTTCTCTCGTCCTCCATGCTGTGGCATACCAAGCAAGCTGTGCGCCTTGGACCGGGAATGCAGTAGGGTACTTTATCCCCTCCGGCGGGCAAGTCTGATCATGGCCGAACTGGCGCTGAAACCGGAAAGGAAAGTAAAACACACAGTGCGTCAAACCAATCAACTGAATCCCAGTCTGTCGGGACATACTGTAGCTCATTGCCGGTAGATTGAGCCAAGGACAGCGCCAAGCAATGCGGTCTGCGGACAAATTGCACATCCAGTCAAACCACCATCCCTCATCCAGGGAATCGACTAGACGACATCGGAAGAAGTAGCCGCGAGCTGAGTATGCTGGGCAAGAGTCCACAACCTGCAATTATCCATCAACCACACCTGGGGAGGGATGAAAAATGAGAGATTAAAGATAGAGAGATGTACGATGAGAGAAAAGTGAGAAAAGGGCTTTGTGAGAAAAATCGAGCTTGAGGGCTGAGTGATGTGAGCAATATACATGTAAGATAAGGTGGGAAACATTACCTGCAGCAGTAGTGGACTCCCCGCGAATCTGGTCGTTTCCCGACGATATGAAGTATCCAAGCCCATTAATGTCTCGGCCAATGACATGACAATGCAGCTTTTGCCCTCCCTTAAGCCTTGGGCAGCCTCGATCAACCGGACGCTAGATCCTCCGGAGCCTAAGGCAAGCAAGAAATGAGATAGCATGCACAAACATAGGGCATGTCGCCGAAAGCCTTGCCAATGATGGTCATCGCGGTCGCCAACGTCGGAAAACTGACAAATCAAACTCGGAATATCCAGCATTCTGTCACAAATCAAAGATCGAGCATCGTGCATAGTGAGGCCACACATTCGACCTAAGGTTTGGGCTTGACCGAAGCGGAGCTGGGGCAAGATTTCTTCGTTGCGCTTAGATTCCATCAAAACTTGAAAGTCTTCGAAGGTAGGACATACCTCTTGCCCGCCAAAGCTAAAGACATGTGTTATCGGATTCCAAAACCTTGCCGTGGCATGGAGGAACGGAAAGTGCAGCGGAGTACGACTCAGAGTGAATAGTGCGTTTATGCCGAAGCCCCGGAAATTTAGCCTTTCCGAGCCATCCAAGTTGGCAATCCAAGCTATGAGATTTTGGGCAAGAAACTCTTCCATTTGGAGCAAATCAATGTTGAATTGAGAAAAACTACAAAGTTGAGGCTTTTTGTAGGGGATAAGGTGTGAGTGGAATACAGCTGTCAGCATTCTGGTGGTTCTTGCCATTTATGGCCGACCGACCAAAAATAGTGCCGACCGACCACCACTATTGGCCGATGGAAATTTATTATGGCCGGTGGCCTTTCCCTATGGCCGATGGCCTTCCCTCTGGTTCCATTAGCTATTTAGAAGTCGAACATGTTGAGGAATTGTGGTCGGAACCTTCCCCAATGTCTTCCGGTGGCGATTTTGCGAAGTCACGTCTATTTGTTTATCGAGTTGTTGTACATTTGCTTATCGAGTTGTATTTCACATTCTTTAAGTTTTTGCTTTGCTTATCGAGTTGTATTTACACTTGGTTAGCTTATCGAGTTCTTTGTTTTGGTTATCGAGTTGTTTTTGTCATTAGTCAGCTCACTACCTGATTATTATGAGGCAAACGCTTACTTTTCAAATAAAGATTCAAACCTCAGTTACATTGTTATGTAATGCGATGCGATGCGATGCATGAAAAGTACAAGTGTAACACCTTTTTGGACCAAAATAGCTGTTTCATTTCCATCATGTCTTTTGCAAAAAAATATACACAGTTTTGAAAAAGTAAGATCTGCCTGCGGCAGTACAATGTGCTTAAACTACCAGTAAAAAGGAAAGTAAAACAAAAGGGGAGAAGGGCAGCAGAGTGTCTGGGTTAATACCGGTGGCCTCTCCTTGTGGTCGATGCACCTCCCGCGCCCTTGTTCGGGTCAATTATATGGTTTGGCACCTTCATCACTCGAAACAGTGCAAGAAAGTGCACTTTTGAACATTAACTGGCCTTCGTGTTGACCTCGAGCCATGTCTTCTGTGTGCGATGCTCGATGCGCGCAAAGAGAATCCTTCCTCGTATCCTTTTATATGCCTTACGGATTCCGCAAATCGCTTTAAACATGTGGTATTGCATTGTTTTGTTTTGACTGTAATTGTCACGCTCGTTACGCGTCTCGCATTACACAATGCCTCGTCTTGTTCTGAATTTGCATCTCAACATCATGAATAACATGCCTTTACCATGCTTCAGTTGAATATGCCCCCTTTTTGCTTTTTATACACATTGCATGCGTTGTCACGTATTGCTTTACTTACATGTGTTCAAGTTCCTTTTATACACATTGCATGCGTTGTCGTGATATGCTTTCCTTACATGTGTTCAAGTTCATTTTATACACATTGCATGCGTTGTCACATTATGCTTTACTTATATGTGTTCAAGTTCCTATACACATTGTACATGTTGTCGCATGTGCTTTACTTATATGTGTTCAAGTTCCTTTTATACACATTACATGCATTGTCACGTATTGCTTTACTTACATGTGTTCAAGTTCCTTTTATACACATTGCATGCGTTACTGCATGCTTTACTTACATGTGTATATGTATCTTTCAGGTGGTTACACATTGTATGCGTTTTCGCGTGTACTTTACTTACATGTGTTCATACCTTGCTTGCTTTACACATTGCATGCGTTTCTGCGTATGCTTTACTTATATGTGTTTATGCATCTTACAGGAGGTTACACATTGCATGCGCTACTGCATGCTTTACTTACATGTGTTCATTCCTGCTTTACACATTGCATGCGTTACTGCATGCTTTGCTTACATGTGTATATTTCAATTCTTGCTTCACACATTGTATGCATTGCCGCGTATGCTTTACTTTCACGTGTTTATGCACCTTCTCGCATTGTTATGCTTGTTTCAAACTGCATTGTTATGCATCCCACTCGGCTTGCGTTGTTGCGCATGCCCTACTTGCATTGTCATGCTTGTGTCAAATGCATTGGTATGCACTCCTCACCTGCGTTGTTGCGTATATCTTACTTGCATTGTCATGCTTGTTTCAAATGCATTGTTATGCATTCTTCACATGCGTTGTCACACACTTTGCAATTGCATTGTTATGCATGTTTCTAACAATATTGTACCTGTTAAGTTTGTTTCTTTTACAGGCACGATATTGTATGTACGGTTCATTTGAAGCTGGCACGACCAGACGAACCGGACAGGTATTGTATCCTCCGTGTGAGACGTAGCGAGAATTGAATGATTCTCCTACACCCTCTCTGCATTGTAGTGTAGTTTGGTTTATGCTAGCTTAAAACTGTTGCATGTTATGCTTCGTTACAGCTTTCTTTGCATGATCATGAGTTATGCTCGGCTTTGTGCATTGTCTTGCATTTTGCCCCTGCCCTCGGCGCATATCTTTATCTGTAGCTCGTATGCTTGGTCTAAGTCTTCGGCCTTGTCAAAAATGGGTCGTCTCTGGGCTTTGACACTCACTCCCGTCATTGTTATGAATTTCGAGTTCTGTCAAAGAGGGACAACTGTAGACACCCCATTTTTGACCATGGCTCTGGGAAGCCGCAGAATGGAAAGTCTTCTCCCTCCTGGATGAAGCGTCCGTTCAAGGTGCCCTGAATAGGCCGATGCATCAAATCGAAATGCCTCCCGGTCTGCTTGGCTCTGGCTCTCCGGCCATCTCTTTGCCTTTTCTCACCCAGTCCTCTTTGGTAGGCAGATAACCTAAGCCAAGGTATGCAGGTTGTGCGGCACCTCGGCCGATAGTTGTAGACACCCCATTTTTGACCGTCCTCAAGACTTGGACGTCATCGTTTGAACACCCGATGATCATCCATGTTCGTGTTCGTTTTGAGTTCCCGGAGGTCTCGGCCGCGCGCCTTGCCTCAGGATCTCTTAACTGGACTGTTCTGTGCTTGGTTTTGGACCAAGAACTTGTTAGTTTTTGCTTCTGAGGGCAGAGAATGGCTTGTCAGCCATCCCCGGATCCCACCGGCCAAGGCATGATGTCACCGGCCATGTTCTCTTGCCACCGACCATTGGTGATGGCCGGTTGGCACCTTTGATGGTCGACCGACCTTTAATTTGGTCAATCGGCCATACTTTCTGGCCGGGACTTCTTTTTTGCCTTTTTTAGGCATTGTGCATGCCAGCTGTGCCAGCTGGAGCACACAGATCTGTCCTCCATACACGTGTATGGAGGATTTGCACCCTTTGCAACCTTTTGTTCTAAGCTTCTTGAAGAAGCTTGCACCCTTTGCTCTAGCTTCTTGAGGAAGGTTGGACCTTTGTCTTAGCTTCCTCAAGAAGCTTGAACCCATTGTCTTAGCTTCCTCAAGAAGCTTGACCCCCTTGACCCCTTTTGTTTAGCTTCTCTAAGAAGTATAGGCCCTTGTCTTGCTCTATAAAAGAAGGCCTCTCTTCTCCTTTGAGGGGGTTCAGCAAATCAGAGATATATATGACATATACACCACACTCTCTCTCTATATCTCCCTCTCTCTCTACATTTGTGTGTGTTAGAGTGTCCAAAAGTGAGTTTTGTTCTTAGTTTTGCACTAAGACACCTAGTGTTACACCATACCTTGGTTATTGAGGTGTTGAGAGGTTGTTCTTGGAGCTTTTGAGTTGGTTTTGATCAGCAAAGGGGGCTGGAGTTTTGGTTCTTGAAGTGTTCTTCATGGGTGAGCACTATTGCTTTATATTCCCCATTCTTGCACTAGTTTTTAACCTACTTTGCATGCTATTTTGAGCTTTGTGTATAACTGATAAAAGTTCTGATTTTTCATGTTTAAGATGTTTCATTAAGGTCATTTTTGTGTTTGGGGTCGACCTCCCTCTCTTAGGCCTTGTTTGGCCTCTTTTGTGCCTTCTTTGTTGAGCTTTGGGAACTTTCATGTATTGGCCTTCTCGCCACTGAAATTCAGAGGATTTTCAGTAGTGGTGAAGGGGTTTTGAGGTCTTGCATAGGGGAGGGACACCCCTCTCCCTTTGTGTCTCATTTGCTTGTGTTTTGGCTCATAAGGGAAGCATGCATGCCTAGCTTTGTTTGGCTTTATTTTAGAGGTTATTTGGTGTTTATCTAGCATGTTTTACCTCTGTTCCATGTTGGTTCGTCGACCTCTTGCATGCACATACACTTGCCTTGCATTCCTCTATTTTGCCTAGAGATGCATCTTGCATTTGGATCACCATGCTTGCATGTTTTGGCTTAGCTTTGTGAAGTTTTTGGTCATGTTTTATCATGTTTAAGCTCTATTGGGTGTTGATTTGGTCATGCTTTCCATACTTTGTATAGCCTCTTTGCATTTTAGCTTGTTGGCTTCGGGTGTGTGAGTCTTTAGCATGCATTACTTAGGCTATTTCAGTGATTTGGAATCACTAATTATGCCATTTCAGTCCATGTTTTATGCTTACATGCTTGCATTTGTTACCCTTTCAATGCCTTGAAGAGTTGTGGTCCTATGCTCCATGTTTGAGTCCTTGGTGTATGCCTTTTTGTTTAAGTCCTTGGGCTGCCATATCAGTGGGTTTTGGGGTGTATTTTGACGCATTGAAACTCTGTTTTGGTTGCATAATCCATGCCATGTGTGGTCATGATAGTTGTAGTGGAATGCTCCCTTTTATGCCTTAGTTTTAGGCCCATTGGTGTGCATGTTTGCATGAGCATTTGTCCATCATTTCCATCACTTTTGGCCACTGTTTATGGCAAGGCTAAGGTCTGCCATTTGCGGTTTCAATCCACCATTGCATGTTCGTCGCACGTTTGTTGCATATTTGGTTCATTGTGTGTTGGCACATGCTAGTTCCATTGCATATTTTTTTTTTTCATGTTTGCTACATTGCATTTTGCATGCTTGGCGCATTGCATATTTGCATGTATAGGTTGCATTACATTTGGCATGTTTTGCTAACTTAGTCTCATATTGCATACTCGATGCCATTTTGTACACTTGAGCCATATTGCATACATACATTGCATTATGTTTGGTTTGGGGTGTCAAACCAAACATGAGGAATGAGATGTGTTCGTACTCAAAGTGACGAAACACGTCTCAATCCTCGGTTGCCGATGCCCTTGATCTCAACATGATAGGGCGTGAAGCATTCACTCGTTTGTTGCGTTCATTTACATTGATTTGCAAGCTTGGTGCCTTTGGCCATCATGCATCGAAATGCGTGGTTGGTGGCCCGAGGGCCACACTCCCTCGAGTCTATAGAATGATAGGGAGAGTGGCCATGCACACATTGCTTTGAAATTTCCTTGCCATGCACTGTCTGTCCTCTGCTGCTGTCAAAACAGGATTTTGCAGGAAGATTTGGCCGACTGACTACATACAGTGCCGACCGACCAAAAATATCTGGCCGATGGCTTCACAACTGGTCGATGACCATTTACCAATGGTCGGTGGATCTTTACCTTGGCCGGTGGCATCCCAAAATGATCAGGGAGTAGTTCAGAGGTGCCTCAGGATTTTCACAGTCCTTAGAGGTGTAGAACAGTGCAAACAGAGGCAACAGTGGCATGACAAACGGGTTTCCGGGCAAGGCAAATCGAGCATGCATCATCCAATCATCCTGAGGCGGGGCTGCGGCCACTTCTTTTTTTTGCAACTAATTTGTTAATTAATTAGGGTTTTGTAATATTTAATTAGCTAGAGTAGTTAGTTATTTATTCGGTCTGTATTATTTATTCGGACCCTCCGAGGAGGGCAATTTTGTAATAAGTGTGCGTACGTGTGATGTATGTCTTCCAACCTCACGTCTTTCTCCCTTTTATTTACCAGCTTATGATGGTTAGTTTAGGGCATATTTCAATTAGCATACTTATGCTCGCATGTTTGCATTCATTCTGTCATGCATGCACCGGGCTCGGCGCATCATACTAACTGCATTGTATTTTAATTCCGAGTTGAATACATGTTATCTGTTGCATTTCACCTGCCATCTTGTAATAGCCGAGCCTATCTTAGTTGCATTCCTGTATGTGTTGCATTAGGCATTTCAGCGTAGTTAGGATCATGCATTTGATTACTAACTAGTTTCTGTTTTGGCTTAGAGTACTCGGTAAGTGTTTATGCTTTAGCATCCTTGCATGTGTGTGAGTGACTGCCATGATAGCATGCTTACCATGAGGCAAAGTGCTTATATGATATAACTGCCTGAATGCCTGTGGGTAGAGATTGGGCTATCTGAATTGGAACAATTCATTGATTGCGAGTTTTAAGCCCACTAGATAGTGGCAAATCACCATGTTTTCTAAGCCCACTTGAGGGTGGCAAAATCCGCATCTTAGCCTACTTGCGAGTAGCAAACCGCTTTAAAAAACAAACATGAAATGTTTTGTTCCAACTCAGGCAATCTAGTCTATACTTGTATGCTGCGCGCATCACATAGTAATTCTAGGCTAATAACCAGGATAAGAGCACATAATGTTTTCAAAACTCGATATCATGGTTAGTAGAGGCCGATCTTTGATCGGGCGAGCGGGGGTGCTCACGAAGTGACCTTCCCCAATCGTACCCAAGTTCTCGAGCCGAGGCAACTTTGGTGATGACGGACACGTGGCCTTAGGCACGAGTCAGGGTTTCCTAAATTCCCCCAAAATAAAATATTTAGGTGGCGACTCTGTATCTGGCAAAGCAGTCCATGTTTGGCACTTCTTTCTAAAAATCTGTTTTCCAAAACGATTTGCCAGATTTGGACTCTTTGATGATTCATCGGTCTTGCATTGCACTCTACGAGATTAGATACAGGACTGTGACTTTGAGTCCGAACTGTAGTGAGCCCAATGAACAAACCGGGATCTTTCCCGGGACGTTCGGGGACGTCTACAATAGTGTAATGCCTTTCCGGCCACTTTTTCCTTGCCCCATCCCAGGGACGTGCTGAAGCTTGTTCATAAGGTATACTGACTGTGTGCTGACATACAACCCTTCATCAGCAGCCAAAATGCTCTGTACGACCCGGGCCTTGGCTAGGGTAAATCTTGATAGGAACACATCCTCCACGCCATGCTCGATTTCAAAAACCGGTGTAGACACCTCTAGCGGTGGATGAATTGACGAATTCCCGAAAACTATAGCCACCCCTTTCCCGTGGGGATATTTCAACATCTGATGCAGGGTGGAAGAGACTGCCTTCACCTGCTGCAGTCACGGCCACCCTAGGAGTAGATTAAAGGTTGCGGGAATGTCCAAAACATGAAAGTCAATCTCGTGTTGTCCTGGACCAACCTTAGTGTGAATCTTCACGGTCCCCATCACTTCTCTGCTAGTATTGTCATATGCCCGTATCACCTGGGCAGTTGGCACAATGTCCGCGGGCTTCAACCTGATTGCATATGCTGTCCTTGATGGGCACACGTTAATGGTGGATCCTGTGTCGACAAGAACCACTAGTACCCACTTGTCTCTGCATTCCACAGAGATGTAGAGAGGTTTGTTATGATTTGCGCCCTCAGGCGGCAGTTCCTTGTTAGAAAATGTCAACGTCGGGGAAGCTCCTCCCGGAAAGACTAGTCCTACCAGCTGCTCAGGAGTGGTATCTATTGAAAGTTTGGCCTTGTCCATTGCAAAGAGGACAGCCTGTCTATGTACTCTCGAAGCCACAAGCAGTCCCCAGATGGAGATGTCTGCTTGTATCTTTTTCAACTGTTTCAACACAGCTTTGTAGACGTCGGCGAACGTCCCGGGAGAAATCCCGTTTTGTTCATTCTGCTCGCTACAGTTCAGACTCAATGTCACGGTTTTGAATCTAATCTCGCAAAGTGCAATGCAAGATCGATAAATCACCAAAGAGTCCAAATCCGGCAAATCGTTTTGAAAAACTAATTTTAGAAAGAAGTGCCAAACATGGACTACTTTGCCAGATACAGAGTCGCCACCTAAATATTTTATTTTGGGGGAATTTAGGAAACCCTGACTCGTGCCTAAGGCCACGTGTCCGTCATCACCAAAGTTGCCTCAGCTCGGGAACTTGGGTACGATTGGGGAAGGTCATTTCATGAGCGCCCCCGCTCGCCCGATCAAAGATCGGCCACTACTAAGCATGATATCTAGTTTTTGAAAACACATGTGCTCTTATTCGGGTTATTAACCTAGAATTACTATGTGATACGCATAGCATACAAGTATAGATTAGATTGCCTGAGTTGGAACAAAGCATCGCATATCCGTTTGTTTTGAAAATGGATTGAAGTTTGCTACTCGCAAGTAGGCTAAAACACGGGTTTCGACGAATTATTCCAATTCAAGCAACCCAACCTTCACCCACAGGCATTCAGGCAGTTATATCACATAAGCACATAGCCTCATGGTAAGCATGCTATCATGGTAGTCACTCACACGCATGCAAGGATGCTAAAGCGTAAACACTTACCGAGTACTCCGAGCCAAAGAAAGGAGCTAATTAGAAATCATGCATGAATCCTAACTATGCTAAGATGCCTAATGCAACACATGCATGAATGCAACTAAGATAGGCTCGGCTGTTCTAAGATGGCATATGAGATGCGACAGATAACATGTATTCAACTTGGAATTGAAATACAATGCAGTTAGTATGATGCGCCGAGCCCAGTGCATGCGATACAGATGAATGAATGCAAACATGCGAACATATAGATGCTAATTGAAACATGCCCTAAAACTAACCATCATAAGCTGGTAAATAAAAGAGAGAAAGACGTAGGGTTGGAAGACACGCACACACACACGCACACTTATTACAAAGTTCGCCCTCTCGCGGAGGGTCCGAATAAATAATACAAACCGAATAATTAATCAACTACCTTAGCTAATTAAATATTACAGAACCCTTAATTAATTAACAAATTAATTATAAAATAGTCTAAACATTAAACTAAACAGGCCACCGCAACTCCGCCTCGGAATGATTGGATGATGCATGCACGATTCGCCTCGCTCGGAAACCCATAGCCATGCCTTTGTTGCCTCTGTTTACACTGTTTTATGACTCTGAAGCTTGCACGAGTCCCAAATATGCTTTTGAACTACTCCCCGAGAATTGTGGGATATCACCGGCCAATAGAAAATACCACCGGCCAATAGAAAATACCACCGGCCATGGAAATATGGTCATCGACCAAAAGTGGGACCATCGGCTGGATTTTGGTAGTCGGCCGGCACTGAAAGTGGCCGACCAGTCATTTCTTCCTGCAGAACATTGGTTTTGCTGCAGCAGAGGGCAGACAGTGCATGGCCAAGAATTTACAAGCCAAATGTATGCACGACCATCCTCCCTATCATGCTAAGAACTCAAGGGAGTATGACTCTCGATCCTTGGGCCACCAATCACGCATTTCGATGCATGATGGCCAAAGGTGTCAAAGGTGCATATCAATATGGAATGCAACCAACACACGAATGAATGCTACACACTCTATCATGTTGGGTCAAGAGTGTCGGTGACCGAGGATTGAGGCACGTTTCGTCACTTTAAGTACGAAACGTCCCTTGATCCTCATGTTTGGTTTGACACCCTAAACCAAACAAAATGCAATGCATGTATGCCAAATGCAATGCGAAATATGCAATTAATGCAATGCAACATGAACAATGCAACTTAACATGCAAGCAACATGGTAATACAATAGGTATGCAATACTACAATGCAACCTAGATATGCAAATATAGAAAGTGATAGGCATGCAACGATGACACCAACCATAAGGATGAGACAACATGCAATGCGGTAAGCCTACAACAATACATAAGTGCATGATCCATGGGCTTACACTAAGGATGGGTAGGCCTCAGCCGTACCAAAACAGTGGCCAAAGTGCCAAGAAATGATGGACAAAACAAACCCAAACATGCTCATGTAAAGGTCCAACACTCAGGCATAAAAAGGAGTCAACTTCTAAGCTCATTAAGAAGAGACAAATATGGACAAATGACAAGCGTGATAAGCTCTGAAAATGTGCAAGGAATGATGCCAAATCAACCAAGCCATGCAAGTAAGGTATGCAATAAAGCCCAAAACTTGAGACTAACAAAGGGGGGGGGGAACTATAGCCAAACCCACCGAGCCCCAAAGAGCCAAGATGACTTAAAACAGTCTTAGGGCAGGCCAAGATAGGGCTGGGACATGCATGGAATCGGGCCAAAACATGCTAAGAAATGGGCGCAAAAATAGAGGGCATTCAAGGCCACAAAGAGAGCATTCCACTACAACTACCTCAACCAAACATGGCATGGGTTATGCAATGAAAAACAGAGCTATAACATTTCAAGATAAGCCCTAATACCCACTTAGATGGCACCTAAATGACTTAAATCTAGAGGTATGCACAATGGCCCAAACATGGAGCATAAGACAACAACTCTTCAAAGCATTGAAATGATGGCAAATGCAAGCATACAAGCGTGGAACATGGACTGAAATAGCATGACAAGTGATTCCAAGCCACTGAAATAGCCCAAGTAAAGCATACTCATGACTCACACACCCAAAGCTAACAAGCTAAAATGCATGGTGGCTATACAAAACATGGCAAACATGACCAAATCAACACCAAATAGAGCTTAAACATGTCACAACATGGATAAAAGCTTCATGAAGTCAAGCTAAAACATGCAAGCATGATGGTCTAAATGCATCATACATGTTTAGGCAAATGAGAGGATTGCAAAGCAAGTGCATGATGCATGCAATAAGCCAACGAACCAACATGAAACAGAGGTATAACATGATAAACTAACACCAAATACCCACTGAAATGAAGCTAAAACACATTAAACCAACATGCTACCTTTACAAGCCAACAATGCAAGCAAATGAGGCATAAGGGGAGAGGGGTGTCCCTCCCCTATACAAGACCTCAAAACCACTTCTCCACCATTGAAAATCCTCTGGATTTCAGTGGTGAGAAGGTCAAAATAAAAGGGTTCCAAAGCTCAAGAAGAAGGTCACAAAAAGAGGCCAAACAAGGCCTAAGAGGGGGTAGACAACCCCCAACCCAAAAGTAACCTTAAACAAACACCTTAAGCATGAAAATACAAAACTTTTATCAGTTATACACTAAGCTTAAAACAGCATGCAAGATAGGCTAAAAGCTTAAGGCAAAATGGGGAATAAAAGGGGTAGTTCTCACCCTTGAAGAACACTTCAAGAACATCAACTCCAGCACCTCCTTCTGATCAAAACCAACTCAAAAACTCTGAAATCAACCCCTCAACACCTCAGTAATCAAAGTATGGTGTAATACTAGGTGCTTTAGTGCAAAAATATGAACCAAAACACACTTTAGAACACTAATACACACACAAATGTAGAGACAAGGGGAGATATAAAGAGAGAGAGTGATATATATTTTATATCACAGGTTTTTCAACCTCTGGAAAGGGAGGGGAGGTCCTCCTCTTATAGGAATTCCAATTCTAAGCTTCCAAGGGAAGCTAAGTGTAAGAATGAAATCCCTCCATATACGTGTATGGAGGGCAGAATTTGTTCTCACCAGCTGGCACAGCTGGCATGCACAATGCTTGAAAAAGGCAAAGAAAAGGGCTCGGCCAGACAAAGGGGCCAGTTGACCAACACACATGGTCGGCCGACCAAACACAGTACCGGTCGGCCAATACAATTGGCCTGTAGCAAGAAATCATGGCCGGTGACCTTAGACCATGGCCGGTGGGTTGAGGAAATGGCAAAAAAGCCACCCTCTTCCCTCAAAACAGAAACACAAATGCTTGGTCCACAACTAAGCACAAAATAGTCAAGTTGAAAGGTCTTGAGGCAAGGCGCACGGCCGGGACCTCCGAGAACTCAAAACGAACACGAACGTGGATGATCACCGAGTGTTCAAACGATGACGTCCAAGTCTTGAGGACGGTCAAAAATGGGGTGTCTACAAGCTTCATCTTCGAGTAACTTTTCTTTTTGCTTCTCCGTCTCCTTGTCCTTCCCAGACGCCTCTGGTTGATCTAAGTGCGGGGGCTTGAAACAACGCCCGCTCCTAGTCATGTGGTCAACTTCGCCAATGTACTAGGTATCATCTGGCTGGTTATTCCCCCAGTCCTCATCTGTGTGAGCAAGACATAGATCATCATCTTCCCACCACATGCCATCGGCAGCCGACAGACACCAGTCCGGCTCTGTTACAACTATTCCTGTACCCACAACACCTTCCGTTACTGTGCCCGTAGCACGTTCTATCCCTACAGAGGCTTTAGCTTTTCTAGTCCTCTCAGAATCTTCGATCCTTTCCCGCTCAACTTGCTTCAGTATAGCCTGCTGTTCAGTTTCTTCTGTTCCCGAACTGCCCATATCGGCCTAAAAGTGTCATGCACTAATGGGGCTCCGAATCCGGAGACTTTGAACTGAATTGCGCAATGAGATAACGGGAAAACTTTGCTTTGCAAAAGTGAAATATGTACATGGTGAACCATTCAAAACAAGTATCATGCCCCACAAGTCGGGTCAGTGATAGAATTTACGCAAATGCGTTGAATTCCAAGGCCGTGGCAGACTTCTCCCAGACATGTCTTTGAGATGTTATGCCCCCACTCCGGCGATTGAGTCGATCTGATAAGGGCCGTCCCAGTTAGGACCCAATTTTTCGTCAGCCGGATTCTTGGCAGCTGGAAGCACTTTCTTCAGGACCAACTCTTCTGGTGTGTAACGGCGCAGTTGAACACGCTGATTATATGACTTAGCAAGCTGCTGCTGGTACCGTGCCATGGATGCAAGGGCGCGGTCTCTCCGCTCTTCAATCAGAATCAAATCCAAGGCCAACATCATGTCATTTCGGCCCAAATAAAAAACTCTTGATTTCAAGGTTGGGAGGCCGATCTCCATGGGGATGATTGCTTGCGTTCCGAAGCACAAAGCGAACGGCGTCTCCCCAGTGGACCGCCTCGGAGTAGTGCGATGAGCCCATAATACACTTGGCAACTCTTCGACCCATCTTCCTTTGGCTTTCTCCAGCCTCTTCGTGATGCCGTCTGAAATAGATTTGTTGGAGGCTTCAGCTTGGCCATTACTCTGTGGATAAGCCGGGGAGGAATAGTAGGGCCGAATACCGTACTTGTTGCACAGTTCCCCATAGACACCACAATCAAACTGGGTGCCGTTGTCTGAAATAAGTGCTCTTGGAATGCCGAATCGTGTTATGATATTTCTCCATACAAAACGTTTCACGTCGGTATCTCGGATGTGCATTAGTGCTTCCGCTTCTACCCATTTCGTGAAACAATCTGTCGCGACAATCAAAAATCGCTTGTTACCCGGGGCACGAGGCAGTGGTCTGACGATTTCAAGTCTCCATTGGGCGAACGGCCAAGGACTGGTTATACAGCTTAACTCTTCAGTAGGCAAGTGGGTTAAAGGAGAGAACTTCTGGCACTGTTCACATTTTTTCACCTAACATTCGGCATCGGCTCTCATTGTCGGCCAGTA
Source organism: Camellia japonica (assembly GCA_030407325.1). NCBI lineage: Eukaryota > Viridiplantae > Streptophyta > Magnoliopsida > Ericales > Theaceae > Camellia > Camellia japonica. The sequence goes on from JAPPVO010000059.1 coordinate 150,889,527, forward strand.
ATACCCCTGTGTCACAGCTCGATGAGCCAAAGGGCGCCTGCCAGAATGGGCGCCACAACTGCCTTCATATATTTCAGTCAGAAGTGCTTCAACTTTGTCTAGATGAACGCATTCCAGGTATAGACCAGAAAGGGATTTTTTATAAAGCTTTCCTTGCGGATCCAAGTAGTATCGTAGGGCTTTGTTTCGCAGCTTGTGCGCTTCGTTCTTGTTCGTTGGGAGCTGTTCAGAAGACATGAATGCAGCAATGAAGTCCATCCAACTCGGTCCTGACTCTATGACATTGACCTAGACTTCTTCAGAAGGGCTAATGCTCGGCTCTGGAATGAAACCAACTTCAATGGTCCGTTTAATCTCTAAGTTAATAGCTGAGGCTAGGCAAGCCAGGGCATCTGCATGTGTGTTCTGGTCACGGTTTATTTGGTTTAATTCATGATGGTCAAATTTTGCCAGTAAGGAATTTGCCATTTTCATGTAAACGGCCATACGGTCGTTTTTTGCTACGTACTCCCCCTTTAGCTGATTGATCACCAATTTTGAATTGCAAAATATAAGCAGATGCCGAGCACCTAGGAGATGTGCATTCCGCAAGCCGGTTAGCAGGGCCTCGTATTCGGCCTCGTTATTTGATGCTTCGAAGCCGAGTTTGACAGCCTGCTATAGACCCCCCGAACTCTCTCCGCGTGCGAGGGTGCGAATTGTAGTTCTTCGTTACTACAGTTCGGACTCCTGTCACGGTTCTGAATCTAATCTCACAAAGTGTAATGTAAGACTGATAAATCACCAAAGAGTCCAAATCCGGCAAATTGTTTTGGAAAATCAATTTTAATCAAAAAGCGCCAAACATGGACTGCTTTGCCAGATTTCAGAGTCGCCACCTAAATGTTTTATTTTTGGGAAATTTAGGAAACCCTGACTCGTGCCTAAGGCTATGTGCTCGTCATCACCAAAGTTGCCTCGACTCGGGAACTTGGGTACGAGGGGGGAAGGTCATGAAATGAGCACCCCCACTCGCTCGATCAAAGGATCGGCCTCTACTAACATGATATGTTGTTTTTGAAAACACATGTGTTCTTATTCAGATTATTAGCTAACTTACTATGTGATGCGCACAACACACAAGTATAGACTAAATCGCTTGATTTGGAACAAAATATCTCATGTTTGTTTTTCGAAAATGGTTTAAGATGCTACTCGCAAGTAGGCTAAAACGTGTATTTGCCACCAACCAAGGTGGGCTTGAAACAACATGATTTTGCCACCCTCAAGTGAGCTTAAAACTCACATTTTGATGAATTGTTCCAATTCGAGTAATGAAGCCTTCATCCACAGGTATTTATGCAGTTAAACACTTAAGCAGTTAGCCTCATGGCAAGCATACTATCATGGCAGTCACTTACACACATGCAAGGATGCTAAAGCATAAATACTCACAGTGTACTCTGAGCCAAAACAGAAGCAATGTTAGAAATCAATGCATGATCCTAGCTATGTTTGAAATGCTAATGCAACACATGCAAAATGCAACTAAGTAGGCTCGGCTATCTAAGATGGCATATGAATGCAACAATTGATACATGTATTCAAATAGGTATTGAAATACAATGCAGTTTGAATGATGCGCCGAGTCCGGTGCATGCAAGACAAATGAATGATGCAAACATGCAAAGCATAAGGTATGCTAATTGAAACATGCCCTAAACTAACCATCAAAAGCGGATAAGTAAAAGGGAGAAAGACGTGGGGTTGGAAGACATTCACACACGCACGCACACTTATTACAACATTTGCCCTCTCGACAAAGGGTCTGAATAATAAGCTAACCAGCTACACTAATTAAACTAATTATTACAAACCGAATTGAATCAACTAACTATTCTAAGTTAATTGAGTACAAACCAAATTAATTAATTAAACACTTTAACTAATTAATTACAAAATAACTAAGCTAATGAACTAGTTTAGCTAAGCAATTAAACAAATGGCCTTGGGAAGCGAGGGGGATATGCATGCTCGGTCGACTTCGCTCGAAAATCCACTACCGTGCCTCATGTTGCCTCTATTTGCACTCTATTGGACTTCTGAAAATTATGCCAACTTCCAGAATGCTTCTGACCCACCTTAGGAACATGCTGAGGGATGGTTAGCCAGGGATGGTGGCCATCGGCCAGAGGTGATGGTCATCGGCCACTTATGATGGCCGATCGGCAGACTTGATGGTCGGTCGGCAGCTTTGATGGCCGGTCGGCCACTGCTTCCTGCAATTTCTCATTTTGCTGCAACAGAGCACAAACAGAGGCATGGCAGTGTATTTGCAAGGAAATGTGTGTGCGACCACACTCCTTATCATGTCTCAAGCTCAAAGGAGTGTACTGCTCAGCTCTCAAGCCACCAATCATGCATCTCAATGCATGATGGCCAAGGAGTCAAGCTTGCACAATGTTGATGAATGCACAAATAACACATAAGAGCCTTCATGAACCTCCACCTTATCATACATGATCAAAGGTGTCGGTGACCAAGAAATGAGGTGCGTTTTATCACTTCAAGTATGAAATGCCCCTCGTTTCTCGTGTTTGGATCAACATCCGATCTGAACACAATGCATTGCAGCAACATTCCAAACACCATGCAATGTAACAACATGCAAACACAATGCAATGCAACAACATGCAAACAACATGAGCGTGGTAAATTAGAGTCCTTAAGCATTGAAACTAGTGAAGGACACAACATAAGGGCTATGTAATGCAATACTCAATGGACCAAACCAGCCCCAAACTGACCTCATGCATGCCAAAATAGTGGCCAAAATGCTCTGAAATGATGGCATGAAAGGCAAGAAAATACATGCTCGTGTAATGGCTCATCAACTAGGCATGAAGACACAACTCTCAAACACATTGAAGGAGTGGAAAATGTGAGAGTGTGGCAATGAAATATGCACTAAAATCAAGTAAGAAATTATGCCAAATCATGCACACAACACAAATGAGGCATGCTAGGAGGCTCTAAGCTTAAGGCTAGCAAAGGCACTTGCACTATAGCCATATCAAGCAAGCCCCAAGGGGCCAAGATGACTCAAAACAGTCCCAAGGCAGATCAAAACAATGCCAAAACATGCATGGAATAGAGCTAACACATGCTAGAATGGAAGGCATAAAGCATGATGCATGCAAGGCCAATGAGCATGATTACACTACAAGTGTAAGAAGCAAATGAGAGATGCTCTAACCCACCAAAAACAGAGTTATGTCATGGCAAAATAAGACCAAAAATACACTGAGATGATAGCCTAAAAAGCTTACGCAAGCATGCATGCCAATTGGCTCATGATTGAGGTACAAAGTATAACCTTCCAAAAGCATTGAAAGTGTGACGACCCAGAATTTTTCCCTCCGCTCGAGCGGAGGAGTTTACGCTCGAGCGGACTTTTAGGGTTCTCAGTAATTTTGCAGACTGCCCGAGATTCTGAGAGTTGTAGATTCCCGCTCGAGCGTAGAAGTGGACGCTCGAGCGGACGTCTTTGTTCGTCTGAGTGCTCGAGCGGGTCGCCTGGTGAGCTTGAATTTTGAGCCACGTGGGGTCGTCCGAGGCATTTTCATTAATGTATTTGGAACCTCCTTATTTTATTTTGGGGTCTTGATTGTGGTGGTAATATGATGGTAGAGTAAGATTGGATCAAAAACTTTAGTTTGAATATTTTGTCTACGATCAGCCGTCACTCTTTTGCCCTTTTCTTTTTCCACACTTTGAATTTGGATGTGAAGTTAGAACCATTGGAAAGCTTATCTTCGGGGCTTCAATTTGAGCACAAGAACGACCTAAAACGGAGTCTGGATGGGAGAGTTATGCCTGTTTGAAGTTTTGAAATCTGTGCTGAATGCATGTACGCTCGAGCGTGAAGATGTGCGCTCGAGCGGGTTTTACGGACCAGCAGCTTTAAAAACGGGATTTTAGATCATTTTAGATATTTTTCTTCTTTCCTCTTCCTTCCTCTCTTCCATGTCCGAAACCCTAGCCCCCAAACCCTTGAATTCCTTTACTTATCACGATCCACCATGGTTTTTGGCATCAAGGATGGAGAACAAGGGAGGATCAATGTTTTTACCCGATTGGAACTTGGATTTGCGAAGGCTTCTTTTCAAGCTCACTCTTTTACTTGATTATTGAGGTAGGGGTTCTATTTGTCTTCAATACTTACATCCATGGTTAGATTTGAGGTATTTTCATTGTATAAATGTATAAATTTTCATTTTAAGCATATAGAGGAAAGTATGAGATTTTGGGAATTTTGAGTTTGAAGCATTGAAGGTTCACACTACAGGAAATTTAGCTTTTAGTGGCGTTTAAAAAACGCCGTGATAAGTACCAAAAACGCCACTAATTCTTTTTGTGACGCTTAGCACCAAACGCCGAGGACGCGGCCGTCGCTATAGCATTGTGGCGCTTTAAAAACGTCGTCAATTTGTTATAGGCGGCGTTTTAAAAAACGCCGCTAAATGTGGTACATAAGGCAAAGTGACGTCATGGCAATTTTTAGCGACGCTTTAGAAATGTCGTTAATTTGTTAACGCCGCTAAATGTGACACATAACTGCAAAGTGATGTTTTGACAATTTTTAGCGACGTTTCAAAAACGTCATCATAGCTTTTTTAATTTAAAAAAACCTATATAGTTGGGTTCTGAAAAATGCTATTACATCTTTATTTTTTTAATTGTTTTTTTTTGAAATTATTACTTATAATAAAATTGCAAAGTAGCACTAATATGAAACAATAACTCTTATTTCCATTCAAATGAACATTTGTCAAAAGAAAAAGGCAAAAAAAAAAAACAAAAGAATTGATTTGAGACCAAGCCAGTATCTAGTGATATTGATCCTCCATCATCACCTTTTCACATGGAGACAAGTGAAAAGGTCTATAATAACATTACGTATTTGAAATAATAAACCAGGCAAATTTTGGAAATCATCCAATAATGGGATTAGTTATGAGGCTGCAAACATCAATTAAACCATTAAACTGCCTTCCACCACCATTCTTAGCAGCTGTAGCATCATTGCCAAACATGTTCGAGCATAATCTAGGGAATAAACAAAAAGAGAAATTCCTTTGTATGGTTCAGACAGCCGACCAGCTTTGATCATCTCATCCTGGTTCTGAATCAATAGCTTAACTCGCTCTATCGGAGCAGCAGCAGTCTTGGATACAGCAGCAGAAACTCCTCGTTCTGAATCAACCATTAAACTGTCTACGAAAACCTTTTTCTGCGGGAGCAGCAGCTGTTTCTCCCCTTTTAGAATGTAATGCTTAGTTACAGAAGTGTAAACCTGCAAAAAAAAAAAAAAAAAAGGCTGACAAATTAAGCCCTAAAAGCAACAGGAATCAACAAATTGTGATGATAATAAACATAGGAGCACAATTGGGCACAATAGAAAATCAAAATTAGTTTCTATTGTTTCCTAGATTCAGCTTTTTAATTTAGTTCACTCATCATTCCTAACCATAGAGTTAAACTTGGATTTTCAGCCATCACAAATAGAGTCGATATCCACATATCACCTCCCATGCAGTAAACATATTTAGAATCACAGAAAACAATGGAGCATGCCTCCATAACAAGAGATGGCCCTATAATCCTCAAGTAACTTGGTCAGGTAAAGCAGTTCCTCTGTCAAGGTTATTCTTTATCTCCAGCGTGTATCTCCCAAAGGTTCACTCAATCTTCTTATTGAAATGTTCATTACGGTCATTGATCGAATCAATATCTTTCTCATCATGAAACCTTCTCCTCCGGCTTCTGATCTCTGTCCTTGAGTTCCTTCACCATCCTTTCAATTTTGTCCTCGGCAACTTTTGGTGCCTGTCATATATGAGTAGAATTCTTTTGTTCTGTTCAAATTTCTCTAAATTGAACCATTTTAGCTAGAAACACATAATTTCCTCAATTAAAACACTTACCTTTCCATATTGGAGGCTTGAAGCTTCTCTGTAGAATTCTGGATCAGCTTCTTTATTTTATTGTACTCTTCGATGTCAATCTCAATGTTCTTTGACCGTTTCTTGTACGCATTGTACAATGTTTTCTGATTAAAAACTGTTCAAGCAAGGCAATGTATTTCAGTACATACATATAAGGTATCAAATGTCAATGTTGAATGGTTCAAAGAAGGTGGGGAAAAAAAAAAAGAAGGTAACTTAAGCTTATCTTTATATTGGAGAATTAAAGAAGTTTTCAACAAAATATCTATTTCCAGTCTTCCAAGCACAATATATGTAAAATAGCTTGAACCCATGAGAATGCAGACATATACTAAGATATGTACTATACCAATAATTCAACACTGTATTATGCTGTTTATTTGACCATGTAACAACAATTATTCTTTCATTTTATCCAACCAACTAAAAAGTTCTCTTCCAAGAAGATATGGTAACAAAAGTTTGTAGCAAATAGGAAACTAAAGCAACCTTTCTTAAGTAAACTTACAAATTAATATTGATTAAAGAAGGCAACAAGGGAGCACCACCCATGTACAAAAGAGAAAAAAAAAAAAAAAAAAAAAAAAACGATAAGTTACCTAGTTCATTTTTATCCACCAGTGCCTTAGCTTCAGCAATTACTCTAAAGCAATAGTCACTACATTGATGATAAGGGTTTGATGCATTTCTGCAATCTGGAAGCACTCTTCCTTCTTCATTCACATTTTATGCCTCTATATTTGTAATGACCCCAAAATGCGTATAAGAAATCATCTTTATTTCCCTATGAAATGATGTGGTTTAATTTAATTATATCTATTAGAATTGAAGCATTATCAGTTGAGTTACGGACTTAAAATGGAAATTACCGACCTTTATGGGTTCAAAAATCAAAATTGAGGACTTGGATGTGTTAATGGAAATTTTTAGAACTATTTGGGAAACTTAATTGGAAATCTAATTTGTCTGGTTCGTTAATGTGCGTTTGGGTGGTAAACTTGGTATTGCAAATTGAAGGCCTTAGAGACTTCAGAAACCGAAATAGGGGACATATTTATGATCATCATGATTTTTAGAGTCATCTGGAAAGTTTAATTGAAATTTAATTTTGTGCGATTCGTAAGGGCGTGTTTGGCCCTCCGTAATTGTCTTAAAGTTTATATAGTTAAGCATATGGGTGTATATGAGTTATAAGGGAGGAGCAACCATGGAAGCTTGGAGAAATTAAAGAGAACCATGAGGAAATCAAAGAGTGAACTAAGGGAAGATTAATTCTCTTCAATCCTTGTGTTTCAGACATTAATTTCATGAAATCATGTTAATAAAGGAAGCTTTGAACCCATGAACCTTGATTTTCTAAGAATTCATTGATTGAAGAAATAGAGTCATTAAATTTGTTTATTTTGAGATTATGGTGTTTGATGAAGAATAATAATGTGAAATTGGTCATGTATTAAAGGGTTTTGGGCTTTGATTTACATGTAATTAAGGTTTGATTTTGAAAATGAGAAGTCCCAAATTTTCAGCCATTTTCGGACTGAAACTGTCCAGGGCCGCACGTGCGGCACTGTTCCCCCGCACGTGCGGAGACAGCTCTGTCTAGCCAACTTTGAACAAGCATATCTTTTCCATCCGGACTCCGTTTTGAGTGATTCTTGAGCCTAAAATCAAGCCCCGGAAGTCTAGTTTTCAATGGAGGTGGTCTCACTACTAAATTCTGAATACAGAAATAGTTATGTCCAAATTGGTGACGACTGTTCACTTTCTGTCAACCGGTTTTGAACCATTTCTTTACCTAAACCATTTTCCATCGATTTCTCCTATTTTCTGAAACATGGATTATAACCTAGGCAGGACTAATGAAGCTAGAACCACCATGGCTATTGGTTTAAGAATAAGAAAGAGATTGGTTTTATCCTCATATTCTGTTATGTGCATTGTGTTTGTAGGTCAAGGCGAGGACATCGTTCCACCGCTATCAGAGACCTACCACTGTGAGTAATAGTACTCTAATGAACATTATTTACCATTAATAATGGTTCTTATTAACATTCTGTTCTCTGTGGTCAATTAAGTTAACATGTATGTGAAATGAGAATTAGTGTGGACTTATGTAAACATTGAAGGATTTGGCACACACTGGCATGATATAGATATCTACCTAGAGTGGATCATCAAAACGAATAATTGGATAAGACTACGGGTTGTTTTGTACGTTAATAACCATTGTGAAATTATGTTAAATATCAGATGAACCTTTGAATGACTCAATCTGGAGAAAGAATTGAATGTCAATAACACGATTATGTGACTCACATTATGATATGAATGGCTCCACTCTTATTAATGTAATGGAGCATTTACCTTTTGTTTATCGTTAATAGTGTTGTTCTGTTATGGTGGGATAATTATGTCACCTTATGAGAAACCATGGGAAAATCCAAGAGCATTACTGAGTACTACGTTCTGTTTATTGTTGATAATGGATACTAACACACTGTTATCTGTAAATCAGTTGTATGGATTTATGACAAACAAGTGGAATGTAAGTGCATTACGAGACTACGGTATTTACGTATCTCTGGACTCGTTTAATATGTAATAACATTCTGTTATCTATGAATTAGTGGCATTAATTTATGACAAACAAATGGGATGTGACTGCATTATGAAGTCTACTTTGTTGATAGTTGCTATTAGCACTCTGTTGAACGTAATGTAACTATGTTAACTCATGTGAATAATTAGAAGGAATTATGTGCTTCTGTATGAACTATTAGGCCAAAGGCCATTATATATTGCTGTACGGAGCTAAGTGCTACACTTTGGTGGGAGCTACATCTAGAATCCGTACGAGCCACCTCTTGAGTCCATACATATCTATTTCTGGGCCGCTAGGCCGTTCTGTTATTTCTGGGTCACTAGGCCGTTCTGTTATTTATGGGCCCCTAGGCCGTTCTGTTATTTCTGGGCCGCTAGGCCGTTCTGTTATTTCTGGGCCGATGGCCGTTCTGTGTATTACAAGGGCTTAACGCCATTCTGATAAGGGCTCAATGTCGTTCTGTTTAAGGGCCAATATGATAAGTTGTGAATCTATGACACCCAAAAGTTACTTTATAAATATGCGAACCCCTCAGGCCAAGGGCCAAATTGTGAAATTGTGAACCGACATAGGCATCCTACAAGTTGTACAGAATCAGACTAACTTAAGGCTCTAAGCTTAAGGCTAGCAAAGGCACTTGCACCATAGCCATATCAAGCAAGCCCCAAGGGGCCAAGATGACTCAAACAGTCCCAAGGCGGGTCAAAACAATGCCAAAACATGCATGGAATAGAGCTAAGACATGCTAGAATGGAAGGCATAAAGCATGATGCATGCAAGGCCAATGAGCATGATTACACTACAAGTGTAAGAAGCAAATGAGAGATGCTCTAACCCACAAAAAACAGAGTTGTATCATGGAAAAATAAGACCAAAAACACACTGAGATGATAGCCCAAAAAGCTTAGGCAAGTATGCATGACAATTGGCTCATGATTGAGGTACAAAGCATAACCTTTCAAAAGCATTGAAAGAGTGAAGCATGGGAGAGTATGACCACATTTTATGCACTGAAATCACATATCAAATGATGCTAAATTGTGCAAATAGCCTAAGCAATGCATGCTAGTGGACTCAAAACACCAAGCTAGTGAGCAAAATTGCACTATGGCTATATAAAGCAAAGCATGCATGATCAATACCATGCAAATCAGACCTAGAGCAAGTGAAATCATGGCAAAAAGCATACTAAAATAGAGCCAAAACAAGCTAGAACCATAGGCCAAAGTAGTAAACATGCTAGGCTAGTGAGTGGAATTGCACTACAACTGCAAGGAGCATGCAAGAGGTAACCACACCAACCCTAGACAAAGCTATATCATGGCAAAACAAGGCCTAAAACATGCTAAGATGGAGCCTCAAGGAGGTAGAAAAACATGCCAACTTGGTAAGCCAATAACACATGCAAACAAGATACAAAGGGGGGGCCACCCCCAACCTATTTGAGGCCTCAAAACACACTTTCCACCACTAAAATTCCTCTGGAATTTAGTGGGTAAAAGGCCAAGAGAAGGTGATCTCGAAGGCCTAAAGAGATGGCTCAAAACAAGGCAAAATAAGGCACAAAAGGGGGTGGACCACCCCCAACACCAAAGAGGCCTCAAACAAACACTTTAAACATTTGAAAATGAAGCTTTTTGTAGTTTAAAGTTAGGCCTAAAACGTCATGCAAATAGGGCCAAATAAGTAATGAAAACAAAGCTTTAAAGAGGCTAAAGACTCACCCTTGAAGCACAACTTCAAAACAGCAGTTTCAGAGGCAAAAACCAAGCTAAAACCACTCAAATGCAACCTCCAAGAACCTCAGCTCAATAGTGAAGGTGTTTCACTAGGTGTTTGTGTGCAAAAGTGTGAAGAAATGGCACTTTTGAGCACAAACAAGTGCAAATATAGAGAGAGAGAGAGAGAGGGAGAAATATATATATATATATAGAGAGAGACAGAGAGAGTAAACTTCAGCTCTGGAAATTTTTGTGAACCTCTAAAAGAGGAGAGGAGCCTCCCCTCATATAGAATCATAAGCTTCAAGCTTGTTTGACAAGCTAAGAGCTTCTTACAATCCCTCCATACACGTGTATGGAGGATGCTTTCTGTGCTGACCAGCTGGCACAGCTGGCAACAAAATATCTGCAAAAGAAAAGAAAAAGGCCTTGGCCAAAAGACATGGCCGACCGGTCATCAGTGATGCCGACCGGCCACCACTGATGGCCGATGGAAAATGGGCACGACCGATGGGCACAGGGCTTGGCCGATGGGTTGTAGGGCTAGCCAGCAGGCCACCCCCTCCCTTAGAAACAAAGCCACAAGCTCTTGGTCCACAACCAAGCACAAAACAGACAAATTGAGAGACTCCAAGGCGAGGCGCGCAGCTGAGACCTTCAGGAACTCAAAACGAACACGAGCATGGATGATAATCGAGTGTTCAAATGATGACGTCCAAGTCTTGAGGACAGTAAAAAATGGGGTATTTACACCTACTCAATTATTGCCCCATCGGGGGCCATTATCACTACTCCGCCCTGCTGCCTCGTTGATTGGACGATCTATCACAGTACAACTTCCAAATGTCTCCAACATAAATTCTCCAGTTCGGCTTAGGTTGAATTTCATCATACTTGAAGTCGGCAAGACCCCCAGTGAATTCGGCCACATAGTCGGCAAGCACCTGTCCCTTGATTGAGATTCTAGGTAGAAACTGAATATCGTACTGGCCGAGTTCAAGAGCCCACTTTGAAACGCGCCCTGATGCTTCTGCACTACGGAGTACCGACCGGACGGGGTGGCCCGTTAGTACCCCGATGGTATGCCCCTGAAAGTAATGCATCAGCTTTCTTGCTACCATGATGAGGGCCAAAATGAGCTTTTCCAATGGAAGGTAACGTGTTTCGGCGTCAACTATTGCCTTGCTCACATAATACACTGGTCGCTGCTCCCCCTGCTCTTCCTTTATCAGCACGGCGCTGACGGCCCGGTCGGAAACCGTCAGATACAAAATGAGCGGGTCACCTGCCGAAGGTGTTGTCAAGAGTGGAACTGATCGGAGGTAGGTCTTGAGGCCGTTGAAAGCGGCTTTCGCACTCGGAGGTCCATTCAAAAGCCTTGCCCTGCTGTAGAGTATGAAAGAATTGTCGGTAGCGATCTGTGGACTGACTGATGAACCTGTTGAGTACGGCGGCCATCCCTATCAACTTTTGAACCTCTTTCACTGAACGAGGGGAGCCGAGCTCCAAGATTGCTGTGATTTGCCTCGGGTTGGCTTTGATTCCTCAGTGGTTGACAATTGTAGACGTCCCCGAACGCATCCCGGGGAAAAGGAGTGCGAGTCCCCCCCGTTCTGGTTCGATATTGGGTCACTACAGTTCGAAGGACTCAAATGTCACGGTTCTTAATCTTGAACTAAAGAGTCCAAATCTGGCAAATCGTTTTGAAAACAGATTTTTTGAAAGAAGTGCCAAACATGGACTGCTTCGCCAGATACAGAGTCGCCACCTAAATATTTTATAATGGGAAATTTAGGAAACCCTGACTCGGTGCCAAAAGGCCACGCGTCCGTCATCACCAAAGTTGCCTCGGCTCGGGAACTTGGGTACGATTGGGGAAGGTCACTTCGTGAGCACCCCCGCTCGCCCGGTCAAAGACCGGCCTCTACTAACCATGATATCTGTTTTTGAAAACATTGTGAGTTCTTATTCCAGTTATTAGCCTAGGTTACTATGTGATGCGCACAGCATACAAGTATAGACTGAATCGCCTGAATTGGAACAAAACATTTCATGTTTGTTTGTTTGAAAATGGTTTGATGGTGCTACCCACAAGTAGGCTAAGACGCGGATTTGCCACCCTCAGGTGGGCTTAGAAAACATGATTTTGCCACTATCTAGTGGGCTTAAAACACACATTTGATGAATTGTTCCAATCCAAGTAACTCAACCTCCACCCACAGGCATTCAAGGCATTTATATCACATAAGCATTTAGCCTCATGGTAAGCATGCTATTCATGGCAATCACTCACACGCATGCAAGGATGCTAAAGCATAAAACTCACCGAGTACTCTAAGCCAAAACAAAAGCTCATTAGAAATCCATGCATGATCCTAGATACACAGAATTGCCTAATGCAACACATGCAAAGATGCAAACTATAGCAGGCTCGGCTATTCTAAACATGGCATATGGAATGCTACAGCTAACATGTATTCAACTTGGAATTGAAATACAAATGCAGTTAGTATGATGCGCCGAGCCCGGTGCATGTTAACAAATGCATGGATGCACGCAGGCATTGCATAAGGTATGCTAAAATAAACGTGCCCTAATACTAACCATTAAAAGCAGGTAAGTGAAAGAGAGAAAGAAGTGGGGGTTGGAAGACATACACACACACACCCACACTTATTACAAATATGCCCTCACACGAAGGGGCCAAAAGAATATACAGTCCCAAATAGTACAGTCCAAATACAGAATAAATGAATTATTACAAAATTTCTAATTATCAAATTAAATTCAATATAAAAAAGAAAGGGGCCTCAGCCCTGCCTCGAGATGCGCGAATGATGCATGCTCGAATCTGACTTGCCCGGAAAATCCGCACTATACCACTGCTGTCTCTGTTCTTACTGCCCTGTCTCTCCAAAAATTGCCAAAGTCCCAGAACACCTTCCTTGCATTCTGTTGTACACCACCGGCTGGATGGAATGGCCACTGGCCATTTAAAATGACCACCGGCTGCTTGAGAGGTTATCGACTACCCATAAAGTGCCGGTCGGCACTCTATACTGCCGGTCGGCAGAAAATTCCTGCAGAGGACAATTTTGACAGCAACAACAGACAGACAGTGTATGGCGTGAAATTTCTAGCAAATGTGTGCACCAACACATCCCTTATCATGATTTTGACTCAAAGGGGTATGTTCCTTGATACTCGGACCACCAATTGCGCATTTCGATGCGTGATGGCCCAAGAAACCAAGTATGCACTTTGATTTCAAATGTCATGCAAATCAAACAAACACATAAAGCCCAACCTCTATCACTTGATCAAGAGGCAAGGCATGCATGCCAATGCAATGCAACCTAGGCATGTGATCTAGTATGCAACATGGGCATGCAAACATATGAACATGCAATGCAACTACATGGCACACACAATGCTAACAACATAACATGCACAACGCATTGAGACATGGCATACACAATGCAAGATGGACTTATACCAATGTGAGTGGACCTCAGCCACACTCACATGAGAGGCCATAAGATGAAAATGGGACGCTCGAAATGCGTGCACGTATGCACGCAAACCGAGGACCGGACCTAAGGCACGAATGCCACTCTAACAAGGTATGGCAAGGCATGGATCATGGCATACAAACATATGAATTTCAATCACTGAAACATAATGCTTAACAGCCCCGAATCATGTCAATATGGCACCCGATACATGAGACGCATCCCGAAACTCAAAATTAGGCATATGAAATGGCCTACAACTATGCAATACATGCATTATTTGCACACGAAGTGTGAATAAAGAAGCAAGACAGCCCCGAGACAAACATTTTTACAGTACAAAGCATGGTCAAACAGCAAGCGCAGGTAGGGCTAAAATGGCATACAAAAATGGCTCCGCAAGGGAGGCAATGAAGCAAGTGGTAGATGCAAAGCCCAAACAGAAAAAGACCCTTCTACAACACTGAATAGGGGTCAAAAATATGACTACCACAGTAGATGACAAGTCCCAAAACAGTATACAAACATGCTAAAGATGCAATGCAAGATTAAGGCCAACCAAGGGCTATAACATGAAGTATACAAAACATGCATCAAACAGCCAAAGACCCTTAATGAAACATGTCAAGGGGGTCAAAATATGGCCACTTTTAGTTCTCATCATGGCCGAAAAACAGAAGCATGATAGGCTAAAAAAACATGCAAAAATGGGGACCAAAGAGGGGTAATGAAGTAGGTCATACATGGAGGTCCCCAACAGTGTTGAGCCCTTCTTCAATGTTGAAGAAGGGCTCAAAATAAGCCTAACTACAGTTTACATCATGCTCAAAAACAGATCACACATAGGCTAAAAGAATCGTGCAAAATAAAGGCCTACAAGAGGATAATGAAGCAAGTGTCAAAATGAAGCTTCAAACTGTAATGAGCTCTTAATGAAACATGGAATATAGCTCAAAAAAATGACCTTTTCAGTTTTGGTCGGAGCTTGAAACAACAAGCAAATAGGCCTAAGAAATGGAACAAAAAAATGCAAGAAAAAGGGAAAATGGGACTCACCCTTGTAGAACCAAACTTTAGCAACCTTTGAACCAAGAAGAAGAGCTCCTAGCCTCTGGAAATGACCCTCAATCTGCTGGAATGGAGTAAGGAGGAGTGATGCTATGGGTTATAGTGTAAATGGGTGTAGGAACTTAAGGATTTTGAAGCTTGGAATTATAGAGAGAGGGAGATATAATATAGGAGCTCCAACAAAAGTGTTCTAACCCTTTTTACAGACCTGGGATGCTGCATATATAGGCAAAAAACGTGTAGAAAAGAGGGGGAAAAATGGGGGGGGGAAATGAAATTCAAATTTCCCCCCAAAATGGCCAAAAGGTGAGCTAAAGGGGTAAGTGATAGCTGCGGGTCTCAAATGGCCGAGAGCCCTTCAACAAAGTTGAAGAGGGGCTCAAAATAAGACACTTTGTAGTTTACGACCAAGTCCAACACAGCCCACAAGTACGCCTAAAATACCGTGCAAGAAAAGGGGAAAAATGAGGGGTAAAGAAGCAAGTGGTATATGGAGATGTCAAACAACAAAAGGTCCTTAATCAAACATGAAAAGGACCTCAAAATATGACCATCTCAAGTTCGGGTCGGAGCCCAAAAATGTATAATGAATGTTCGGGAGCCAAAACACGCAGTTCGAGGCCCCGAAAGTGGGCTGTTAGGCACCGGGAGTGGTGCTCGACCACGAAGTTGGTCTCTCGGACCACAGTGTGCCTCGAAAGGGAGTAAATAGGATACATGCCAAAAACTGGGGCAATCGGAGATGGTTAGGCAGTCCCGAATCGAGGCACACGGCCTGACGGTTCCGAAAACCGGGAACTGGGCTCCGAAATGGGAAAAATGGCCTGTGACCACAAAACGTAGCCTACGGCCACTGAGAGATGATCTATTAGACCTCTCCCTCCCCTCAGGAAGAGGAAACCGAGCCTGGTTCGCAAACTGAGGCAAAGCACAAGAGAGTCCGGAAGTCCAGAGGCAAGGCTCGTAGCCGGGACTCCGCAACCTCAGAACGAGCACAATATGCAACATCACCAAGCGCTCAATCGGTGACGTCTGAGTCTTAAGGTCGGTCAAAAATGGGGTGTCTACAGTTGCCCCTCTTTGACAGAACTCGAAAGTCATAAGAATGACGGGAGTGAATGTCAAAGCCCAGAGACGACCCATTTTTGACAAGGCCGAAGACTTAGACAAAGCAGACAAGATAGACAAAGATGTGCCCGCAGGCAGGGGCAAAATGCAAATGATAATGCAAGAAGCCGAACATAACTTATGATCATGCAAAGAAACATAGGGACGTATCCCGGTGTTTCGGAAAGGTAAGCATTGGAACGTATTCCAGATGCTCTTAACCAAAGATGGAGAAACAAGGGGACGTATCCCGGTGTTTAGGGACGTATCCCAAGGTTTAGGGACGTATCCCAAGATTTAGGGACGTATCCCAGAGATTAGGGACGTATCCCAGAGGTTAGGGACGTATCCCAAAGATTAGGGACGTATCCCAAAGGTTAGAGACGTATCCCAAAGATTAGGGACGTATCCCAAAGGTTAGGGACGTATCCCACAGGTTAGGGACGTATCTCAGAGATTAGGGACGTATCCCAGAGGTTAGGGACGTATCCCAAAGATTAGGGACGTATCCCACAGGTTAGGGACGTATCCCACAAGATTAGGGACGTATCCCAGTGGTTAGAAAAGAAGGAGAAACATAGGGACGTATCCCAGTGTTTCAGGAGGAAGGAGAAACATAAGGACGTATCCTGGTGTTCTGCAAGGAATGTGAAACATAGGGACGTATCCCGGTGTTCCGCAAGGAATGAGAAACATAGGGACGTATCCTGGTGTTTCGCAAGGAATGTGAAACATAGGGACGTATCCCGGTGTTTTGTAAGGAATGTGAAACATAGGGACGTATCCCGGTGTTTCGTAAGGAATGTGAAACATAGGGACGTATCCCGGTGTTCCGCAAGGAATGTGAAACATAGGGACGTATCCCGGTGTTTCGGAAAGGCAAGAGAAACATAGGGACGTATCTCGGTGTTTCGAAAAGAGAGAGAAACTTAGGGACGTATCCCGGTGTTCCGCAAGGAATGTGAAATATAGGGACGTATCCCGGTGTTTCACAAAGAGAGGAGAAACGTAGGGACGTATCCCGGTGTTCTGCAAGGAATGTGAAATATAGGGACGCATCCCGGTGTTTCAGAATGGTGTAAGCATTGGAACGTATTCCGAACACTTTTAACCGAAGAGGGAGAGACATAGGGACGTATCCCGGTGTTTCAGAATGGTGTAAGTATTGGAACGTATTCCAAACGCTTTTAACCGAAGAGAGAGAAACATAGGGACGTATCCCGGTGTTTCAGAATGGTGTAAGCATTGGAACGTATTCCGAACACTTTTAACCGAAGAGGGAGAAACATAGGGACGTATCCCGGTGTTTCAGAATGGTGTAAGCATTGGAACGTATTCCGAACACTTTTAACCGAAGAGGGAGAAACATAGGGACGTATCCCAGTGTTTCAGAATGGTGTAAGTATTGGAACGTATTCCGAACACTTTTAACCGAAGAGGTCTAACCCGTCGCACGCGCGAGGAGAAAGAATGATAATTGCAAGTGAAAAGGTGCATAACAATGCAGGTGAAGTGTGCATAACAATGCAAGTAATGAGCATAACAATGCGAGATAGATGTGCATAATCAATGCAATGAATGGGTATAACAATGCTAGTGAAGTGGGTGCATAACAATGCAATTGGAACGTGCATCACAATGCAAGCATGAGAAGTGCATAACAATGCGGGTGGAAGGATGCATAACAATGCAAGTGGAATGTGCGTGACAACGCATATTTGAAACAAAATGCCGAATAAGGGAATACAAGCCTTAACGAGACCAGATAAAAACGCGACCTTCGATTTACCTTTCGGAGGGGTTTGCAACACATTCAGCTCAAAAACGGGCACACCCTGTTCATATTAGAGAGAGATAACATCTGTTGCTGCTTTAATTGCCATTCTGACTTGAAGCAGGCTTACACTTGGGATAGAGGCACGCTCATTCTTCGGAACACTGGCAAGGTCTGAAGAGGTACATCCGGAATACAATCTCAGAATTCGCTGAAGGTGAAACACACTCAGATGCTTCGATTTTTCCTCTTTTCTTTTGCTTTGCAGTTTGGAACCCACATAGCTTCAGATAGGTCCTTGTTTCACTGTTCTCACATGACCTGGGTTAAACCCCGCAGTTTTCGAAAGAACAAATTCCTTTTTTGCACAAATGTGGAGAATGGCACAGCACTCTGAGCACAAAACAATTTTATTTTTGAAATTGAGAGATGAGTTTTTCGACCAGGTATTGAGCCTACGACTGAACACAGCAAAACGACTCAACAAGGAAATAAAAGGCACACAACCTAGACACATCGAGTAACACTCGAAACGACTCAAAACAAGAAACGAGATAAAACAAAAAGACACGACACTCAGACGTGCACAGGGAGCCTGTTTCACCGGGTAGTGTTTCCCACCCTCTTCTTATTTGTGGTTTTCACATCACTCAGCCCTCAAGCTCTGTTTTTTTGAAAAAGCCCTTTTTCTCACTTTTCCTCTCATCGCACATCTCTCTATTCTTCAATCTCTCATTTTTCAATCCCTCCCCTGGGTGTTTGATGGATAAACAGCAAGTTGAAGGCTCTCGCCCCTAGCACTCAGCTAGATTCTTTTTCTTTTGCACGCAGCTAGTGAGTTTCTCCCACAGAGGGGCTGTGCTACAACTGGGTGTGTAGCAAATCTGTAGCTGACATCGATTGATGATGCCCTACTTGGAGTTCGGACGTGATCAGATCTGTCCAGATGAGGGAGTGGAATCTCTGGTCTCATTCCAGTTCGTGCTTCGCACTTGGCTTGATACCTCGTTGCTCGGAGGATGTGAGAGCTTTCAGCCTTTTGTTGTGCCCTTCAGTTGTGCCTTTTCTGGTAGGTAGAGTGCCCTTCTTGGCAAGTATTTTGACAAAGGGGAAAAGACAGAACTCCTGACTCGACTGCGCCCCTAGTTCATCATTTTGACCATTTTTTGTTTTTGCTTTCCACTAAAACAGTTTTGACCAAAATGAGAGTTAGATCAACATGCTTGTTCGATTTTTGATTTAAAAACATGCAAGTTAGGCTATGAGCACTGAAAATTTTCCTTTTTTGGGTCCAAGAAATGGTCCAGTTTTTGGAAAAGATGAAACAATTTTCGAAAAAATTAGTCAACCTCAGTAAAAATTCTCAAAAGCTATTTTTGCAAACGGCCACTGCTCAACGAGCATAGAACCCACTCTCGAGATGCACAACCTCAGATTCGAAGGAAAATTGCCCCTTGCTGGAGGGGAGCTGCATGGCAACGGAAAGTTGCCCCTTGTTTGAACGGCACCGCACCGTATTGAATGGCAACGGAAAGTTGCCCCTTGTTTGAATGGCACCGCAGCGCATTGTAGTCAGTCCTCAGAGTGACGAACACAACCAAATCCTCAGATACAGAGAAGACGAAGATGATCAAAACCATTACATGGGCACAATCAAATTGAAGTGTTTTACGGCTGGACTTCAGGATGAAGTTGCCTACGTATCCCAAAGATGGGAATCAAGCCTTACGTAGTTCGGGGGTAAGGTACACTCGGGTATTAACCTCTCCCTTTTAGGCTCTAACTTTTGCCAAGGCGCCCGTTGCGGGTTTTCGACCTTGCGAGCTTCTGTTTTTCTTTTCTTTTCAATTCTTTTCTTCTTTCTTTTTCTTTTTCTTTTTCTTTTTTTTTTCTTTTTTTTTTCTTTTTTTGCTTTTCTTCTTTTTTCTCTTTTCTTCTTTTTCTTTTTTTTTTGCTTTTCGTATATATCTTTTCTTGCTCTAACTTTTGCCTGGGTCGCCCTTCCAGGTTTTCGGCCCAGCGAGCCTCTCAAAGGATAAAAGTGTAACAGGTCCATGCCAAATGGTTTTGAGATCCTGAAGTCATCTGAATCCAGGAAAATGACTGCTGTATTGATTCGCAGAAGGATCCATCTTCGGCTCTTCGAGCACATCGGATATTTTTGCCCCTAGTTTGAGGGGTGCTTCTGATTTGGCTTCGCAACCTTCTTCTGATGAGGTCTGATCTCCTTGATCTGACTTTGGTGCCTCTTGTTCGAGGGCTGCTTCAAATCTGGCCACACAGGCCTCACATTGTAGTTGACCGTTGAACATTCTGAATTCCAGTTCAAGGTTTGAAAGTGAGGGGTCAAGTCTCGAGGCTGAGAGCGATCCTAAGCTGTAAAATCTCAAGAGCGATTCTACACAGGTCTTCGTAGGACCGCGCAAAACATTTTTTTGAAAGTTTTTAAGAAAGCGACAAATCGCTCGCGCTGAAGACAGTGTAGAACCAATCTGGATCAAGCTAGGATCCTTCCCAGTACTCACACTAACAAGCATGATTTCATTCATTAAGGGCTTAGCGCGCCTCTCTTTCTCTTAGTTTGATCAAAGTTTTGCAAATCCCGAGGAATTCCTCCCTCTTCGTTTTTACCGCAGTGTTCAAAAAGGTTTTGAAAAACTTAGGTCAATACAATGACTTCAAAGCACAAGAGAGGAGGTGGAATGCACTGCCATTTCATTCAGAACTTCTGGCACAACTGGCACAAGGCAGAAGCGAGCACAAGAATGTGAAAATCAATGCTGTTTCATTCAAAATCTGTTGGCATAACTGGCTCCCTGGCGGAAACAGACTCAAAACAAAACAAAAAGACAAACGCAAAACAAAATGGTGACGCCCGAGGTAACACCCCCAGAATCACCCGACTCCTATACAACAGGACTGACTCGATACAACAAGACAGACCCAAAACAAAAGAGACGGACTCAAAACAAAAAGACAGACTCAAAACAAAACAACAAAACTGACCCAATACCCAAGTCAGAATGCAAAATTAACAGCACTTGTACATTGCTCAAAACAGTGCATGCCATTCACCACAGCTGGAGTAATCTGAGCGCCATTCGCAGGTGGTTCATCCCCCATTCACATAACATTATCCCCCAAGTTCACTGACCCAGTGTCGATAGACTTTGCTGAGCTCGGCGGGAGGATGACCCCGTTGTCCATCAAATTTTGTATCTCGTGGCGGAGACGGACGCAACTGTCGGTGTCATGACCGGTTTGTTGATGGAAAGCACAGTACTTAGTCGGGTCATGCTTTGGAGGGAGAGGATCGGGTAGAGGCCGTTGTTCCAACGGTTTCAGATGTCCTTTCCTGAGTAGGACCCCCAGGGCTTTAGACAAAGACATATAGAGTGGAGTGAAAACCCTCTTGCCTCGGGGTAGATAGTCTGAAGTTCGGGGGTTTGAAGTGGATGCACCAACAAAGGGGGTGGCTGCTCTTGGTGTGGTGGTGGCGACCATGCCCACTTCGGAAGATCTTGCAGCTGCGTCACCGCTGGTGGTCGCATTCGAACTGCGGGTAAATGCCCTCCTGGGCTGCTCCTTCTCCTGGTCAATGAGGCCCTGTTTCATAGCATCCTCGATCTGTACTCCCATCTCATGCAAATCTGAAAAGGTAGGGAAGGGGAGCACGATCATTTTCTGCATTAGTTTGGGCTGGAGGTTGCGCACAACCATCCGTATCTGATCCTTATCCGTTGGCCTAACGGTCATCATTGAGGCCTTGGCCCTCCAGCGGGCCACGAATTCTGAGAAGCTCTCCTTAGGCTCCTGCCTCGTCGTCTCAAGATCACGGGTCGTAATCTCGATTTGGGTATTGTATGAATATTGTGCGACGAAGGCCTCGGCCATCTCCTCCCAGCTTCGTTTAACTGAATCCTCCAATTTGGCATACCAGATGGCCGTAATACCCGACAGGGTCCTGCCAAAAAGGGAGAGCTTCTGTAATCTTGTCAAGCCCATCGGGCGCAGAACATCTGAAAACAAACTCAGGTGGACCATGGGATCTCCCGACCCGTCAAAACGGTCGATGTGAGGCATCTTGAACCTGTCCGGCAGAGTTACAGCTGAGTCGGTGTACCCGTCCTCAATGTCCGGGATGGACTTTACTCCTTGGGATTTCTTAAACATTTTTTCCAACTTACTCAGCTTCAGCGCTGTGGGGTCCGCTTCTAACTCAAAGGGAGAGTCCGGTACATTAATAGGCGTGGGCGCCTTGGATAGTTGCGGTAGAATTGGGGGTGGAGCTGGCCCCGTTGGAAAGTCTGTATCCTCTTGGACATTTTGGACATTTTGGACATTTGGCGTCCCCTCGGGTATCGGAACCCTTGGTGGGGGAGGAGCCTGATGCGAAGCAGATGCCCCGGCTTGCTGCTGTAGCTTGGTTATTAGCTCTGCCTGTTGGGCCATGACCACAGCCTGTTGTTTGGCGAATTCCGCTTGACGGACAGCGTCTTGCTGCATAGCTTTCATACTATCCTGGAGTTGGCGCACCATCTCTTCCAAACTCGACATATTGCCCTGGTCTAACTGAGCAGCCGGTATATCTATTTCTGCAGTAGGCTCGGAAATCTCAACCTGACTCCTCAAAGATCACTGATCTGGTAGCTGTTGTACTGGTGGTCTATGTCTGACAGGCCCTCTCTGGCTGTGATTACCCTTGGACTGAGTCTCTGACCTGACAAAGTCTATCAGCACAAATCCAATGTACCCGAGGGATAGTAGAGCCTTCTGAAGCTATGATTCCAGAACTACCTAGCAAAAGAGAAAACATACAGCATCTCAGCTCAACTTCACTGGAATGGATACGAGCGAAGCTGAACGACTGTATTCTATTACTGATCACTGTTCCCCGAAATCACTGCCCCAAATCTGAATCTGATACCCGCAGATATAACTGATTCTCAAAATACTGATACTGGTGCCCGCAGGCCGGATACCCAGACTCGCAAACTAGTATATGCATTCCTTGTAAAGATACACTCTAAAAGCACATAGCAAGTAAATGAGAGCCAATACACCCCTATGTTGGGGTAGGGTTTCCCTGTCCTATTTTGTCAGGAGCTAGGGTTTCACTACGCACGCAGCGGTTTCAAACAACCTAACATCGGGTGAGCAACCTGTCTTAGTTTGGAATGGTCACTATGGATTCCGACTATGCACTAGGTCGAATGGTCAAAAAGGGTGCCCCGGTAAAACCGGGGTTTGTGTTCCCATGCTGTCAGAGCCCATAACCTGTCAGCCTTATGGTCATGCCTTGACAAGACAAGCCTCCGGCAAACCGTTCAGGAATGGCAGATGGCAAACACGGTGTCCTAGGTGCACCAATGCAAATGCAATGCAAAGAAACACACAAGTGTAGTCAAAACCAGATATCACGAGTTCGAGTCAAGTTCTCTAAATCCCCAGCAGAGTCGCCAGAAACTGTAGACGTCCCCGAACGCATCCCGGGGAAAAGGAGTGCGAGTCCCCCCCCGTTCTGGTTCGATATTGGGTCACTACAGTTCGAAGGACTCAAATGTCACGGTTCTTAATCTTGAACTAAAGAGTCCAAATCTGGCAAATCGTTTTGAAAACAGATTTTTTGAAAGAAGTGCCAAACATGGACTGCTTCGCCAGATACAGAGTCGCCACCTAAATATTTTATAATGGGAAATTTAGGAAACCCTGACTCGGTGCCAAAAGGCCACGCGTCCGTCATCACCAAAGTTGCCTCGGCTCGGGAACTTGGGTACGATTGGGGAAGGTCACTTCGTGAGCACCCCCGCTCGCCCGGTCAAAGACCGGCCTCTACTAACCATGATATCTGTTTTTGAAAACATTGTGAGTTCTTATTCCAGTTATTAGCCTAGGTTACTATGTGATGCGCACAGCATACAAGTATAGACTGAATCGCCTGAATTGGAACAAAACATTTCATGTTTGTTTGTTTGAAAATGGTTTGATGGTGCTACCCACAAGTAGGCTAAGACGCGGATTTGCCACCCTCAGGTGGGCTTAGAAAACATGATTTTGCCACTATCTAGTGGGCTTAAAACACACATTTGATGAATTGTTCCAATCCAAGTAACTCAACCTCCACCCACAGGCATTCAAGGCATTTATATCACATAAGCATTTAGCCTCATGGTAAGCATGCTATTCATGGCAATCACTCACACGCATGCAAGGATGCTAAAGCATAAAACTCACCGAGTACTCTAAGCCAAAACAAAAGCTCATTAGAAATCCATGCATGATCCTAGATACACAGAATTGCCTAATGCAACACATGCAAAGATGCAAACTATAGCAGGCTCGGCTATTCTAAACATGGCATATGGAATGCTACAGCTAACATGTATTCAACTTGGAATTGAAATACAAATGCATGCAGTTAGTATGATGCGCCGAGCCCGGTGCATGTTAACAAATGCATGGATGCACGCAGGCATTGCATAAGGTATGC